>OX380334.1:35081572-35585728 GCA_947425015.1 Pterostichus niger | reverse complement strand
TAATTTACGCACAGACATACAAACTCAATTCCTCTCAAGGTATTGAAATTGTTAATAATCTTGTAAAGTATTTTACGCATCATGGAATTCGCGGACAAATAATTTCTGACAATGGGTTAGAATTCAAAAATTCAATTGTAACAGAACTTTTAGCGCTTCATAAATAAACATACACTTTATTAGTTCGCAACACCCTGAATCGAATGGTATCATAGAACGATTTCATTCGACTCTTGTAGAACACATAAGACTATTTAATAATCAACAAGTCTATAATAAGGAATCCATAGAAATAAAAGTTAATTATGTTCTTTTGGCCTATAATAATACAATCCATTCAGTTACAAAATTAAAACCGTGTGAAGTAATTTCTGGTCATCTTGATACTAAATCCCCCCTTAATATAAACATCGATAAACAACTCATAAATAATTATGTAGAGAATCATAAGAATAAAACAAAATTATTATATGAATCAATAAAAAATAAAATCGATCAAAATAAAGAGAAAATTATTGGCGAAATTTAATGAATCGAGGGAAGAACTACCCGAAATTCCAAATAAAATTCTTGTGAAAATTAGACAAAAACAAGCAAAAACCAAAAATAAATTTAAACCTGAATCATTAAAATCTATTAATAAAAATTTGAAAACAGCTAAACTTAAAGTAAAACATGGTAACACAGTTGAAAAAATTCATTTATCTAATATTAAACGACCAAGAAAAATAATTTTGATCCACTGCCAGGTCCCTCGCACTCAGCGATGGATTAATTATCAGAAATATCACGGAGAATCTGGGTCCTGCGAAATTAGAAAAAACCACTCACAGCTTCGTGCATTACTATAACGTCAAGCCCCTGTTTGAACAATACTATAATTTAAACGATCAATATGAAAGTTTAAAAATGACAATTTCAAACAATACTAGATACATTGATGAACTGCATAACTATGATAAAATTGTGGAATTCATTCGAAATAGTATTAATAACAAAATTACAAACATTGGCTTCCACTCAACCGCATTAAAACGAAATAAAAGAGGACTTATAGATGGCTTGGGAACTGTTTTTAAATTTGTCACCGGAAATTTAGATGCCGAAGACGGCAAACGATATAATGAAATACTAGAGCACTTACAATAAAATGACCATAAATTGGAAAACCAATTAAAATTGGTCTACTCTGTGAATGATGAAATAATTAAAATTTTTAATAAAACACTGTTACAACATAATGAATCAACTTTGAAATCAAAAATTTTACAATTATACGAAATTATTAATAATATGCATTTTCAAGATATATTATTTGCAAACAATATTTATGATCAACTTATTATACTTTATAATTCTATTTTAAACGTACTCCAGGATATAGAAAATTCAGTTACATTCTGTAAATTAAGAACACTGCACCCAAGTATAATACATCCTGAAAAACTTCTATTAAAATTTTTATAAAGCCCAACTCCCGTTTGAACCAAATCATGAAAATATTTTGGAATACGAATCACTATTAAAAGTTAACTGTAAGATTGAATCCTTTCAAATCATTTACTTTATATCAATCCCAACTAATTATGAAACAAATTTCGATCTTTATTACTTGCATCCTATCCCAACAAGAGATGATTCAGATTTTGTAACTATAATACCTAATTCAAGATATTTTTTAAAGTCAATAAATGAAATTATTCCATTGAGCGACATATGTATTCCAAGCAAAACATACCAATGCCCAAATAAATTCCACGCGCATTACAATCCAACATGCGAAAAAGAAATCCTCAACGAACAGCAAAGCAACCAGTGCCATTATACAAAATTAGAAATAAAGGAAAATCACTTTGAATTAGTGCCCGATATAAACCAATACTTGGCTATTCTACCCCGAGAAGAGAAAATCACTATAAACTGCCCAGAAGGAATTAACGTAGAATCATTAACTGGAATTTTTCTTATTAAAGTGGAAAGTAACTGTGACATAGTTTTTAAACAACAAAAATTAGTATTTTGGGATAAAACTCAAGGAACTCCTTTAATGCTTCCAAAACTAAATATTAAATTAAAATCTAATAAAATTTCTAATTTTATAATAAATATGAAATCTTTAAAACTTAGTGAAATAAAAACTAATTCATTCACACCAATTCAAGAATCGGATACGAACTTTCACATCCCGAGCATTTGGACAATTCTATTATATCTCGGAATAATGTTAATAATCATTTACTTTTCTGTTAAGTGGTTCCGAAATAGGAAATTAAGGCAGGCACTGAATACAACAACCCCGAAGAAAGAAGAAATCGAACCTCGACTTCCAGAGGGTGCTTCCTTCTAAGGAGGGAGGAGTTATATGCCCAGCTACAACAATAAACGTGACAAATAAGACATTTACGTAGAAGCACGTCTCGCGGACACGTCATGTTTCAAGAACATAAAAACAAATGAATCATGTAGTTTCACACAGTCTAGATTCAGATGTAACGCTATTAACAACTTATTATTGTATTAACCAAATAAATAGTTTTTAAAAAGTTACTTGCGTTGTTTAAACAAATAATTTATATATATATTTGGTAACAATTGCATCGAAATCAAGGAAAACTTTATTCTGTGAAATAAGTAAATAATGTAATTATTCTGAACGAAATATTGCAAATATTAAACTTTATTACAATTTGAATTAGGATGAATACGTTTGGGAAAAATTAAATAAATACAATTTTGTTAAATCCAGATTTTACAGTCACTAATCAGTCAAATATTTCAAATGCAGATGTTTATTCTATATAATTCTTATTTGAAATAATATGGTCAGCGATCACTATGAAAAACCTAATTTTTCACGTTAAACATTTACGGTCCGCTTTTCACTTGAGGCCCTTTATAATCTTCATGTTTTATTAAGAAAAATTATAAGTTAAAATAAATAGTTTTTAAAAAGTTACTTGCGTTGTTTAAACAAATAATTTATATATATATATATATATATATATATATATATATATATATATATATATGTAATGAAATTATAATTTCATCATACAAGTATTACCGCGCCCTCACGAGCGTCGGTATAGTAGGTGACGTATATGTTATTAATTGTTTATGAAACAATAGAAACATTACTTGTGGTTAGGAACCGATATTGAATTAGTGACATTAAATGTCGTTTCTTTAATTACAGGTAAATAGTGTAAATTATAACGTGTAAGAAATAGATTTAATAAAACTTTAATTACAGAAACTCAGTTGTGTTGCTAATTGCTGGTGTCATTTATCCTAATCATACAAAGGAGCTTATAAAACGACATTTTTGGTCATGGCAATAAAAATGGAAAAATTAAAATTCCAATTCGCAATACTAGGAGCATCAGATGGAAAAACAAACAAAACCTGCATAATCTCAATCGAGACTCCAGATGGACGTGTTTTTGATATCCCAGACGAATTCAAACCTGTAAGCAAACATATATACATAGCGAATTCCAAAACATTTACAAAAGTAAAAAATTCGCTGAAAAAGAGAGGTCAAACACGAAACTTATGGATACCAATGGATGAAGAAATGAGAGAAATCTATCTTGATGAAGGTGAAAATTTACAGTTTGGTGACCAGTATTTAGAAGAAAAAATAACACATACGGTTATTAGCCATGAAAATGCTGAACCAAAATTTCAAAATATAGGAAATATAAGTGAAAAGTTTCTAATTGAAAAATTCTCTATAAGAATGCCAAATGCTAGTCAATGGATGGAAGAATTTGAAAAAGAATGTGACAGATTTGAAATTCTAGAGGATGCGAAAAAAATAGAGACCTTGAAACATCTACTTGAAAAACAATGTTTGGATTGGTATGGTAGTATGTTAATTAAATTCACAGTCGATTCAGATTGGAGAATTTGGAAAACAAACTTTTGTAATACTTATGAAAAAAAAGGCTGGTCTCCAATCAAATATGCTTTTACATTCAAATATCAAGCTGGTTCCTTATTGGAATATGCAACAAAAAAAGAAAGATTATTGTTAGAAATTAATAAATCAATTGATACTGACACATTGATAAACCTGATTGTGTTAGGCTTACCAGAAAATATAATAAACAAGCTTGATAAAGAATCATTAACTTCAACTACTCGTATATTTAGTGAGATGAACAAGAATGAATATTTGGTAAACAAACAAAATGCAAAAGTATTCTTGGACTATAAAGGAAATGTTGGAGCCAATCGGAACAAAAACAAACAAAGATGGGACCCAGAAAAGAAACACAAATGTAATATTTGTGAAAAGCTCAAAAAAGGAACACGCTACCACTTAGAATCAACTTGTTGGTTCAAACCAAAGGACAATCAGGCTAACAAAGATGATCAAATTAGACTTATTAACAACTCAGAATTAGAATGTGAACTGCAAAATGAAAATCCAAAAAACTATTAGTTTCGCCATTAATAAAAATAAGGTTAGTATTGAATAAAATTATTGAGATTTTTGGAGTCTACGATTCAGGTTCAAATGTCTCATTAATAAACTCAAAATTACTGAAAATAAAAAATAAGAAATTAATTGATTCTAATAGTACTAATTTGAAAACTATTAATGGCGTTAAAAAAGCAAGTGGCATGGTAACATTAAATGTAAAAATTTTTGACGTAGAAAAACAAACTAATATTTTTGTAATTGACAGGGATAATTTTGATTATGATTTTTTGATTGGCTTAGATTGTATAAAAAAATTCTATTTATCTCAAGATGAAAACCTACAAATAAGACAAAAAGTGCCAATACAAAAAGATTATATTTCTACGAACATACAAGGCGATAATCAACAAACAAAATTTGCTTCTAAAGAAACAAATAAAAATTTAGAAGAAACTGACACTTCAAAAAAAAATAAAAATAAATATTTAATAAATTTTAATGAGCACTTTGAAGAAAAAAACTTCGAAATTTATATAAATCATTTGGATCATGAACAGCAATCAATTATAAATGATTTAATACAAAAAAATAAGTCCGTCTTTGCCAAAGATAAATACGATATCGGGACAGTAAAAGATTATGAAGCACACATCGATTTATTAGAAGAAAAATATTGCAGCAAGAGGCCGTATCGATGCACAATTGAAGATAAAAAAGAAATTGAAAAACAAATTACTATGCTACTAGACAAAAAGCTAATAGAAGAATCTTACAGCCCTTTTGCAGCCCCAGTAACATTAGCTTATAAAAGGGATGAAAATGCAAAATCAAGATTATGCATTGATTTCAGAGACCTGAATAAAATTGTTGTGCCTCAATCACAACCGTTTCCACTCATAGAAGATCTAATGGTAAAGACGAGAAACTGCAAATTTTTCTCAACACTAGACATAAATTCAGCATTTTGGTCCATTCCTCTGCGTATTACGGACAGACATAAAACCGGATTCGTCACACAAGAGGGACATTTTCAGTGGACTTGTATGCCATTTGGCCTTAAAACATCTCCAGCGATATTCCAAAGAATAATGTGTAACATAATAAGAAAACACAAACTTGCAGACTCCACAGTAAGCTACATAGATGATATACTCATTTTTTCAAAATCATTCTCGGAACATATCAGGCATTTAACACAACTATTTCAAGCTATTAAAAGTGAAGGATTCAGGTTGAAATTTGTAAAATGCACATTTGCAGCTGATTCAGTAAAATATTTGGGTCATATAATACAAAATAATTCTGTTAGGCCATTGAAGGATAACTTGATTTCAATAAAAAACTTTCCAATCCCGAAGACGCAGAAAAATGTGAGACAGTTTCTAGGTAAGATAAATTTTTACCATAAATATGTGCCAAACATAGCAATGAAATTGAATCCATTGCACAACCTTCTGAGAAAAGGGCAACCATTTATTTGGACCAAGGAATGCCAAAAATCGTTCGACGAACTAAAAAACATATTAATAACACAGCCTGTATTAACTATCTTTGATCCAGATCTACCAATACATATATATACAGATGCTAGTGTACTAGGAGTAGCAGGTGTGCTAAAACAACCACAGAAGAACAAAGAAGAAAAACCGGTGGCATATTTCTCAAAAAAATTAAACGAAATACAGAAAAGAAAAAAGGCTATATACCTGGAGTGCCTGGCAATTAAAGAATGCGTTAAATATTGGCAACATTACTTGATTGGAAAAAAATTTACTGTTATTTCAGATCACAAGCCATTAGAAAAAATGAACATAAAATCTAGGACTGATGAAGAACTAGGAGATCTGATATATTATTTATCACAGTATGATTTTGTGGTTAAATATTCACCTGGAAAATACAATTTAGAAGCAGACTGCCTTAGCAGAAATCCTGTCTTAGAGCCAAACGAAAATATGGAGGAGCAATTGAAGATTATAAATTTGATAACACTTAAGGATATATTGGAAGACCAAGAAAAAAACGAGGACATACAAATAAAAAAAAATAAATTAGTAACTAAACATAACGTTTATTACAAAAAAGTAAGAAGAAAGGAAAAAATAATTTTAACCGAAGATTTTAGCATAAAATTTCTAAAAAATGTACATAAAAACTTGTGTCATATAGGAATGAAACAAATGCATAGAATGATTGGACCATATTATACTGCTAAAAATTTAACAAGGAATATTAAGGAAACATGCAGAAGGTGCGCAGTATGTATTAGAAATAAATCAAGAGGAATAGGAAAATTTGGATTGATGTCACAGTTGGGTCCAGCAATAAAGCCTTTCGAAATTGTTTCTATAGACACAATCGGAGGTTTTGGAGGTTCTCGGTCTACAAAAAAGTATTTACATCTTCTAATAGATCATTACACGAGATACGCATATATCCTAACATCAAAAACACAAACTGCAAATGATTTTATTAAACTTGTGAAAAGAATCTCAGACACTGATAAAATTGGTATGATTCTTTCAGACCAATATCCAGGAATAAATTCAAAACAATTCAAAATATTTTTGGATGAAAAGGCTATACCAATAATCTTCACCGCAGTAAATTCACCATTTTCCAATGGCATGAATGAAAGATTGAATCAAACCCTAGTTAATAAAATCAGATGCAAGATTAATGAAAAAACTAATAAAAAGGCAGCCTGGACAACCATAGCTCAAGAATGTGTGCGCAAATACAATGAGACAGAACATACTATTACTAGTTTCGCACCATCATATTTAATGGATGGCTTAAATGTTACAATGGTGCCAAGCGAACTAAAACAAATAAATTCCGAGAAAGATTGGATACGTGACAGGAAAATCGCTCTGGAAAGAACGTTAAAATCTCATAATTATAATAAACAAATTTACGACAAAAACCGCAAACATTTCGACTTCGACATAGGTGATTTAGTGTTCGTGGAAAATGGCAACAAATTTAACAGAAAAAAACTTGACGAATTAAAAATTGGACCATATGAAATCACAGAAAAAATATCGAATTCGATTTACAGGATAAATATGGGTCGAAAAAAATTAGAGTCAAATCTTTTCCATGTTTCTAAGCTGATCCCAATTCCAACACCTGCAGAAGAAGAAGAAGAAGATGGCAACGTTTATTAAAATTGTGAAAATATTATGGAAATATTTTCTCTTCCGAGAGGGGTGATGTAATGAAATTATAATTTCATCATACAAGTATTACCGCGCCCTCACGAGCGTCGGTATAGTAGGTGACGTATATGTTATTAATTGTTTATGAAACAATAGAAACATTACTTGTGGTTAGGAACCGATATTGAATTAGTGACATTAAATGTCGTTTCTTTAATTACAGGTAAATAGTGTAAATTATAACGTGTAAGAAATAGATTTAATAAAACTTTAATTACAGAAACTCAGTTGTGTTGCTAATTGCTGGTGTCATTTATCCTAATCATACAAAGGAGCTTATATATATATATATATTTGGTAACAATTGCATCGAAATCAAGGAAAACTTTATTCTGTGAAATAAGTAAATAATGTAATTATTCTGAACGAAATATTGCAAATATTAAACTTTATTACAATTTGAATTAGGATGAATACGTTTGGGAAAAATTAAATAAATACAATTTTGTTCAATCCAGATTTTACAGTCACTAATCAGTCAAATATTTCAAATGCAGATGTTTATTCTATATAATTCTTATTTGAAATAATATGGTCAGCGATCACTATGAAAAACCTAATTTTTCACGTTAAACATTTACGGTCCGCTTTTCACTTGAGGCCCTTTATAATCTTCATGTTTTATTAAGAAAAATTATTTGTGTTCGCGAAACAGAATACTAAACTGATTGAAATGTTACCAGTTTATGAGTAAATTTATCTTCCTCAAAACTTTTCCTTATATTATTCCTTGTTCAGTTATAAATGATTATCAAACAGTGGTTAACCACGCACAACAACATCAGCCGGATATAGACATTTTATCGACAACTTAGTTGATATGCACATTTTGTGGTGGGTTCACAACCAACGTGCTAACCAATTATTTTATCGTAATTAGTTTTTGCGTTGCAAAATTAATATTATTTGTATAGGTTTTGAGGAAATCCGAATTCCTATTTTTATAATATTAGCTTGTTATCACTAGTAACAGCACCAGACCTGATTTTATTGATAAATTTCTGTTATGAACAAAATATTGTAAGGCGATACACGTCTGTATTAGATATATTAAATTATTCTAAGACTGTACAATAAATATGGCCATACCTGTAATGTAGAATTTTGTGAGAATGGTAATGTAGATACTAATATCCAAACAGACGATGCATGTTTTTAATTTTATTTCGACTCATGTGATTGAGGGATATATAAAGCCCGGCGCGAAAAAAGTTTTTTTTTGTAAGAACCTTGGATATGAGGGATTTTTAAATTCTATAATAATTACATACATTAAAGATACAACAAAAAGTTAAATGTACGATTTCTCTAAAAGAACCTGGTCTATAAATAGAGCAAACTAAATTTTCCATGACCTACTTAATTTGCCTCCTTATACAGGTGATTCTGCGAAGATGAACCCCCTCTTAACTTTTTTATTATAAGAAATAGAAAAATTATCTTCATATGGAAGTTTTAGTATATTAAATATACTATCTTATGACACATATAGAAATTTTTTATATAGTCAGGTTTACATGATACGACTATCAACTTTTATTTTTCAAATGGGAACCTAGAATTATTTTATTAAAATAAAAACCGACATTTTTTTCTCTTTTCAACGATGTATTCATTGTCATAAATATATGTAAAAAAAATCAAGATAAATAAGATAATTTAGACATTTACAATTAATTATATTCGACTATTCTAGATGGCTATGCGAAATTAGACACAATGTAACAAGGTAATATGAATGACAAAACACGTGAAACAATAAATATTTGCATTGTGGTCATTAATTTTACCTTGTTACAATTTGTTTAATTTCGCATAGCCACCTAGAATAATTGAATAAAAATAATTTCTGATTTCTCAATTACCTTATTTATCTCGAATTTTTTCATATACATTTATAACAAGTAATACATTGTTGAAAAGAGAAAAAACTGGCGGTTTTTATTTTAATAAAATAATCCTAGGTTCCCATTAGAAAAATATAAGTTGATAGTCGTATCATGTAAACCTGACTTTATAAAAAATATCTATATATGTCATATACTAAAACTTCCATATGAAGAAAATTTTTATATTTCTTATAATAAAAAAGTTAAGGGGGGGTTCGTCTTCGCAGAATCACCATGTATATGTATGTGTGTAAGAATAAGGTTCTAAATCAATTTCTCTTCACTTTGATATATAGTAAATAGGGCCTTTAAATTACGCAAAATAATGTTCCATTTAAAAATTTAAAGTTAAACTATTTTTCCGGATAATTAGTAGGCCTTTGAAAAAAATAGTTTGCGATGTTTAATAGACCTGATTATGTTTGACAAATCTTACATTTAACTTTTTCTTGTATATTTCATATTTCATCGGATATAAGCTGACAATGAAAAATTAACCAACGTGTTTACCTAGTTAGTTGAGTATTTACCACGTATATGTAGAAACCAATAGAATCATGAATTTGTTTAAAAATGAACCAATGAATGAGAGCTATTTTAATCATTTTCCACTAGTGAAATTAATAAGTAGTGATTTTTCACTATAATTAAATTTCCTTGGTTGCCAGATAATATTTTGAAGTGAATTTAAATTCGTTGTTACAGAAATAGGAAATTACCATATTCATAACAACTCATAATTCATGTAAAAATATTATCAGCAATTATCATAACACTTGTTACATTAGTTATGAACATACTAACATTTTGCGGCTATATTTCAAGCCGAGCACTGTTTTCAAGAACGGTAGATATACATATAACATTAATTTCATAAGAATAATTTTAACTGCGTATCTAGTTAGCTAGACCCGACCCGACCCGAATCCGACGGCTAACCAACCCAACCCGATGAATATCCAACCCGACCAGACCCGATGGATATCCAACCTGACCCGGTCCGGTAGATATCCAACCCGACCAGACCCGATTATGTACCGAATGATCCGAAAGTTAATGTTACAAGAAATATGTAGTATTTCATTAGGTACAATAGTAAATCTGTTAATATGAACTGTGCAAAATTACTATTTACTTCAATCTACTCGTACAACTACGAGTAGATCAAACTGATTTGTTAAAAGTGTAAATATTTCAGTAAATATTTTATTAAAAGAATATGTATATAATATTTATAGCTGTTACACATTTTTGGTACAAATTGTGGTTTTGTAGCAAAGACTAAACTAATATTAAGTAAATATCAGTGGCGAAATATGTACATATACGAGTATATAAATGTGGAACAACTATAAACATTAGGTAGGTATATATTTTCTCAAATATTTATATTTTAAACAAATCATTTTGAACTACTCGTAAATATAGGAGTTGATTTAAGTATATATATATATATATATATATATATATATATATATATATATATATATATATATATATATATATATATATATATTAGGGTGGGTCGAAAATTTTAGATTTGAGACGGGTAGTGAAAAAATGATAGTTTTTATGATTCTATGTAAGGGAGCGACCGTGGTTTCGATCATGGGTTTACCCCCAGCTCGCACAAATGCCTCAAAAATGGCCATTTTGGTAGTTTTTTCATATTTCACCCAATAGCTCATACTGTACATGTTATATGTGCGACTTTTTGGTCACAAATTACTCATGGGTCTTCAACCTTTAGATAAAGTCCATTGGGACCATATTTTGATGGTAAACCGGTAGAGTTATTGCCCTCTGAAAATATCGATTTTTGGGGGTAAAACTGCGAGATGCTTGTTACAATGATAAATAGGTAACGATTAGCTTTTAAACCACTCCATTTACTAATTTAGACTCTAAACTGCACCGCAAGCGCCTAAAGTTGGTTTTCGACCGAAGAAAAACTTTGTTTCTGACATTCATTTTCGATTTTTTACCTCAAATTGGCGAAAAAACACGAGACTCTTATTAAAGTGATTAATAGGTGATGATTCGCTTCTAATCCACTCATTGTATACGTTTAGAATCTAAACTGCACTGCAAGCTTATGTAGTTCACTTTCGCGCCTAAAGTTGGTTTTCGACCGAAGAAAAACTTTGTTTCTGATATTCATTTTCGATTTTTTAAACACGAGACGCTTGTTAAAGTGATTAATAGATGATGATTAGCTTCTAATCCACTCATTGTTTAAATTTAGAATCTAAACTGCACCGCAAGCTTATGTAGTTAATTTTCGACCGAAAGACAATTTTGTTTTTGACGTTTAGTTTCGACTTTTTGGCTGAAATTGACAAAAAATGTTGAGATTAATATTGCTGTGATTAATTGCTTATAATGGTATTGTAAATCAATCTATGTACAAATTCTGCATTTGAATTTACTTGTTAGCATATCAAGCTGATTTTTTACCAAAAAAAAATCTTTACAATTTATAAGTCTACTTTTTAAGTATTTTCAAAATTTCGTTTTCAATTTTATTTTATTTTTTTTTCATAGATTGATCTTTCAAGATATGTCATGAAATTATTTTCCAAGCGTTATTAAAGCGCAGACAATATAAATGTTTTACTGAAATCTGAGAGCTGTTGCGGCCGTTGCATCGGCCGCCATTACTGTTCCATAAAAATCCTTTGCATTGGTTCATTTGTCAGTTACATGGCAATGAACTGATATTTCGTCATCTGTTCGAATCGTTGGATGGTCGCAAAACAGGACCGGTTGCATTTTCAGGACCCATAAGCAAATCAATAATGAAATGTGAAGAATTGGAAGATGTCGACTTTGAACCAATCAGAAGTAGCTTACCAGACATTACTGCTGATGATTTGAGTAAAGATCAGAAATAACTTTTGGAGATTAGTAGGGCAGTGGCAGCGGGTCACTGTTCGCAAGACTTGGCAAATAGAAACCCAGGTCCTATTTCGCATTCCCGATGGGTAACAACTGATAATCGTTTACTCAGGTTGTATATTGGGACTGAAAACCCCTCTGATAACTTGCGAACTTTGGTTGAGCTGATAATGAGAGTGTACGTACCAGCCTGGTTCACAATTAAAATGAATCCCTGGTGTCAAGAATTTGTGGAAAGTGATCTCGATGTCGCGAAGTCAGCCAGAAAGTGTGTTGACAGTAATAGATCCGGTCATACAGAGAATGCATTTTTCGGTCATTCGGAAAACGTCCTATTGGGTATGATCGTTGACGATCTGTTGGACGTTAGACTCAAAGCCTTGGACATAATTTTAGAATGTCGTGAATCAGCTGGAAACGGTGTCCGTGATTTTAAAATCCCAACATTAAATTTTAAAGCTGCAGATTACACGGAATTGATAGATTGGTCAAATGTAACTGAACCTCCCCTATTGAAAAGAATTCCCAGCGAAATATTGCGGGAACTTGTGATAGAAGGTCAGACAGAAGTGATAGACATGTTAAAATTTCCTTGCCATACACAGGCCGTTGAAAGGCATATCAAACTCGTCACTCGCGCTTCGCATCTCGTGTGCGGGCAAAATGCTCGAGAGTCAAATATTAGAAACACTTTAGATTCTCAAAAGAAAATGCCAACGTTCGAGACAAAACGAGATTATAGACTGTAATATTATAAATAAAAATAAATGAAAACATAATAATGCATCATACTGTTCATTACACTTCTTTCAGTTATATAGTTGTGTGCCTCTGCAAATGTGTCATTTTCCTTGAATCCATATCTTATGAATCTGATATCAAGTTAATGTGCTCAATGAGTGTAGAGAATTAGTTTAGTACACTATATTCAACATTTTGTTAACAAAACCTGACATAGCCACATCAGGAAATAAAAAGTCGAAAATAGGCTTAAACAAAAGTTTTCTTCGGTCGGAATTCAGTTTAATGAGCTAACGGTGAAGTTAAGATGTTAAATTAGGACAGAGAGTGGTTTTTAAATCCACATTTAGAAAATTTATCACAGCAATAATCATCTCGACATTTTCGACAATTTAAGCTAAAATGTCGAAAGTAAACGGCAAAAACAAAGTTTTCCTTCGGTCGAAAGTGAACTACATAAGCTTGCAGTGCAGTTTAGATTCTAAACGTATACAATGAGTGGATTAGAAGCGAATCATCACCTATTAATCACTTTAATAAGAGTCTCGTGTTTTTTCGCCAATTTGAGGTAAAAAATCGAAAATGAATGTCAGAAACAAAGTTTTTCTTCGGTCGAAAACCAACTTTAGGCGCTTGCGGTGCAGTTTAGAGTCTAAATTAGTAAATGGAGTGGTTTAAAAGCTAATCGTTACCTATTTATCATTGTAACAAGCATCTCGCAGTTTTACCCCCAAAAATCGATATTTTCAGAGGGCAATAACTCTACCGGTTTACTATCAAAATATGGTCCCAATGGACTTTATCTAAAGGTTGAAGACCCATGAGTAATTTGTGACCAAAAAGTCGCACATATAACATATACAGTATGAGCTATTGGGTGAAATATGAAAAAACTACCAAAATGGCCATTTTTGAGGCATTTGTGCGAGCTGGGGGTAAACCCATGATCGAAACCACGGTCGCTCTCTTACATAGAATCATAAAAACTATCATTTTTTCACTACCCGTCTCAAATCTAAAATATTCGACCCACCCTAATATATATATATATATATATCAACTTTTATTTTTCAAATGGGAACCTAGAATTATTTTATTAAAATAAAAATCGCCATTTTTTCTCTTTTCAACGATGTATTACTTGTCCCAAGTGTATATGAAAAAATCGATATAAATAAGATAATTGAGAAATGTCAGAAATTATTTTTATTCAAGTATTCTAGGTGGCTATGCGAAATTAAAAAAATTTAACAAGGTAACGTTAATAACAACAATTCAGATATTTATTTGTTACTTGTTTCACGTGTTTTGTCCCGACCCGACTTATCCGTATCTAACCAGATTCGATTTATCCGTATCCATCCCGCCCAAACCCGACTCGACTTATCCGTATCCAACCCGCACAGACCCAATTCAACTGTCTCGTGTCCAACCCGACCCGAACCAGACCCGAAACCCGGCTGCGGGTCGGGTCGAGTTGGTTTTAGCTAAAATGCGCATTAGTTACCTAAAAGTGTTTACACTTTATACCGGATGTTGGCAATATATTTGAGTTGCATATAATTATTTTTTCCTGCATTATATTGGATGTTCGAAAAAACTAACTCAGCGTCAATTATATTACACATTAAGAAACTATATAAAAGAACATGTCAAATTACATAAAGAAAAAAATAAATTTCAATTCCGGGGACACTAGAAATGACTCCAACTTTCTCATTTTAAATAGAACAGCCAGTAAATTTATAAAAATATAAAAATAAACACCGGACATAGAATATTTTCAGTTTTACTGTAGTTTGAAGTGTATTTTGATGTAGTATCTAAATCTTTAATGTTTGTAATTGCTTTAAAATTTTTTTAAGGGGTTAACATTTATTTTGGAAAACCCCGTATTATGGAAATGATTTATTTTCATATAGAAAAGGATTTAGAAAGAATTTTGTTTAAAATATATTATTTTTAATAAATATTTGTAAAACAGGATTTTTTGTCATGAGCCGAATTTTTCTTACATCACTGAAGGACATTTACTTTAGCCATGTGAGTCGCCGACCGATAGATGTATGTCTCAA
Organism: Pterostichus niger; assembly: GCA_947425015.1. NCBI lineage: Eukaryota > Metazoa > Arthropoda > Insecta > Coleoptera > Carabidae > Pterostichus > Pterostichus niger. The sequence continues at coordinate 35,570,472 of OX380334.1, read as the reverse complement.
CAGACATAGCATCACTCGATATTTAAAAAAAACTCTTACGAAATAAGCTGTAACAACGAAACCGACCACCGCCAATATTTCCATTATTATTATAGTTATAAATAAATACAAGAGAACAAAGTTGTAGGAGACAAAGAGGGACATAAGTGGTTCTTAATTTTTATTTTTTGCAAATAGGATTATAAACACTTTTTATACATATTCGATAGCGTATTTTTTCTTAATTCACCATGTATTAGTTTAATATCCTTACATAATAAAAATATTGAAAGAAATGCGATTGGAATTTAAATATTTTATTTATTTATAGTATTAATATGCAATATAGTATTAATATGCAGTAAGCTATAGATTAAAAATAAGAGTGAAAAAAAAATTGTTAAATTAAATAATGTTTCCTTTGCTTTCCATTTTTCGTAAACATATTTCTATTAGACTTAAAACAGAAAAGTAGATTTTATTATCATTTCTTTTATAATTCTGTCCAATAAATTTTGTTTCGTTGTTACTGGTTTTAAATACACTCTATCTTTAAGATATTGCATAAAACTTTTAAAAAATCAAATCTTCAATTGTATAAATATCAGTCCTACTGTTGACTAGATTTTGTTGTTTTGTTTTTGATTTTCATTTATAACTTATTGCACATTAATATTAAAAAAAATTATTTAAATTTCGTTCATGGTTGCAGGGGCGCGCCGTCCACGTGTCGAATGTGTCACCGAACATAGGCGCCAGAAGGCCAAAGGCCTTAAAAATGTATATAAATTCAAAATTCGTTATAGGTTGCGATTAAAATAATTCAATATCGCCTTATTTTATTATTATTATTATTTTAGTAACTTATTTATGATCTCAGTAATTATTCTTGTTCTAACATGAATAGTTGGTATAGTCGTGTTATATCATGTATACAGTGGACTCTTCATATTAAATCGCCGATGGATATATTGCCGGTATAGGGCATCAGCAATATATTACTAGTATATATATATATGGTTAAAACATGCATTACTTGAAATCGTCTATGAATGAACAAACATATTATTTGCTTCATTCGCCTTCAGCAAGCAGTACTGCACTAGTGTAGAATTTATGTAGGTACCTTGTATTTTTAAAATATTTATGAGTGAATGTGAATTTAAGAATATCAAGAGCATTAAAGGTAAGCTATTTTGCATTTAAAATAAACATACATACATAACAATACGCATTTCCCAATAACGGTAGCGATTATGCTTGCAAAATCTAGAAAAAAAAGCAATAAAAGCGAAATTATTCAAAAATGTTACTCCATACTTTCCTATAATTAAAGAAAAACTAAAGCAAATAACGCAAACAAGACTTTTGGTAATAGAATAATTACATTTATTGAATATTTTTATTCAGATGTCTCAAAAAAGAAAGAAAAAGAAACTCTAACACAGTATTTTACGAAACAAACGACCAGAACTGACCAAGATTATCCGCCAGATTCAATTTAGGAATCATTACCTGGTTGCAGTGTAGATTAATTCAAAATACCAAGTCAGCCAGGACCAACTCCCAGTGAAGATAATCAAATCGTTGAAGAAATTACCCCTGTTTTTGAAAAGTTACTATAAGAGAAACTTAAAAAATGGTGAAGAATGTAATAGAAATTGATTGATTTACTCAATTAGGAAAAATAATGTTTATTGCTTTTGTTGTAAACTTTTCGAACCTTCTCAGCAAAATAGATGTATTCAAGGATTTAATGACTGGCATCATGTAGTAATGTACCTGAACCGCCATGAAAAACTTCCACTCACTTTACTAACTATAAAAATGGACAGAGTTGCTTCTATCGTTCAAAAATAAAACTAATGTTGATTATTTACAGCAAACAATATTAGACATTGAAAGTAAACGATGGTATGAAGTAATAAAGCGAATAATTTATGTAAACAAAATTTAGCACTTCGAGGCAAAAGCAATAATCTTTACAATCGCATCAATGGTAATTTTTTAAAATGTATTGAAATGTTAGAAAAGTTTGATCCTATTATATCGGAACACACACGACAGTAGTATAGGTGTCACTCCCGTGTAGATGACGTGCAGGTATAATTAGGTTATTGACCTTTGAATGGTGGGGGAGGTGGGGTTATGTTATTTGTGAAATTTGGAATGTCGTTTTCGAAGAATTTGATGGTGAGGGGGAGGTGGGGTTATGTTATTTGTGATTTTTGGAATGTCGTTTTCGAATAATTTGGAAAAGAGTTGACTTTCTATCTGGGGAAATTTTATGTACGTATGATTTTTGACGATCTGTAATTATGAAAGAATTTGGAAAAATTTGTATTTGTAAGTTATTTGTCTTTAGGGCGAGTTTATATTTAAACTGAAAGTTATTTGTTATAACATAAAACTTTCTATTTAGTTAATGTATGTAGGTTTTTATTTTTAGATTATTTGTGAATTTTGGATTGTCGTTTTCCGTAATTAAGAAAGAATTTTGAAAGTAAAATATATTTTTGTTAAATATATTTGTATATAACAGCATGATATAAATAAAAGAAGAAAATAAATTATTTTTCTTTCTATTAATATACAAACATCAAGTAGGCTAGTTCGAAGTGCATTAGTGTAAGTATTTTTTATTGTTTCTATTATTATTATTTATTATTATTATTATTATTATTATTATTATACATAATATTAATTTTATTATTTTTATTTACAGAACAATGAATTTTGATAAAATAAATAATTTAGGTTTATTGAAAGATTTGAAACCTATAAAGAAAATTACGGACCTCGTACAAGATGAAAAATATAACGTAGTGAATGCAAAAGCTGTAGAAACAAAGATTGGAAGAAAAGTTAAAGTAGAATTCAAAGACTATGGTGTTTTTCTACCAACACGCTTTGACGACATGTCTGATGATGATATAAAATGTTTAAACGAATCAAATGGTCGTGTAGGGAAAGAAGGATTGCGGTCTAGCCAGAGAAGCTACGTGTATTGTATTTGAAAAATTGTAAATGCTTATACATTTTAATATATTATTATTGAATGTTATTTAATTGTAAAAATAAAATACCTATGTATGTATATATTTTTGTGTTTGAATAAATTGTTTTCGTAAGTTATTTGTCATTAGGGCGAGTTTATATTTAAACTGAAAGTTATTTGTTATTACGGTATAATAATAATATAGTTAAAGAGTTCATTTATAATTATTTAATAGAGTACAATGGAGCTGACAGTCGAGTATTTTGGGATTTATTTAATAATTATAGTTTTAAGGTAACTAGAGACATAGAAAATGCAAAAATATTTATGTTAAAGACTGGAAAATATATTATTTAATAAAACAATATTTAAATACTATATGCTTTTGATGATGATATAAAATATTTAAACGAATCAAAAGGTCGTGTAGCCATGATTTATAAGGGAAAGAAGGATTTACTACATTTAAATATATTATTATATTAGCTATTATTTATTGATTATTATTTAATTGTATTTCAAGTATTTTGAATTAAAAATAACGCCTTTAAGTGGAGACGGGAATTTTACGCAAGCTCATTAAAAATCAATTACCAATATTCTTTAAAACCGAGAAATCTTGAACATAAATTTAGTTTGGTATCTATATTGTCATAAATTATATAAATTTATTTTAAATAAATATTTTATAAAATTATTCTGTTTTCCCTTGCACAACACACGGGCTTTAGTTTGTCTATCCAACACCGCTATACCGTAGTTTCAATTCTATAGCGAACGCTACATATTTTTGTGTTTGAATAAATTGTTTTTGTAAGTTATTTGTCGTTAGGGCAAGTTTATATTTAAACTGAAAGTTATTTGTTATTACGGTAAACTTTCTATTTAGTTAATGTATGTAGTATTGAAATGTGATTGGGTTGAAAATAGCGTTTGCATTGTTATGATTAATAGAATTTGTCAAATTGTAAAATATATTTTTGTGAAATATATTTGTATATAATATAGCACGATCTGTATAAAAGAAGAAAATAGAGATTTTCTTTCAATTACTATATAGCATTGATATATGTTATACAGTTGTAGTTTTGTATTTTAAGTATTTTGAGTTGAAAATGACGACTTACGAAGATATTGTCCATGAAACTTTAAGTGGAGAAGGGTATGGTATACCTCTACAGCCAGCACCAGGTTTAAAAACTGTGTATGACGGGTCCGCTGTTAAAAAATTATGTAACAACAGCAGCATACAGATGGATGAGGAGTCCATCGCCAACGAGCTTAGCATCATGAAGAATCTTATAGATTTTTGCGATAATATGTCAGATATCAACAGTATTAATATTGATAACATTGATACTGTATTGTTGACGTCGAACACTGGTATTGATCTTATGAATGCGAATGAACGTACAACATCTAATACCAGTGAAATACCGCAGTTAAATCATCAAAAAGCGAAGGAAAACAAGAAACCGTATGCTTAGGTAGATAATTTTGATTGTTTATTTTACTTGGACAATCAGGATTATTCCACGGACGAGAAAATTAAGAGAATGGACCTAGTCAACGGTACAGCGTCAGTAATCGATAAATATGATCTACCTCTTATGTTTGACGCTAGGGATAACCAAGACATTTTATTAAAAAAAAAGTGATTATAATATAAATGGTACCCAGGACCGTAAATGTGTTAGTGTGGGTATTGATCCCAATTTAAAATATGAGATTAGGATAAGATTAGTTAATAACAAAAGTAGATTTATAGATATAAGTAACATATATAACTTTTGTAAGAAAATAGCATTATTTTTAAAAGAAACTAAAGTAAATAATAAAATTTATAAATTTAATAAAGCTGTAATTGTTAAGGTAGAAAATAGTAGTGAAATGAAAATAAAAATTTGTTTATCATTTTATTCATGTTATAATTGTATAATGTTATGTAATGAAGATATGCAAAATATTATTAAAGTTAAAGATATAGTTTGCAGAAAAAAAGAGGAATAAGAGAAAAAGGTTAATAGTGTAAATATTTTTAATAATTACTTAAACTTAATTAAAAAAGTTGGTGTAGATAGTATTAGATATAATAATAATAGAGTTAAAGAGTTCATTTACAATTATTTAATAGAGTACAATGGAGCTGACAGTCGAGTATTTTGGGATTTATTTAATAATTACAGTTTTAAGGTAACTAGAGACATAGAAAATGCAAAAATATTTATGTTAAAGACTGGAAAATATATTATTTAATAAAACAATATATACATACTACATGCTTTTTTTATTTCAAATAATAGTGGAACATGTATACAACAAAATTATCATTATCAAACTTATTAAATTTATTAAATAATTGCAGAAAATTTGTATGTGTGTAACCAATAATTCTAAACAAAAGATAAACTAAACAGTAATAGCCACAAACTGTTGAGTATAAATCTTTCAAAACTATAGTATTAACTGTCCATGTTTTAGTATTTTTTCTTCCAACATCTGCCTTAATATTAAAAGTACTATTATTTATTATAATATTTATATATTTATAAAATATTTATTATACTTGCGTGAATTTTAATAGATGGGTGTATGTGAAACGACTTGAAGAACTGATTCAATCTTGTCCCGTAGAAAGTTTAGGGTGCTTAGCGCAGTAATTATATTTTCAAAATTCCTATTTATATTTACAAACGTTAAACATAATTTCAAAACTATAAACATAAGGAGCAAAAATTTCTTTCTGGATATAAATGGGTACTTATAAAATCTAATATCTTTTAAGTAAATGTAATTCAAAGACTGAAAATAATATTTAATGGTTAATAGAAAAATATTTGTACATTATACAAACTCTATAATAACCAAAATTTTACAAGTTATTGGTAAGACAGTAATGAACCATATATTAGGTGAACCATCGTTTTCTTTCAAACTGTAATACGAATATAACATGTAAGAAATTAGCAAACTTATTTTAATATTTTGAATACGATTTGTGATATATACTTAACAATTTACTCAAACACACCAAAACGCTTTCTGCTGCATAGTAGCCATTATGATCGTCGGAAATAAATAAATAGTAAAATTATTTGCTAAATTATTTATTTATACTAGGTTTATTATTGGAAAAAAAGTAATCGGCGAATGTAAAATCTTTATTATTATTTATTTTACGGGACAAATTGACAATTAAACTTGTGAAGACATAGTTCATTTGAGAAATTCTAAACAAAATGGTTTGTAAAATTTGCTCAAATGAAAAAGTATTGTTCTGATAAGCAAGCTAGATTAATAGAATTTGTTGAATTGTAAAATATACTTTTGTGAAATATATTTGTATAGAATTTTTTCGTAACAAATAAGTATTAATGTATTTTGAATAAAATATTTAAACGTTACAAACACTTGACTTCCATAGTTAATATTAACTATTTGGTTAATTTAAAAATAAATAATTTTGTGTGAGGTTGGCAACATTGGTTTAGCCTGAAAAGTAACAATTTGTAACTCAAATAAGTTTTCTTAAAAAATCGTAGAAATTATACAACCATATTCAAATAAATAGTCATCTATAAAAAAGTTAGTACCTGTGTAAACATGCCAAGTGTAATTGAAGGAGTACTACAAATACTTTATTTTGCTACGGTCCAATAACCTTAAAAACTTCTTACTTTTTTCGGCATGAATGAAAAGTCACAAACAGCTACATTAACAGCAATTTTAGAAAAACTTCAGAAGCTTGATACAATCGAATCTGATATTAGAACTAGAGATGCGCATTTTTACCCGAAACCCGAAACCCGACCAGACCCGACTCGACCCGCAGTCGGGTTTCGGGTCAGTTGTAAGTTGTTCATGTCGGGTCTGGTTCATTTACGGGTAAGTCGGGTCTGGTTCATTTACGGGTAAGTCGGGTCTGGTTCATTTACGGGTAAGTCGGGTCTGGTTCATTTACGGGTAAGTCGGGTCTGGTTCATTACGGGTAAGTCGGGTCTGGTTCATTTACGGGTAAGTCGGGCCTGGTTCATTACGGGTAAGTCGGGTCTGGTTCATTACGGGTAAGTCGGGTCTGGTTCATTACGGATAAGTCCGGTCGGGTCTGGGCGGGTTGGATACGGATAAATCGGGTCAGGTTCATAATTTAATTTATATTTATATGAAATATTCAAGTGCAAAATAAATAAATAAATATATCATCACGCTTTTTACGCATTACATATCTCGGTAAGTGATATATTTCTTCGTGTGAAGTACGATTACCAGCCGTCAAATCACGACTCCCAAAGATATTAGTGGAGGGAAAGTCTCAGGACTAGTTTTAACGTGGTGAAAATTATTTGTCGCCTGTGGGAATGAAATCCGGGTTCTCAATTCTACAGGACTATAAACCACCTACTCCATTACAAGTATATTTAGAATTTATTTAAAATTTATAGTTAACGCTTGGTCGCTTATACATATTATATACGGGGTGTTAAAAAACGATAAAACCTTTGAGGGCTAATACATTTTAATGTGCTGATTATGAATTATAAATAAAATAAAAGTAAATATATTACTACGTAAAAGATGTAATAATAATTCATTATAATTTTTATTAAAAATTACATGTCGGCCAGTGCCTCAGACATATACGCTTCAAGAACCATGCCTTTAATTTAGCGAATTTAAAAAAAAATGTTGCTGAGATTAAGTACACTGAAATGTATATGCCTTAGTTTTTACCCTTTTTTGAACACGCTGTATGTTTATAATATTGAGCAGAGGTGAAAATCTAACAGTGCTTGCGCTCTCATTCATGCTTTGTAAACATAAATCAAAGCAATGCTACGATAAAGATGGCATAACAAAACAAGTGTATCAGAAATTGTATATTTTTATAATTCTACTGCCGCTTTTATTCGTATTATCTAATCATGGATTTTAGTATACTTTATGTCATTCCGCTTTAGTATTTATATTTACCACTGGCGCACGCAAGGGGAGGGGTCTTCACTTATATTTCATATTTATTTAAATGTAATTAAATAATTTCTACATATATACATATATATATATATATACAGGGTGAGTCTGGGAAGACGCCCTCCCCCCCCCTTTAACTTTTTTATTATGAGTAATAGAAAAAAATGGTTCATATGAAAGTTTTATTATTTTAAATATACTATTTGATGGCTGATGTAGATATTTTTTATAAAGTCAGGTTTACAAGATACGACTATCAACTTTTATTTTTTAAATAGCAACCTATAATTATTTTACTAAAATAAAAACCGCCATTTTTTTCTCTTTTCAACGGTGTATTAGTTTTTATTAATGTATCTGAAAAAATTCCAGAATAATAAGAAAATTGAGAAATACTAGAAATAATTTTTATACAAATATTATAGGTGGCTATGTGAAAATAAACAAAATGTAACAGTGTTATACAACTTAACAAACTAAAGCAACAAATTCAGTAACAAAAACAACTTAAAACAAATGTTCAAAATTACGACAATGTTCTGTAATACAAAAATTTAAGCGTTGAACGTGATGTGTTCGAACATCTGCCAGCATGTTTCGCGAAATATTTTGGAAAGCATTTCGAATACGCTCTTTCATGTCTTCTGCATCTGTAGGTATCTTCTGGTAGACAAGATCCTTGACGTATCCCCAAAGAAAAAAGTCCATAGGCGTAAGGTCAGGAGATCTTGCTGGCCATGAAATATGTCCACCTCGTCCTATCCATTGTCCCCTCCAGTGATTATTTAAATAATTCCGAACATTACCGGCATAATGTGGTGGCGCTCCGTCATGTTGGAATATCAAATTTTGGCGGACATTTAATGGAATATCTTCCAATAATTCCGGGAGGATCATTATTAAAAAATTTAAATAACCGTCTCCATTCAATGGACCTTCAAAAAAATGTGGACCAACAACAAAATCTCCTATTATGCCACCCCAAACATTCAAGGACCATACCCTCTGGCTGTCGACGTTCCGCATCCAGTGAGGATTTTCAGTTGCATAATAATGCATATTATGCCTATTTATGCAACCATTACTTTTAAAAGTAGCCTCATCCGTAAATAAAATATTAGATAATAGCATCGGATTTCGTCTAATATTTTCCATCGCCCAATTGCAAAATCGAATTCTATTATTAAAATCTTCACCGTGCAATTCTTGTGTAAGGTTAATATGGTAAGGATGAAATTTATGTTTTCTTAAAATTCTAGACGCAGAACTTTGGCTAATGTCAATTAAATTTGATAAATTCCTCGTACTGACATGAGGATTTTCGTAAACAGAAGCCAAAACCATAATTTCGGTTTCTTCATTTACTATAATATTAAATGTATTTCGTTTTGGTTTTTCTACTGAACCTGTTTCTCGAAATCGGGTAAAAATCCTCCTCAGTGATCTTAAACTCGGTTGCCGACGTCTAGGAAACCGCTCCCGGTAAATTCTTTTTGCCCTTCTCATGATTCCAGTCGATTCACCAATTATTAGAATCATATCTATTAATTCTTCTTTCGTAAACATTTGAAAACGTTTTTTTTATTGTTTGCAAAATAAGTTAAATAAAGTAACCAGCAAATGTATACTTTTTTGACATTAATTTAACACTGTTACATTTTGTTTATTTTCACATAGCCACCTTATTATTATTAGTATTTCTCAATTTTCTTATTTTTCTCGAATTTTTTTAGATACATTAATAAAAACTAATACACCGTTGAAAAGAGAAAAAAATGGCGGTTTTTATTTTAGTAAAATAATTATAGGTTGCTATTTAAAAAATAAAAGTTGATAGTCGTATCTTGTAAACCTGACTTTATAAAAAATATCTACATCTGCCATCAAATAGTATATTTAAAATAATAAAACTTTCATACGAACCATTTTTTCTATTACTCATAATAAAAAAGTAAAAGGGGGGGGCGTCTTCCCAGACTCACCCTGATATATATATATATATATATATATATATATATATATATATATATATATATATATATATATATATATATATATATATATATATATATATATATATATATATATATATATATATATATATATATATATATATATATATAAATCTACTCGTTTTACAAATATCCAAGCCCCCTCCAAATATATTTTCTCGGTTCGCCACTGATATTTACTGAATTTTAGTGTAGTCTTTGCTACAAAACCGCAATTTGTACCAAAAATGTGTAACAACTATAAACATTATATATTTGTTTAATAAAATATTCACTCAAATATTTATACTTATAACAAATCATTTTGAACTACTCGTAAGTATACAAGTAGATTTAAGTAAGTAGTAGTTTTGCACAGTTAATATTAACAGATTTTTTATTGTATCTAATGAAATACTACATATTCCTTGTAAAATTAACTTTCGGATCAGTTGGGTACATATCTGTTCAAGTAGTATACACATAATCGGGTTAGATTGGATATCCATCCGGTCGGGTCGGGTTGGATATCCATCGGGCCGGGTCAGGTTGGATATCCATCGGGTCTGGGTACCCATCGGATCTGGTCGGGTTGGATATCCATCGGGTCTGGTCGGGTCTGGTCGGGTTGGATATCCATCGGGTCGGGTATCCATCGGGTCAGGTTGGGTACCCATCGCGTTCGGGTCGGGTCTGGTTAATTTTTTTTATAAAATGCGCATCTCTAATTAAAACATTTGGAACGGCTATCTCGTGCAATACTACTAAAATTTATGAACTAGATATTGCACTTGAACATCTAAAGATAACAGTAAAAGTACTTCAAAACGAAAACAAAATTCTGCTTAATTCAGTCAAAAAAATAAATTTAATTTTGATTGGTCTCGAGGAAACTGAAAAATCTAGTGCTGAACTTGAACAAAACGTTTTAAACTTAATAAAAAATGAACTACAAACAGCACTAACTGAAGAAGACATCGAAGATGTGTTTCGTCTAGGTCAAAAGAATGCACAATCTACCAGACCACGCCCAATACTAATCTCTTTTGATTCTGCTAAAACACAAAAGGCAGTATATTCGAAAAGAATACAGCTAAAGGGCTCAAACCTTTTCTTAAACCTTGACTTATCCAGCCAAGAGCGTGAGAAACGGAAACAGTGGCTCATTCGGCGTAAGCAAAATAAGATTGAAAAGGAAGCCACCAGCTCAAAGGTTAAAGAGGACAAGAAGCGTAACCGTTCGCCCTCAGATGGTACACCGACAAAAAATACTCAAGCACCAAGCAAAATGCTTAAGAAAAACAGCTAACATTTAGACAACCAGGATAACAGTAATGCAACTGCTGCAAATAACAATTTTTTATAAATTATTGCATGCCCAACAAGTCGGTAATAGAGATGGCGACCTGTCAACGAGTAAACAAAATGTCAAATGCAGATGTAATGGTTGTAAATAATAACTCAAACTTAAATAAAACAATAACTCAAGCAATAATACTAGAACACTCGAACTCGGCTTCAACAATCAACAATCTAGAGAATAAGTTAAGTGCAAAAACTTATGTTCGTTTTGGAGTGGACCATCTCTCAGTTGTATCTTGGAATATTAATGGATACCAAAATATTTTTAATGTGGATCGCGAAATGCAAGCCAAGCTACAACTGGTGGATGTTCTATTCTTGAACGAAACTTGGTGCTGCACTAATATAAACCATATACCGCTTTTTTTAGGAACAGATTAATACGATATTATATGCAGTAACGCTGTAAAGGTCGAGCAAGTGCTGGTCTGGTAATTTTTGTAAAAAAAATTTGCGCTATAAAAAATATTAAATTACTAGAAAAAAACAACCAATGGATTTCTTTAGAACTAACTACAAGTTATTCTAAGTATATTTTAGTAAATGTATATCTCAAACCTTCACTCAATAATGCTGAATGTACAAATATGATTAATGATTTACTTTCCGAAATTTCAGATGTATTTCCAGAGCATAAAATTTTAGTGGTCGGGGACTTTAACGCGCATATAGGCTTGCTAAATCAAATACCGGAAGGATCATTTATGTCTAATTATATAAACGACTCCAGAAATTTGCTCCATATAACCCATAATGACCGCGGTAAAAGGTTAGTCAAAATAATGGAAGCACATAATTTGTATGTATTGAATGGCCGTACTAACGGGGACACAAAAGGTAGATTTACTTTCATGAATAAAAACGGTAAGAGCACAATTGACCTTGCTTGGGGTAACTTAAACTGCACTGAAAGTGTCTACAATTTTGAAATTTTTTATGTTATAAATACGGAACATGCTGCTTGCTTTACAACTTTTGGGGAACCAATTGAACAGATAACAATAATGGATGCTATGTCATCACCTGCGTACAATTTTAATTTCAAATTCAATACTGAAAACGCAGAGCAGTATACGCAATATTTAAAAAATTCCGGGCGCATATACTATTACGATAATGATGTTAATAACTTAAACAAGAATCTAATAGAGACTTTAAAAGAAGCAGCATGTCACAGTAATATGACGAAAGTAACAAAAAATCGCAATCAACTAACATATCAAAACAACTATAAACCGTGGTTTACACAAGAATGCGCAATTTAAAAAAAAAACAATGTAAGTTAAAAATAAAGGAATATCGTAAATATAATAATCAAACTGTTTTAGAAGAATATCTTTCACTTAAAAAATCTTACTTATTCACTTTATCAAAAAGTAAGAAACAATACAATACTAATGTTCAATTATTACTCTCTAATACAAAAAATAATATAGAATTTTGGAAAACAATAAAAAAGTCGTCAATAAAAAAAAATTGTAGTAATATGATAAACATAACACAGTGGGAAAATTTTTATAGATCTCAGCATACAACAGTATCAAGCCAACATACAATATTTTATGACTGTCGACACCCTTTTTTAGACGCACCGATCACACACGATGAATTAAGCACTAGGATCACAAGGAGTAAGAATAATAAATCTCCCGGAATAGACAATCTAAATAATGAATTTTATAAATTTCTGCCAGTGAAGTGGGAACATTATCTTTTAAATTTATTCAATATCACTCTGGATAAAGAAGAAATGCCAAAAGCATGGTCAATTAGTCAATTGTTCTTATTATATAAAAAAGGTAGTAAGCAGGACCCTTTAAATTATAGAGGAATTGCTTTATTAAATAATGTTTGTAAACTATTTACACAAATCATTTATAACAGAATTCAACTATGGTGTGGAGAGAATAACATACTTTCAGAATTTCAGGCCGGCTTTAGACAGGGTAGAGGTACAGCAGATAACATTTTCACGTTAATGGCAACATCTCACTTATATTTACGATTAAAAAAAAGCTCAGCGTGCGCGATTTTTGTTGTCTTTAGTAGAGCTTTTGATACTGTTAAGCATTTTTTATTATGGGAAAAACTTTTCCGGATGGGAGTCTCCGCAAAATTAATAAGAGTTATGCAAAGTTTATATAATAATGCTGCTATTCAAATCAAAGTTAAATCCAGTACATCTGATTCAATTAAAATTACTGATGGGGTTTTGCAAGGAGAGGTTTTAAGTCCACTCCTACTCACAATGTGTATCAATGATTTAGAAGACCATATTCGTACAGCTGGTTTGACAGGGTTGAACATTGATGGCTATAATGATATTATTTTACTCGACGATGCGGATGATTTGGTAATTTTAGGAACATCTGCTGTGGATGTGAAAAAGAAATTAATATGCCTGCAAAAATACTGTGAAAAAAACTGTCTAAATGTCAATACCAATAAAACTAAAATTCTAAAATTTCACAAAGGTCGCACCTCGAACAATAACTTTAACTACAATAATACTACGATAGAAGTGGTAAACTCGTTCAATTATTTAGGGACCACCTTTTCATCATCTGGTAAATTTTCACTTGCAGCAATAGAAAATGTCAAAAAAGGAAATTTAGCGCAGCAGAGAGTAAATAATATACTATGCAAGGGCAGATCAAACGGGTGGTCAGCTAAAATTACTCTATTAAATTCTATTATAAACTCTACATTGTTATACAGCACTGAACTCTGGGTGCCACACAAAATAAACTATACAGGGTGAGTCTGGGAAGACGCCCCCCCCTTTAACTTTTTTATTATGAGTAATAGAAAAAATGGTTCATATGAAAGTTTTATTATTTTAAATATACTATTTGATGGCAGATGTAGATATTTTTTATAAAGTCAGGTTTACAAGATACGACTATCAACTTTTATTTTTTAAATAGCAACCTATAATTATTTTACTAAAATAAAAACCGCCATTTTTTTCTCTTTTCAACGGTGTATTAGTTTTTATTAATGTATCTGAAAAAATTCGAGAAAAATAAGAAAATTGAGAAATACTAGAAATAATTTTTATACAAATATTATAGGTGGCTATGTGAAAATAAACAAAATGTAACAGTGTTATACAACTTAACAAACTAAAGCAACAAATTCAGTAACAAAAACAACTTAAAACAAATTATTTTCACATAGCCACCTATAATATTTGTATAAAAATTATTTCTAGTATTTCTCAATTTTCTTATTTTTCTCGAATTTTTTCAGATACATTAATAAAAACTAATACACCGTTGAAAAGAGAAAAAAATGGCGGTTTTTATTTTAGTAAAATAATTATAGGTTGCTATTTAAAAAATAAAAGTTGATAGTCGTATCTTGTAAACCTGACTTAATAAAAAATATCTACATCTGCCATCAAATAGTATATTTAAAATAATAAAACTTTCATATGAACCATTTTTTTCTATTACTTATAATAAAAAAGTTAAAGGGGGGGGGCGTCTTCCCAGACTCACCCTGTATATAAAAGGGCCAAATAAGATTCTTAAAAAATATAATGCAATGCCCAAAATGCACTCCAAATTTTATGATAAGAATGGAATCAGGGGTAGTTCATTGCGAAGTTAATATTTGGAAAAGGGTACTGAATTGGTGGCACAAGCTTCTACGTATGGAAGCCCAACGGCTACCAAGACTCCTTTATAACCGATTATTAGCATTAGATCTCTCGCAAATAAATAAAACAGAGTATAACTGGTGTAGTCAATTAAGAATCTTTTTTACTAATTTAGGCTACGAAGAAGTTTGGGAAAGTCAAGCAATTAATCATACCGTCATAAAAGAAATTATAGAAAAACATCAAACTGCTGTCATTGAGCGGGACTTTAATAACTGCCGTATAAGTAAGTACAATCAGTTCTACAAAAATTTAAAATTAAACTTTGGCACAGCGGATTATCTGACATTTAACACTCCTATAGCAAAACTTAGAATAATTTCTCAGTTAAGAATGTCATATAAGAATAAAATAACTATTTATTTGAATAACATGAAATACATTATCGACACTACTGTTAATTGTACAATCTGTAACTCAAACACACTGGAAGATCTTTACCATTTCCTACTTGTGTGCCCCGCCCCATATATTCACACATCAGAAACAATTATTTGCGCAGTTTAAATGTAGATAATCTAGACAACTCAAATTATTATAATCTTTTTGATAATCTCACTAAAGATAAGATAAACCAAATATACTACTATATGACTGGTGCACTGAAGACCAGAAGCTTTTGTCTAAATGAGTAATGCGTAAATTGGGTAAATAAGCTTCCTGTCGTATATCAAGATTAAAATGTAAATGTAAATTGTAATTTACTATATGTCAATTATAAAATTTAAATAGTATGCATCTTGTTTGGGTTTAGGGCTAAATTTCATTAAATGTTGTTCTAGAGACTGCATTAAGTATTATGTATTACGCTAATGTTGTTAACTCTTTGTAAAAGATGTAAAATCTTACAACAAATATATCTATCTATCTATCTATCTATTTATAATAAATAATTTTGTGTACCTAATTCCATTTATTTCAATAAATAATGCATAATAATATTAGAAACAGTGCAAATATCTATAATTTCTGTATGTCTTTGCGATTTCGTTATAATATTTGAATTTTTTCTATATAATGAAAGTAATTTTGAGTTAAATTTTGTATATTTGTGTATTAATACAATTTGAGAGTTTAACATAAAACTATTATGAAATTTGACTTATTTATTGCTTGTTACACTGAACAATATAACGTAGGTAGTATATTTTATACTTTAACAGTTTAAAGAAACTATTTGTATAATTTAAAAATAAATTATTAGACATTTTACATTATCAGTAGATTACTGCTGATTTTGTGTAATTTCATTTATTACAAGAAACAATGAATAATAATAGTAGAAACACAATATGGTACAAAAATCTATAATTTCTGTGTGTCTTTGCAATTTCGTAATATTTAAATTTTTCCTACATAGTAATAAAAGTATTTTTTTGGCTAAATTTTGTATTTATGTGTAATAACACAATCTGGGAGCATAACATAAAACTATTATGGAATTCGATTTATTTAATGCATGTTACATAGAAAAATATAACGTGGTATATTTTGCATTTGAATATATTGAAGGCGCGTTGTAATTAAGTTTTAATGACTCTAGAACTTTTGGGTTACTTATTTTTAGATTATTATTTGTATTCGTGAATTTAGGAATAGTTGTACTTTTGTGAAATATTTTTGTTACCAAATAAGTAGTAAATAATATTATATTTACGTAAATACTTGTCAAAAAGTCTTTAGAACATAGTATTTTTTTTTATTTCAACAATTTTTGGGGTCTTTCAGCAACTTGGCTATTAAGACCCCGGTACAGTTATGTGAAATATGTTCGTTTAAATTAGATTAAATATATCGATGTCTTTTAGAAAGTTTAGCACTTTTGTTGTGGTGTCTGAATTGTTTTGTAGTGCTCGTTTTAATGTGTTTGGTATTTTGTGTGTGTTTCTTGCCTGTTCATAATTTTGACATTCTAGGAGTATGTGTTTAACTGTTAGAGGTACATTACAGCATGTGGGAGGTGGTGTTCTTTCTAAAATGTATTTGTGTGTTATTTGAGTGTGGCCTATTCTAAGTCTGGTGAGGATGATTTGTTCTCTTCTGTTGGTGGTCGCTGTCCAGTTGTTTGTGTCTTCTTTTATTTCTCTCAGTTTGTTGTTGGTTTCTCCTTTCCATTCGGTTTCCCATTGCTCCCTTAATTTCCTTTTTAGTGTGTTTTTTATGTCTGACGGTGGAATTGGACGGTTGACTGGGTCTTCTGTTGTGGCTTCTTTGGCTGCTAGGTCGGCTTCTTCGTTGCCCTTGATTCCCACGTGAGAGGGAGTCCATATGAATATGATTTCTGTTTTGGATCTTGCCGCTTCATCAAGCTGTTCTTTTATGTTTTTTGCAATTGTGTCTCTTGGATACATTTGTAGGATTAATTGTAGGCTGCTTATGGAGTCCGTGCATATTGCCACTTTTCTTAGTTTTGGTTGTTGTAGAGAGTTTGTATTTATATAATTTATTGTCTCTTTTATTGCTGAGTTCCGCAGAGAAGTTGCTAAAATCTTCTGGAAGATGAAGTTTGATTTTTCTTTCTTCAGTTACCATGGCAGCGCCTACCTTCTACTCGATTTTAGATCCATCCGTGTATATAAATTTGTAGTCCCGAAGTTTACTTTTTAATTCATTGAATTTGTTGACGTAAGTTTGGTGTGGTGTTTCTTGTTTTGGATATTGTAATAGCTCTAGGTAATACTGAGGTTTTTTGAGGTTCCAGGGTGGGGTATTGCTGTGGGTTGTAGTGAGGGTGTTGGGCAGGGTATATTGGAGTTCTTCTAGGGCCGTGTTTATAAACTGGTGTAAAGGAGTGGAATTTTTAAGTGTTGTCCGGTTGTTTGATGTCTTGAATATCTGGTTGTATGTTGGGTGATTAAGGTTAGTTGCCAGTTTAGTAATGTAGGAGAGGGTGATTTGGGTTCTTCGGAGGTGTAGTGGTTGCTCGCCCGCTTCATTCAGTATGCTTTTAACGGTGCTAGTGTGGAAAGCTCCGGAAGCTATACGCATTGCTTGGTTTGCAATTGTATCTAGCATTTTTAGGTTGGTTTTGGTTGCTGTGCAGTACGCTGTACACCCGTAGTCTAGTTTTGATCTTATTAGTGATCGGTAGAGTTTGACTATGGTCTCTTTCTGTGCACCCCATTTGTAGTGTCTTAATGTTTTCAATATGTTGAGCCGTTTGCTGCATTCAGTTTTTAGGTTCTGTAAGTGTTGTTTCCAGTTTAATTTCTGGTCTAATATCATCCCGAGAAATTTTATTTCGGTGACATAGTTAATTTCGGTGTTATATATTTTCAGTATCCGGTTTTCATGTTGTTTCCTGTATTTGCAAAAATGTATACATTTTGTTTTTGTGTTTGAGAATTTGAATCCTGATTCATTTGCCCATGATTCTAACTTGTTTATAGCTTCTTGTACTTTGTTGTGTAAAGTGTCTAAATTTCTGTTCTTGTAGTAAATACTCAGGTCGTCTGCAAATAGTGAAATGTGGATTTCTGGAGGTAGGTGGCGAGTCATGTTGTTTATAGCAATTAGGAATAAGGATACACTCAGGATCTCTCCTTGTGGTATAACGTTTGTTTGTATTTTCTGTTCTGACAAACATCCGTTGGTTTTCACTCGGAAGGAACGATCAGAGAGGAAGTTTTTGGTGAAGTGGAGTATGTTGCCGTCCAGTTTGTATTCCTTCATCGTTTTCAGGATGTTGTATTTCCAGGTGGTGTCGTAGGCTTTTTCTATGTCGAAAAATACTGCTACTAGGTGTTGTTGATTTGGAGTAGGTGGTCTATTGCATCATTTGAAAAGTGTTTGATCATTTCGTAGGTGATTCCATCTGGACCTGGACTGCTACTGCATTTGAGGTTATTTATTGTTGTTATTAGTTCCTCTTTAGTTATTTTGTTGTTTATTTCTGCATTATCTTGGTTTGCTATTTCTATCGGTTTTGTTTCTTCTTGTTGTTGCTTGTATTTCATGAATTCGTTGCTGTAATTTTCATCACTTGAGTTGAATTCAAATGTTTCGGCCAAAGTATTTGCTATACTTTGCGGTGTGGTGTATATTGCTCCTTCTTTTACAAGTGTATTTGTTTGTAGCAAGGAGTGTTTCCCTTTTATTTTTCTAATTTTATCCCATAGTTCTTTTGGTCTCGTTGATTCGTTTATAGATTGGACGTATTCCTGCCATGATTTTCTCTGTGCAATGGTTATCGTTCTTTTAGCGATGGCTCTAGATTTTTTAAGGTTTATTAGATTTTCTTGCGTTCTGTTTTTTCTATACTTGTAAAGTGCTTTTTTATAGAACATAGTTTAAAATTAGATGTAAACACCAATAAAAATAAACATAAAATTAAAAAATATTATTGTAAATTTTAGAAGTTAATTATTTTGTAATATTTTCTATTTCTACTATTCTTTTCAATATTTAAAATAAATAAATCATCGCGCCTTTTACTCCTTACTAGGTGTGGCACTCCGCAGTAGCAGATCTCAGTAAGTGATATATTTCTTCGCGTGAGGTGCGGTTACCAGTCATATACAATTATAACATGAAGAAAATGTTAAACAAATATTACAAGTTTTTATTTTCATTTCACTACTATTTTCTACCTTAACACTTACAGCTTTATTAAATTTTTAAATTTTATTATTTACTTTAGTTTCTTTTAAAAATAATGCTATTTTCTTACAAAAGTTATATATATTACTTATATCTATAAATCTACTTTTGTTATTAACTAATCTTATCCTAATCTCATATTTTAAATTGGGATCAATACCCACACTAACACATTTACGGTCCTGGGTACCATTTAAATTATAATTACTTTTTTTTAATAAAATGTCTTGGTTATCCCTAGCGTCAAACATAAGAGGTAGATCATATTTATCGATTACTGACGCTGTACCGTTGACTAGGTCCATTCTCTTAATTTTCTCGACCGTGGAATAATCCTGATTATCCAAGTAAAATAAACAATCAAAATTATCTACCTAAGCATACGGTTTCTTGTTTTCCTTCGCTTTTTGATGATTTAACTGCGGTATTTCACTGGTATTAGATGTTGTACGTTCATTCGCATTCATAAGATCAATACCAGTGTTCGACGTCAACAATACAGTATCAATGTTATCAATATTAATACTGTTGATATCTGACACATTATCGCAAAAATCTATAAGATTCTTCATGATGCTAAGCTCGTTGGCGATGGACTCCTCATCCATCTGTATGCTGCTGTTGTTACATAATTTTTTAACAGCGGACCCGTCATACACAGTTTTTAAACCTGGTGCTAGCTGTAGAGGTATATCATACCCTTCTCCACTTAAAGTTTCACGGACAATATCTTCGTAAGTCGTCATTTTCAACTCAAAATACTTGAAATACAAAACTACAACTGTATAACATATATCAATGCTATATAGTAATTGAAAGAAAAATAATTTATTTTCTTCTTTTATACAGATCGTGCTATATTATATACAAATATATTTCACAAAAATATATTTTACAATTTGACAAATTCTACGACAATATAGATACCAAACTAAATTTATGTTCAAGATTTCTCGGTTTTAAAGAATATTGGTAAATGATTTTTAATGAGCTTGCGTAAAATACCCTTCTCCACTTAAAGGCGTCATTTTTAATTCAAAATACTTGAAATACAATTAAATAATATTCAATAAATAATAGCTAATATAATAATATATTTAAATGTAGTAAATCCTTCTTTCCCTTATAAATCATGGCTACACGACCTTTTGATTCGTTTAAATATTTTATATCATCATCAAAAGCATATAGTATTTAAATATTGTTTTATTAAATAATATATTTTCCAGTCTTTAACATAAATATTTTTGCATTTTCTATGTCTCTAGTTACCTTAAAACTATAATTATTAAATAAATCCCAAAATACTCGACTGTCAGCTCCATTGTACTCTATTAAATAATCATAAACGAACTCTTTAACTATATTATTATTATACCGTAATAACAAATAACTTTCAATTTGAATTAAAACCAATTTATTTTGAACTTCCATTATCTTTATTAGTGAAAAAATACTTTTAACAATTTATAACACAACGTTTCGATAGCGCAAATCTGCTATCGTCATCAGGTGAACTGATACTACTGACTAATTCCTTAACATACGGGCCTTATATCTAGTGTCATGACGGTGGTCAGGTAGAACGGTTAACGGTTGGTCGAGTATGACATGCGGTTGGTCGAGTGTAACATGTGGATGGTCAGGTATAATGGGTGGGTGGGGCGTTCTAGACGTCTGAGAGTCAATGCTTAGGCCGGGATCTGCTGCGATGTGCTTCCTCCACAAGGGTCGTATTTCCACACTCGGTTGACTGAAAACTGTTTTTTTGTTCTTCTTTGAACTTCCTCTTATACCAATGTTCTTCCTTCTTGAGGATCCTCGCGCCCTCCCATTGAATTCGATGATGGTGCTCCCACGCGTGTTCGGCAAGTCCTGATTTTGATGTCTCTCCTCTCTTTGTGTGACGTCTGTGTTCTTTAATTCTGGTATACAAAGGTCGTTTTGTTTCACCTATATAGGTTTTCCCACATTCACAGTCCACCTGGTAAATGCCTGCTTGTAGTTTTGGTGACTGCTCTGGTTTCGTAGTAGATACGATGTTCTTGATTGTCGTTGTTGTCTGAAACCTGGTTAATATTTTAAACTTGCTGGCGATCCTTTTTATTTTGTCCGAGACTCCCTTCACATACGGAATGTATAATTCATTTTTCTTTTCTTCGTCTCGGTTTGTTTGTTTCGATTTGTTACTTTGGCTCTTCTTTATTAGTTTCTTGATGACATTTCCCGCGTAGCCGTTTCGTTGGAGTGTATTTATGACATCCTTGACCTCTATCTCATATCCTTGTACTGTGTTGCAGTGTGTCTTAGCTCTATCAAGTAGCGCATTTGCTACCCCAATCTTGTTTTTTTCGGAATGGTTGGATTCATAGCTCAAATAACGACCTGTGTGCGTCGGTTTACGGTAAACCGATGTTCGTATGGCGTTGTTCACTCTCTCCACTAGGACATCTAAGAACGGAATTCTATTGTTTTCTTCTTTCTCCATGGTGAATTTGATTCTTGGTTTCTGAGAATTTATGTGGCAGAAAAATTCTTCTAAGTCCGCGTCACTGTGGTTCCAGATAATGAAAGTGTCATCCACGTACCTTATCCACTTCTTCGGCTGGATCAGGGCTGAGTTTATGGCGGCATCTTCGAAGAACTCCATGATTGGCGATGACTGGAGAAAGTGGAGATCCCATGGGTAGTCCGTCGGTTTGCTGATAGAAGTCGGTATGAGCCTGAAAATACGTAGTCTTCAGACAACATTCCAACAGCTCCAGTATTGCGTTGATAGGCAAGTTTGTTCTGTTGTGTACTTCTGTATCTCCTTCTAGTTTTTCGGCTACCACATGTATAGTTTCGTCGACAGGTACATTAGTAAAAAGGCTCTACACATCAAAACTTATGAAGCGGTCTTCTGGTTCCAATTGTATAGACGTTACGATGTCAATAAAATGTTTGAAGTCTTTAACAAATCTGTTGCTCTTTCCTGCCAGCGGGGCTATAATGGGTAATAGAAATTTAGCCAGGTTGTAGCATGGCGATCCCCTTGAACTGATGATGGGTCTGAGTGGTACGTCCTTTTTATGTATTTTCGGTAATCCGTAGAGATGTGGTGGTTTGCTGTGGTGCGGTGTCAGTCTGGATCTTGTAGAATCCTCCAGGTGTTTGTTGTGCTTCTTCAAAGCCTGATATACCTTTCATTCTATGCTTGTCGTTGGATCCTTTTTCAGCTTAGTGTAGGAACCTTTCTTCAGTGCTTCTTCTATCTTCTTGTTGTAATCATCTATGTTCATGATCACCGTGGCATTTCCCTTGTCTGCTGGTAAGATCTTAATAGTGCTGTCTGTCTTCAGAGCTTTGATGGCCATCGATTCTTCTATTGACAGATTCGATGTAGGTTTCTTTGTTTTGTCCAAGACAGTTCTCACATTCCATCTGAATTCTTCTGCTTCTTCTAAGCTTACTTTTAGTGCAGCTGTTTCCACCGCTGCTATTATGTCGATGCTTGGAACTACTTTTGGTGTGATGGCGAAATTGAGACCCTTCTCCAGAACATGTTTCTCCTGTGTTGTGAGAATCTTGTAGGATAGATTTATCACTTTGTCCTTTTTCTGCTCTCTTGGTCCGCTATCTTCTGAACGTTGTCTTTTTGTTAGCGCTTCCAATTTCTTCTGGTGCTGTTGTGACTGTTTTTCTACTGTGTTCTTGTATATGTAGAAAAATCTTTTGGAATATTGCTTTATAATCCTTGTCTGCTACCGTTGATGTTAATTCCATATAGAGAGACTTGGCTTGATGGATCAATTGTGTTTTCCTCCATCGGTGGTAATTAATTCTCTCTCTTACAATCTTCATGTTCGCTTCTTCAATTATTCTTGATGCTCTTCTTCCAGTTATTGGAGTTTTCAATCTTAAACCTTTGGGCGTGACGTTCTTATCCCGGGCTGTACACAGAAAGCTTACATGGCATTCCTCCTAGGCTATTTTGATCTGAATTTTCTCGTAGTTACGGAATTTCAGGTTGATTCCGGGTCCATACCGGTTGTTCAACTTATTTTTAAATTTATAAGATAATGATTCACTTTTAATTAAAACCAATTTATTTTGAACTTCCATTATCTTTATTAGTGAAAAATACTTTTAACAATTTATAACACAACGTTTCGATAGCGCAAATCTGCTATCGTCATCAGGTGAACTGATACAACAAGAAGATAGAAGAAGCACTGAAGAAAGGTTCCTACACTAAGCTGAAAAAGGATCCAACGACAAGCATAGAACGAAAGGTATATCAGGCTTTGAAGAAGCACAACAAACACCTGGAGGATTCTACAAGATCCAGACTGACACCGCACAACAGCAAACCACAACATCTCTACGGATTACCGAAAATACATAAAAAGGACGTACCACTCAGACCCATCATCAGTTCAAGGGGATCGCCATGCTACAACCGGGCTAAATTTCTACTACCCATTATAGCCCCGCTGGCAGGAAAGAGCAACAGATTTGTTAAAGACTTCAAACATTTTATTGACATCGTAACGTCTATACAATTGGAACCAGAAGACCGCTTCATAAGTTTTGATGTGGAGAGCCTTTTTACTAATGTACCAGTCGACGAAGCTTTACATGTGGTAGCCGAAAAACTAGAAGGAGATACAGAAGTACACAACAGAACAAATTTGCTTATCAACGCAATACTGGAGCTGTTGGAATGTTGTCTGAAGACTACGTATTTTCAGGCTCATACCGACTTCTATCAGCAAACCGACGGACTACCCATGGGATCTCCACTTTCTCCAGTCATCGCCAATATCTACATGGAGTTCTTCGAAGATGCCGCCATAAACTCAGCCCTGATCCAGCCGAAGAAGTGGATAAGGTACGTGGATGACACTTTCATTATCTGGAACCACAGTGACGCGGACTTAGAAGAATTTTTCTGCCACATAAATTCTCAGAAACCAAGAATCAAATTCACCATGGAGAAAGAAGAAAACAATAGAATTCCGTTCTTAGATGTCCTAGTGGAGAGAGTGAACAACGCCATACGAACATCGGTTTACCGTAAACCGACGCACACAGGTCGTTATTTGAGCTATGAATCCAACCATTCCGAAAAAACCAAGATTGGGGTAGCAAATGCGCTACTTGATAGAGCTAAGACACACTGCAACACAGTACAAGGATATGAGATAGAGGTCAAGGATGTCATAAATACACTCCAACGAAACGGCTACGCGGGAAATGTCATCAAGAAACTAATAAAGAGGAGCCAAAGTAACAAATCGAAACAAACAAACCCTGAAGAAAAGAAAAATGAATTATACATTCCGTATGTGAAGGGAGTCCCGGACAAAATAAAAAGGATCGCCAGCAAGTTTAAAATATTAACCAGGTTTCAGACAACAACGACAATCAAGAACATCGTATCTACTACGAAACCAGAGCAGTCACCAAAACTACAAGCAGGCATTTACCAGGTGGACTGTGAATGTGGGAAAACCTATATAGGTGAAACAAAACGACCTTTGTATACCAGAATTAAAGAACACAGACGTCACACAAAGAGAGGAGAGACATCAAAATCAGGACTTGCCGAACACGCGTGGGAGCACCATCATCGAATTCAATGGGAGGGCGCGAGGATCCTCAAGAAGGAAGAACATTGGTATAAGAGGAAGTTCAAAGAAGCCGCCATCATCCAGAAGAACAAAAAAACAGTTTTCAGTCAACCGAGTGTGGAAATACGACCCTTGTAGAGGAAGCACATCGCAGCAGATCCCGGCCTAAGCATTGACTCTCAGACGTCTAGAACGCCCCACCCACCCATTATACCTGACCATCCACATGTTACACTCGACCAACCGCATGTCATACTCGACCAACCGTTAACCGTTCTACCTGACCACCGTCATGACACTAGATATAAGGCCCGTATGTTAAGGAATTAGTCAGTAGTATCAGTTCACCTGATGACAATAGCAGATTTGCGCTATCGAAACGTTGTGTTATAAATTGTTAAAAGTATTTTTCACTAATAAAGATAATGGAAGTTCAAAATAAATTGGTTTTAATTCAAAGTGAATCATTATCTTATAAATTTAAAAGTTGAAATAACTTTCAGTTTAAATATAAACTCGCCCTAATGACAAATAACTTACAAATAAAATTTTTTCCAAATTCTTTCATAATTACAGATCGTCAAAAATCATACGTACATAAAATTTCCTCAGATAGAAAGTCAACTCTTTTCCAAATTCTTCGAAAACGACATTCCAAAAATCACAAATAACATAACCCCACCTCCCCCTCCCCATCGAATTCTTCGAAAACGACATTCCAAATTTCACAAATAACATAACCCCACCTCCCCCACCATTCAAAAGTCAATAACCTAATTAGTATACCTGCACGTCATCTACACGGGAGTGACACCTATACTACTCACAAAATAAATAGCGATTCTGCATTTCACAAAATGCCAACATATCTAGGAGACAAAATCCAAAATGAAATACTTTCCTTAATGGCTTTTAATATTAAAACTCATATTATAAATTTATGTCGACAAAATAAATATTTTTCCGGATGTTTCTCATATTGAGCAAATAAGTGTAATAATTCGATTCTTTCATTTCAATTAGCATTAGGATCGACTGAAATACATGAAAATTTTTTAGCATTTTATCCAATTTTAGATGTTACAGGGGTTACATTTCTTATTGATCTATTAGAAACATTAAATTTAGACATAAATAATATAAGAGGCCAAGGCTATGATAATGGCTCTAACATGCGCGGCAAAAATATTGGCCTAAAAAAATGAATTTTAGATTTGAACCCGCGATCTTTTTATGTTCCTTGTGCGAATTACAGCCTGAATTTAATTGTAAATGATGCCGCTAATATCAACCATAACACAGTAATTTTTTTAATATAGTTCAAGAATTATACAAATTTTTCTCAGCGTCTACTAATCGATGGAATATCTTAATCAAGAATGTTACTAATTTAACTTTAAAGCCCTTATCCGAAACACGCTGGTCAAGTAGAATTGATGCCACAAAGCCTCTCTATAAATATTTACCAGAAGTTTTTGACGCATTATTTGAAATTTGCAATGACCACACAAGAGTCGACGAACAATCTAAATACCAAGCAAAATGTCTAGGAGAAAAAATGTCTACATTTACATTTATTTGCTCCGTTAAAGTGTGGTGTGATATTTTAAATCAAGTAAATTTTGTGAGTAAAATGCTTCAATCTCAAACTACAAATTTGCAACTTGCTTTGGATGCATTAAACGAACTAAATACATTTTTAACTAATTATCGATCTGATGCTAGCTTTGTAGAAATTGTTGAAAGTTCCAAATTAATTGCAGAAAAGTTTGACAAAGAAACTGAATTTCGTAGTGCGAGGCCATTAAGACGACGTAAAAAATCTACTCAATTTGATTATGAACATGAAGATCAACCTATAGTAAATCCTGAAAATTCATTCAAAGTAAATTTTTATTTCTGTATAATAGATCAAACTTTAATTTCGTTATAAGACATTCCAATTTTTATATTCATTAGATAATTTACAAAATAAAGAATACCTATTATCTAGCTGCAAAAAATTACAAGCGAAATTAACTCATGAAAATCAGTCCGATATTGACGCAGATGATTTATGTGAAGAAATTTTACAATGTCAAGTATTTATTACGAATTCTAAAAAATATATATCCCAAATAATTCAGTATATTTATTCAAATGATTTAGTAGGAGTTTATCCAAATTTTACTGTAGCACTCCGTATTCTTTTATCATTTCCTGTGTCAGTTGCGTCCGCGGAGCGGTCTTTTTCGAAATTAAAATTCATAAAGAGTTATTTACGCTCCACAATGGTGCAAAGTAGATTATCAGATCTCGAAATAATTTCAATTGAGTCTGACATACTGGATACACTTGATATTCATGATATTATCCAAACTTTTTCTTTGCTAAAAGCTAGGAAAGTAAAATTTATATAATGACTTATTTACATTGTTCGTATTTAATTTACCGTATAATATGTATTATATTATATATTATAAATATTGTATTTTTCATTTATTATTGTTGTTTATCTGTTTTCTTGTGTTTGTAATTTTGTATTTTAAATAAAAAAGTTTACAGAGACGATTTAAATCTTTGTGTGTTTTTTATTTCAATGCGTTAAGAATATAACAAAAACAGTCATTTAAATGTCCCTAAACATAAGTCTAAAAATTATAGTATTTCAAATTAATTATTCATTATTTTTTTATTCTTGACGTATTACTTAAAAATGGTACTAGAGAATTAAAAATTAAAGTGTCCGAACATATAGTTGTTGGAGCTCTTATCATCTAGGCATGCAAAATATTTATAATATTAGTTTTTGATACAAATGTTTTTAATTAATGTTGCGCCATCAAAAATTTTGACACAGGCGCCGCATGCTCCTGGCGCGCCCCTGATTACAGGTGCAAGTAGAATGTAATTTAATGTATAAGTTACTGAAGCTATGCTCCTAATTCTACTGCTGAATCTGATTTTTAAATACTCAAAAGAACTAGTTAATTGTAGATTATATAGAACAGGTAAAAATACGCAAATAACAACGAAATTTGCAATAACATCGCTAACTACGCACCAACCAAAAGATGTACCGTATGTATAAACATCTGATGGAATTCCTAGGAGAGTTATTCCAGAGACATCACTAAAAATAATTAATTATAATTAAGTACATATTTAATCAAAATAGAAATAGCGACCACAGAACAAAATTAATTTCCTTAGTTTGGCTATTTATTAGTTTTCACAGTAACGTGTTACTCTACTAAAAAAAATTGTTACTTAAACTAACGTTTTGTTTGCAATAGTACAATAATAAATTATTTTATTTATTGCCAGAGTAAAATTATAAAAATAATTTCGCATAAAAATATATCGAGCCCATCAGCTAATATTGTTAAAATTATATTTATTAACAATACTTAATTTAAAAATGACATGCAAAGATGATTTATAAATAAATAAATATATTATCACGCCTTTTACACCATACTGGGTGTGGCGTACTGCCGTATCAGATCTTGGTAAGTGATATATTTCTTTCCGTGAAGTGCGGATACCAGTTTTGAAATTTACTATATTCTTTATCATACCGAGTGTATAATTAAAATATATAATATAGGAATACAAACTATATCTTTAATTTGACAAGTTAATTAAATTACTTAACCGAAATTCATAATAAATTATATTTGACCGTAAATAAATATATATCATCACACCTTTTACCAATTACTGGGTGTGGCACACTGCCGTAGCAGATCTTGGAGGGTGATATATTTCTTCGCGTGAAGTGCAGATACCAGCCGTCAAATCACGCCCCCCAAAGATGTTAGTGGAAAGAGAGACACAAATGTAGATTTAATTTGGTGATAATTGTTTGTCGACTATGGGGAACGACCCAGGGTTCTCAAGATCCACTGAACTGGGATGATATATATTTCAATCGCCCGTCCCCCACACGTTAAGTATAAAAAGTATAGTTTTATCTACTAATTAAGAAAATAAAAATTTTATTTGACTATTATTGATATTACTTTTAGTTTCGAGTATGGTTAGAATTTCCTCTATACTTTGATAAGCGAAATTAGCAGTCCTCCAACTGTTTTATAACCAAATATATTATTAGTATTTAAATGTAATGTCATTTTGAAAGTAATACCACCAGATTATTATCGGATATTATTATTTTCAATGACGTGTTTTATTATAAATTTTGATAATTTGGTTATAACACGGTTCTTTGATATTCAATTGTTTTTAATTGCACGCCATTAAATTTGCCAATTTAACTGTCTGTCTATCTCTTCAACCAAAATAATTTGTATTGTTGGGCTGCTTCTGCTAGATATGATTATTATTTCAAAATTTTAAATCTCTCCTCATTAGAAGTTTCTGGCTACACCACTGCTTGGATCTAAGTAGAAAATGAACGTAAGACATCGTTTACCTTGAAATTAAAGACGCAGCTATCGGCAGAATTTTCATTTTTCTGCCTCCGTGTAAATATTCTTCAGGACTATCTTGTTTCTTACCACAAAATCCAAAATATAGACCTATTATTGCACTTAACGCTAAGATGGTTGAAAATAAAATGTAATCCAAGACTTGGAATGTTGTAGTTGCATTTAATGTATTAATCATTTTATTTGCAAATTTAGAACACAATATCGGTTTATGAAACAAGAAAATAACCGTTATTCTTTAAATACTTTATGCTTTAAAGTAATATAATAATATATTTCTGTATTTTGCTTATTTGTACTTATATTTATCAATATTTGTATATAGCAGAAGGCAGAATCTCTGAGGCACATGCATGCAGTGCCTGTTTAACATTTATCTAAATTATATAATTATACATTCATATATACTCGTAATATTAACAAAACATGTCATATATAAATTCCCATCCCATCGAATAAATTTTAATTGTTTATAAGTAGTCATAAAACAATCAACAAATTATATGTTATCAGAGCCTTCAGATGAGATGAAATACACACTATCAAATTGTTGAAGGTTGTTTTTTCATTTAACTTGTTAGTTAGGAACACTATAGTTACTCACTGAATATTTATGAAATATTTCAAAATACTCGTCATGTTACGTTATTTTTAACCTATTGGCGAATGTATAGCATAAACAGGCGCCATGGCTGTCTCTAGAACTATAAGAGCTGCGAGGTTTATTAAATTAAACTATTTCTATTTTACAAGACCATTACAATAGGCGAGGGTTCTTTTTTATTTCTTTAAATTTTCTATGGATATATAGAAGGTTATTCAAATAATTTTTTCTCTTAATTCAACATATGAACAAATATACTAATATAACAAAATAACAAAAAAATGCAAAATTTATACACATTTTATTTACATCTGATTTGGCGGCTGGTAACATCACTTCATGCGCATTATTATATCACTTATCGAGATATGCTACAGCTGAGGGCAACACCCAGCAATGGGTAAAAGGCGTGAAGATATCTTTATTTACTTATTTATTTGTATAGTTTTTAATTATTATATATATATATATATATATATATATATATATATATATATATATATATATATATATATACAGGGTGAGTCTGGGAAGACGCCCCCCCCTTTAACTTTTTTATTATGAGTAATAGAAAAAAATGGTTCATATGAAAGTTTTATTATTTTAAATATACTATTTGATGGCAGATGTAGATATTTTTTATAAAGTCAGGGTTACAAGATACGACTATCAACTTTTATTTTTTAAATAGCAACCTATAATTATTTTACTAAAATAAAAACCGCCATTTTTTTCTCTTTTCAACGGTGTATTAGTTTTTATTAATGTATCTGAAAAAATTCGAGAAAAATAAGAAAATTGAGAAATACTAGAAATAATTTTTATACAAATATTATAGGTGGCCATGTGAAAATAAACAAAATGTAACAGTGTTAAATTAATGTCAAAAAAGTATACATTTGCTGGTTACTTTATTTAACTTTACCGACGTCTAGGAAACCGCTCCCGGTAAATTCTTTTTGCCCTTCTCATGATTCCAGTCGATTCACCAATTATTAGAATCATATCTATTAATTCTTCTTTCGTAAACATTTGAAAACGTTTTTTTTATTGTTTGCAAAATAAGTTAAATAAAGTAACCAGCAAATGTATACTTTTTTGACATTAATTTAACATTGTTACATTTTGTTTATTTTCACATAGTTACCTATAATATTTGTATAAAAATTATTTCTAGTATTTCTCAATTTTCTTATTTTTCTCGAATTTTTTCAGATACATTAATAAAAACTAATACACCGTTGAAAAGAGAAAAAAATGGCGGTTTTTATTTTAGTAAAATATTTATAGGTTGCTATTTAAAAAATAAAACTTGATAGTCGTATCTTGTAAACCTGACTTTATAAAAAATATCTACATCTGCCATCAAATAGTATATTTAAAATAATAAAACTTTCATATGAACCATTTTTTTCTATTACTCATAATAAAAAAGTTAAAGGGGGGGGCGTCTTCCCAGACTCACCCTGTATACCGGATGTAACACGAAAAGTAAAACAGGCGTTTAACAAACAAAAAAGTTTTTCCGTGCGCATTGCTTCCCTAATTATTTTAGGAAAAAATATTTCAAATAAATGTTGTAAATTATAAAATTCTACATTCGAATCAATAAACAAAATTTATTTTGACTACTTCATAACTGCAGAAATTAAATTTGAAAATTCACGTATTTCAATTTAATAGTAATAGCCATGGAATTAAAAACAAGAGATGAACAAATGCGTAACGTTTTATACGTCAAATTATTAGTATTTATTTTGACAAACTGTGATATTAAATCAATATTAGGGTTTATTATTATCAAAAATGAAAAATTATTCAGATGAAGAAAAGTTGCAAATAATTAAATGGCATTATTCTGGCCACAGTTTACGACTAATTCGTGACTATATTAGCGCTATATATAGCAGCATCATGATATTCCTAGTACGGCAACTATTCAGAGGTTTATAGTAAAGTTTGAAAAGACAGGTACACTAAATTTCAAGAAAGAAATAAATGAAAGAATTTATAACAATGAAGAAAATATTTTTGCTTTAATAGAACTGGAGCCAACAATGAGTGTGCGGGAAATTTCCAGAGAACTAAATATAAATTTTATGACAGTGCATAGGATTCTCAAAAAACATAAATACATTCCTTTTAAATTTCAAAACCACCAAAATATTTTGGAACGAGATTTTGAAATGCGGGCCTCATTCTGTGAAGTAATGATGGAGAAATCAAATTTTAATAGAGAATTTGTAAGTAGTATTTTATTCACAGATGAATGCACATTTACCATGAATGGCGAATCAAACTGTCATAATTATCGGTACTGGTCACAAAATAATCCACATAATATTGTAGAATCGAGGACACAATATCGTCATTCTGTCAATGTGTGGGCAGGAATTTTTGGTGATAAAATCATTGGCCCATTCTTCATCCAACGAATAAATTCAGCATCATATTTACATACATACATACATACATAACATCACGCTATATCCCATTAAATGGGGTAGCACGAACCCGTCAACATTCTCATCCTGACACACGATACTCGATTCGACCACATTAACACTTCCTCCATACAAACTCTTTCTTTTCTCACAACCAAAATCCATCAACACACAACAAACATTCATCCATTCGCTAGTGTACGCTGCGCTTGTTTCTGAAGATCGTCTCCGCACAATTGCAGGTAAACACTCAAAACATCTAACCAATTAATCTAAAATCAAGAATCATACGCTTGTCTTCATTCATCATATTTATCCTGCAATTAATTTTCTCCAAACATTCCTATCCTGACACACCACTTTTGCTTCAACCACATTCATAATTCTTTTCATACAAGCTCGTTTATTCTTCACGCTCAGAATCTTTCGCTCACGCAACAACCCTTCAATCATATTCATCCATTTGTTCCTAGGCCGTCCACGCAAACTTTCACCCTCAATTTCACCAACATACACCTGTTTCACCAATCTGTCATTCGACATACGTTCTACATGACCAAACCATCTCAACTGACTTATTCCCACTCTTCTTACAACATTCTTCCCAATCTCACATTCATCATACACCAATGTATTCCGGACACGATCTCTTCTAGTATATCCACACACACCCCGCAAATATCTCATTTCCACAGCAGTTATACGCCGTTCATGTTTCTTCATCCATACCCAACATTCACTACCATACATCAACGTAGGCACTAACACACCATTATAAACACTCAATCGAGCATCTCTGGATACATTCACGTTCCGAGTAAAGGTTCCCAGAGCACCCAATATCTTACATCCAGCAGATACTCTTCTTTCAATCTCTCGATCAATACGTCCATCCCTCGAAAACACACTCCCCAAGTATACAAACTCATTTACTTGACCCAATCTCACACCATTCACCGAAACATTGCAATCAGTCACCAAATCACTCTTCTCAAACACTAACACTTTACATTTATCAACATTCAGTAATAGATTTAAACCTTTTCCTACTTCATTTATACTTAGAATCATTCTTCTCAATTGTTCTTCAGATTCACCCATTACAACTACATCATCCGCATAAGCTAACGCAGGCACTACACTGCCACCAATACGTACACCATCCGCATCATATTTGAATTTATTAATTAATGCTGTTGGACCACAAATTGTTGAAACAAACAAAGAAAATGTGTGGTTCCAGCATGATGGCTGCCCTGCACATAGCACTAGAGAAGTTGTGGAATATCTAAACCATGTATTGTATTTCCTGAAAGCTGGATAGGCCAGTTAACTGGCCAGCACGGTCGCCAGATTTAAATCCGTGCGATTTTTTTTATGGGGCCATTTAAAATCTTATGTTTATAAAAAACGATACCAGAATTTAGAAGAAGTTAAAAATGCAATATTACAAGAATGCCAGAAAATAAATAATCGACAATTAAGGAATGCTCGAGAAAGCTTCTACAACAGATTAGGTTATTGTTTAGCTCAAAACGGTGGACTATTTGAACATCTAATTTAACAATTTAAGAATATTTAGTTTGTTGATGTTTTTATTGAATTTAATT
Source organism: Pterostichus niger (assembly GCA_947425015.1). Classification (NCBI taxonomy): domain Eukaryota; kingdom Metazoa; phylum Arthropoda; class Insecta; order Coleoptera; family Carabidae; genus Pterostichus; species Pterostichus niger. Next base: position 35,536,202 of record OX380334.1, on the reverse strand, counting down.
TATATTACATTAATTAATTTGTTAAATATTTAATAACAACCTACCTTAAATATTTTATCGAGTGTATTATTTTATTATTCTTAAATAATAAATCTAAAAAATATTTTGCCTTTTATTATTATTAAATTTTTATTTAAAAATAGTTATTTGTATCACTAGTCCAGAAACTGCTATTTTGCGAGTGCGAGTATATTTTGAAAGGACGAGCCGCAGGCGAGGCCTTTAAATACGAGCACTCTCAAAGTAGTTTCTGGACGTGTAATACGCAAGATTTTTCGCGCCGACGTTTTTGTTAATTTAATAAAAAAAGTTTAATTTATTACTCACATTCTAAATGTCAGGGAATTTTTTTATGTTGGTATCATCTAATTGTCAGAACTGTACTTTTCATTTTAATTAATTATTTATTGTTCTTCAATAAGTTTAATTACACTGTACACTTTATTTAATAAACATAAAACATAATTCATTTCTTTGTCTATTTCACGACTTATAACCTAAAAAATCAACATATTTTATTTGGATTTTACATTGCTAATTCAATTATAATTATTTACAATTTTGTTTAAAATATATGTATAAATATTCTGTTTTCTTGTATTGAAAATACTCAACTATGAATATTTTATCATAATATTTTTACGCCAATGCAATATTTTGACATTTCGTACGTTCAGGAGTTTGCTATACTAGTGATGTCAACATATAACCATTAAAAGTCACTAATTTTTGCCGGCCTCGGCCGGTAAACACATGGTTTCCGGACGATTTTGAGTTATGTAATACTGCTAATGCCGGGCGGTGGCGCGAAAATAAATATTTAGTACGTAAAAATTATTTTGACAATGTATTCTGACATTGACGTATAAAACGTTACGCATTTGTTCATCTCTTGTTTTTAATTCCATGGCTATTACTATTAAATTGAAATTACGGGAATTTTCAAATTTAATTTCTGCAGTTATGAAGTGGTCAAAGAAAAACTGATTTGCCATGTTAAACGCCTATGTTTCACTTTTCATGTTACACTCGGTATATAAATATATACAGGGTGGTGAATCGAATTGCGCATCATAGCGTTTTCAATGCTATTTTTCAAATGTTCAATTATTGGCTTCCCTAATTATTTTATGCAAAAAAGCTTCAAATAAAAGTTTTAGGGCATAAATTTCTGCATCTAAATCAATAACATAATTTCTATTACATGTTTTGTAACGATAGAAATTAAATATTAAAATGTCGAAAGTTGTGTTGAAAATACAGACAGTCATGGAATTGAACAAAAAATTATTAAATGCTTTGCGAAATACTCATTTTATACAATTGATATTTGCTTTGTCGTACATTCAGCGCAAAAATAAATATCAAGATTTACAGTTATCATTCATAATGACATATTTCACGATATAGATATATACATGAAATACATATATATATATATATATATTTTATTTTTCGTATTATATTACACTAATATTCGAAGATATCAGAACGATACAACAGGTTTTACAGAAAATCATTTTATCAAATTTAGAAGAGCATACTAGTAGAATAATGATATGTATTATTTGTTTTAAAAAATGATTCTCAAGTCAGACTACACATATATTTCTCATATCATATTCTTAGATGAGATCGCCCAGGACCAGATTCACATTGTATTTTTATTGCCTGAAAGATGAAAATCATACGACGGATGTGTAGCTTTCCATATTATGTTTAATTTACCGAAGATTATTTTTTTTTAATTTTACGATTATATGTTTTTCATTATTCTTTAAACAATTTTTTATATTCAGTTTTGATTTGATAATGGGATCAACTTTTAATCTCGAAACTCGTCGTTTACGTATTAATTATTTTATTTTACGTAATTAAATCCAAGTAAAAGTTAGTCTGTTGTACACATATCCTAACTGAAATACGTCACTTTTTGACAAAACGGAATAAATTAATTTAGTAATATATATAATTATGTGCAAATAAAAAGGAAACTGTAAGTAAAATTTTATATTTTTAAATTATAATATCAAATGAAATTGTTTTATTAAATTTAATTTTTTATTGTTTTGAATTATAATATAGAAATATTTTTTATGATTTGATTTTTTTTTATTTTCATGTTTGTATAATTTTAAAACGCGCGCCAATACCCCTTCTACTTAACAGAGGAAAAGATATACAATATATTCAACTATTTGACGCCATTACTAAAATTAAAGTGCTTCATAGAAAAGAAATATAATCAACGTTTATAATAACTTGTGAGCTAAATTATTAGCTCTTCGTATAAAAATCATGGATTTTTCTTGCGTATCACTCATGATTTTCGGAATAAATCCTGTATGATTAATCTTTACCTTACGGATGTATTATTTGGCATCCTTTTTTAACTACCAAATTTTAGCACGTCAGAATGTGCAAAAAATGTTTTGTAAAAACTGTTTTTCCTTATCTATGATAGTTGGCCTGACATAGATTATAACTGTCTATTGAATGAATTTAACTGAGATCGTTTGTCAACTCGTCGAATCAAGCAACAAATTTTGTTTATTTTTAAGTTGCTCAATGCGATGATTGATGTATCTGAATTATTAGGTCTATTGAATTTTTACGTGCGTCCTTGCAACATCCGCAATACGTCTACTTTTCTATACAATTTTGCTAGAACTAATTCTCACCAAAATTGTCCATTAAATTCAATTTGCAGGCATTTTAATATTTATTGTTCGCAATTGGATTTGAGTGATAATTTTTGTTCTTTTAAAAGGAAAGTAACGGAATTGTTAGCAGTGTTGTAAACGTGCCTTTAATTTTTTTATTTCTTTAAATATTTACTATCTTCTATCCTACTCGTTTATTATATTTGTTTCGTTTTTTTAAGAAATATATTTTTCTACAAATAATATAAGTTGTTAATATTAATAGGTACCTGCTTGCAATGACTTATTATCCGTATAGATTATAGATCATTGCCTGCTTGTAACATTTTTATTTGTTCATTAATCATTATTTATCTGTGTTGTACTTTTATTCTGTAATTTTGTAATATTATTCTGTTATTGGGAATCTTTTTTTTTCTTGTTGAATAATAAATAAATAAAAAATAATAATTAAGTGGATGTCGCAAGAGATTGCGGTTGGCCTGCTTAATCAATATATTAAAGTATAAAGTTAATAGTGGTGTTCACGAACAAAGACAAATATCAATAACAAAATTATAAACAAAGTAATCAGTGAAAACATACGTGGGTGGACTGTTACTTCGTATAAATGTGATAAGTGAGATCAGTAACAATCTAAGGGCGGTATAGTAACATATCTTACCGAGCGGACAGTCCTCAGTCAAACAGTTATCCTCATTACATTACAAGATAGTTTTTACCAAAGTCCGATTTTAACAGTAATAATTTAAATAATACTTTATAAACTTACCTTGAATGATCACTAACAGTATTGCAACAATGTCTAACATTTTTATCGATAACAAATTAAGCGATACAAACATAAACACTACGGAACTTGAAAGTTTTGTCCGCGAAACAGAATACTAAACTGATTGAAATGTTACCAGTTTATGAGTAAGTCTATCTTCCTCAAAACTTTTCCTTACATTATTCCTTGTTTAGTTATAAATGATTATCAAACAGTGGTTAACCACGCACAACAACATTAGTCGGATATTGAAAATTTATCAATAAGTTAGTTGACATGCACATATTGTGGTGGCTTCGTAATCAACGTGCTAACCTATTATTTTATCGTAATTAGTTTTTGCGTTCTAAAATAAATATTATTTGTATCGTTTTTGAGGAAATCAGAATTTCTATTTTAACAATATTGATTTTATATCACTAGTAACAGCACCAGACCTGACTTTATTAATAAATTTCTGTTATGAACAAAATATTGTGAGATGATATAATCTGTATTAGATATATTCAATTTATCTAAGATTGTACAATGTGTATGGCTATAACTGTATCAGTGGCGTATTTACGATGGGATGTACATCCCCTCCCATGATTCAGAGCGGAAGTAAAACTAAATATCAACATATAAAAATACATACATAGAGGATGTTTTAAAATTATTGCAAAATAATTGAAGGGTATATATTATTTGATGTACTGAATACAACGCAGAAAAGAATTTTTCCGAAATTCGCAAAAATAATTGCACATTACTTGAAGCAAACATTTCTCGAGCCACTAGATTGATAGGTTCAGTAATGAATAAAAATTAGTTATCATTAAAAAATAATTTAATTTAATTAAAATTGTATAGTAATTGTTTCCATGTTTAACTTTTATTCATTACTGTAACCTATTAAATCAGTTGCATAAAAATGTTTGTTTCAAGTAATGTGCAATTATTTTTGCGAAAATTTTTTTTCGTTGTAATCAAACATACAATAATATATATAAATTATGTTGGCTGCATCGTAATATTTCATCATATTGCATGAGAAGTAGACGACATCATATCATATAACCAACTCTTTCCCATAGAAATAAGAGTAGATAAGAAAAGTTATAAAAGTATGTTATCATGTATCTCCAGCCAGTTCTTGCTGGCTCTCTGACTTGTAAACTATTTGTGTTTAATAAAAATAGTTGTTTTTAAAAACTAAGTTTAATTATTGATTGACATAATTGGCGCAGTCGGTAGGATCAATAAAACGTAGAAACAATCACTGTAACAGAAAAACAGGATTGTGGTGAATTTCAATTCTTTACTACGAAAAACTCCTACATCAACTCAAACGGCTTCAACCTTGAGCCCATCAGGGTCTAACCACGACCCAACTGTAAAAGAGCCCAGCAGCCCACCAGGATCACGCCTTCCGAACTTCGAGGTATCACTGCCCTACGAGACGCACATCCCTCCATTTCCGAAGACTTGCTGTTCCAGCAGACCAACAAACATCGAAGAACTCCAGAAAATGTCAGCAAATCATCAGGTTTACATCCTACTACTTATCGTTACATTGTAAGCAAATATTTTAATATTGTAATTTTTGTTACACTAAAGGGGTAGCTCTAGTGAAAGAACTAGTAAAAAAGCTACCGTGAGACCGGCACAGTCTCAACACACACACTGTATGTATAGTAGTGATATTTCAACAAACTCAGCTGATTCTGACAATTCTGATAACGAAACAATAAATAATTCTAATTTGCGTATTACACTTCGACCAAGTAGATTTAAAATGGCGACCACTACAATAGGCGAAATTGAAACATTCTTAAAAACTATCCCTGTATATTCGGGAAATGTAAAAACACTACCCGGTTTTATTAGACAAACCGATCTTATTATGGATTTATTTAATACTTTTGCTTTAACCAACAATCAAAAACTATTCATTTATGGCATGATAAAATTAAAGTTAGTAGACCAAGCCGCTGAAATAATCAGCAATAACGAATTCGCGAGCTGGGAAGAACTCAAACTCTTCCTAACTACTAATTATACTGATAAAAGTACACCAGAAACACTGATAATTGAAATAATGGAAACTAAATATCACAATGATCCAGTGAAAACATTAAAAATCATTAATGACAAATATTTACAATACAAATCAAAAATATTAATAAAGGAGTATAGTCAACTCCAAAAGAACGCCATATTACAAGAAAATCAAAAATTTATTGTAAAGAAATTCATATCTATGTTACCTATATCAATAAGGGGTTCATTCATTATCAAAGATCCCACTACACTTGAGCAGTGCGAATTAATGTTGAAAAATGAATTTAGCTTCATAAATACACATCAACACCAATCACCTCTGTTGAAAACACAAAATAAAGTTAATCAAAATTTTAGAAACAATATCCCACCTAAACCTTTTCCTGGTCAATACTTCCCCTCTGCACCTATCAAATTTCAACAAGATCAGACAAATAAACCCTTTGCACCAAGACAAAATCTTAAAAATCTATACGACACCAAAAGACAGTTCCAACCTAAACCTATGACGTTCCAAACACGCACAACACAACCCATGTCCGCACAAACTATTCAAGGAAATTATTTGTGTCACGAACCAGACGAAAAAGATTATTTTCCAAACGAGACCATTGAAAAATTTGAAGACTCGGAGAACACTGACGAGACTTTTTTAGAAATAGAGACCGAGGGAATCGAGAACACCTCGTAATGTCTTCCATCACTAACAACCTACCTACATTAAAAATAAACCATTACATAATACTTTTCGACACAGGATCTTCGATAAATTTCATACACCCCGATCTAGTAATACACGATAAAATTAAAACCTACAAAGAATTACTTACATTCAAAACAGTAAATGGAAAATCAAGATGCACAGAATAAGTCATTATCAAAATAAATAAAATTCCAATAAAATGCTACCTATTCAAATTCCATAAAACTTATAATATACTGTTGGGAATAGAAGCTTTTAAACATCTGAATATGCAAATGAATTTTACCAAAGACACAGTACAAATAGGCAACAAACATTTAAAATTACAATCATTAGAAAAACCTAAATTAGAAGTAAATAACGTGCAAATACGAGACAATCACTTGAACAATTTAGAAAGAGAAAAATTAAAACAATTAATAGACGAATACAATGACTTATTCCCAGAAGAAAATAGTTCACTATCTCAGAAATTGAACATAAAATCACCCTAACAGACGAAACACCAACTTATACTAAAAACTATAGATTGCCACAAATATACGAAAAAGATATAGAACAACATGTAGAAAAACTACTAAAAGAAGGAATAATTCAAAAATCCTTCTCCCCATGGTCATCACCACTGTGGATTGTACCAAAAAAACAAGACGCTTCAGGAAAAGCAAAAACACGTATGGTTATCGACTTCAGAAAATTGAATGCAAAAACATTAGACGATAAATTCCCCATACCAAACATCGACACACTATTTGATCACCTAGGACCATCTAAATATTTTACTACGTTAGACCTCCAATCGGGATTCCACCAAATACGGATGTGCGAAAAAGACATAGAAAAAACAGCGTTCTCTGCGAGTACCGGTCACTACGAATTCGTTCGTATGCCATTCGGATTAAAAAACGCCCCCGCTACGTTCCAAAGGATGATAAACAATGTACTTGGTGAATTAGTAAATAAAATCTGTCTGGTATATATGGACGAAATAATTATATTTGGAAACACATTAAAAGAACATTTAGAAAACATCAAACAAGTATTGGAAAAATTGAGAATTGCAAATCTAAAAATACAACTGGATAAATCGGAATTTTTAAAAGAAGAAACAAGTTACCTAGGTTACGTAATAAACCAAAAAGGACTGAACACTGATCCTAGGAAAGTAGAAATTATAAAAAATCTAAACCTACCCAAAACAAAGAAAGAGATCAAACAATTCTTAGGAACGTTAGGGTGGTATAGAAGATTCATACCAAACTATGCAGACCTGACAAAACCTTTTACGCAATGTTTAAGGAACGGCTCAAAAATTGATATCGATAATGACATTTACAAGGAAGCGATTTGTTACGTTCATTTTATGTCTTCTGTCATAATTTTATTCTGTCTAAATTTTTGTGTATCTTCACCTGAAACTAATTCTCAATTAAATATTAACCGATTAAATTCCCTCATACTTAGCTTAATTTAGATTTCCCTCCTGCAGTATTTCATTTAGTAGTCATAACTTAAATTCACCTTCTTTTGTTTTTGTCATTGTTTTCTTTTAGGTTAACCACATTTCCGTTACCTGTCATTTCAATTAGCGGTCGTGCGTCGTGAATGCAGCTCTGCCGAGATTACTATCTCTGTCTTCGCGCAGGTTGTTCTCTATCTCTTTCGACAAATTTTACAGGTTTGTTCTTCGAACGAATTCTTTCTGTTCGCACGACGTTTTGCGTTTTTGACTGATTTGTGAGATTTCGACGTTGGAAGTGTGCTCTATTTAAATATATTCGGCAAACTAGGTGTTTTGCGGATACCCTTGTGGGGAATAACAAATATTGCACTAACAGTGAATATCGCAGTAGTGAATGTTGCACTATTCAGCGGACTTGTTCCGGATAGATTTCCAATAGCCAAGTCACATATCTCAATCACTTTCAAGCCGCCCTAGAACTCAGGTAATCTTCAAACTAGTCCTTTTGAATCAGTATTGCCTTGCCGCAATACGTGACACTAATTCAGATTTTCATTTCAGGCTTGCTTGTTTTTGCTTTTCTGTTTCTGCATTTGCTTGTCGACGTTACTTGTCGTCGTTGCAGTCGTTTGTCCGTTTTCTTTGTGATCCTCTCGTCGTACACGTTGACAAGGACGGTGTACTAAAAATTCCGAGGAAAAACACGTGGAGCGGAAGTGGCATCACGCAGCACCCGCCATTTTGATTTTGAATGCCAGTCTGTGGATCAAGCCTGTTCCAGGGTTACGACATCCTGCCAGCGTCTGGACACCGACCACAGCTAAGCAAATTCCATGTTTATATTATATCCTCATTTTATTTATTTTATTTTAGTATCTATTTGTTGTTCCTGCAATTTGCAGAAAACGTATGTGTAACTACTATGTATTTTAGTATATTGTTAACAGTTTGTGATACTTACTTCTGTTGAAGAAGTCCGGTCAAGCGAGTCATTTATTACTATTATTTTATTTTGCTTTGGACGAGTTGTTCCTACGTAGCGCGTAGCTAGTACGTCGGATAGTGGCTAGGGCCTGCGCTTTGTGTAATTTCGGCGTCCGTATCGCGATCGTTGGTACCATCGACCCGTCATACGTCGTTATCGCGCCTTGTATCACTATAGGTATTTTGACTTACTGCCGCAGTCCTACATACTATCGAGAGGACCCAGCGACCCGCTGCGCTAGTTTCCCTTGTTTTAATTACTTTCTTACCTGTCCGCCTTGATTGGATTTCTCGATCAACCCCATTTTTGTTGTTGTTAAGCTTCTGTTTATTTGATTAATTTAATATACTTATTTATCCATTCAGTACACTGGCCGTTAGTAATATTCGTGCACCCTCGTATCCCCTTCCTGGGACGTATCCCGATTTTCGTCGGCCGTCATACTCCTGTTGAACCGGTCGCGGCTCAGGCCGGCTGGCGCCCATTAATTCTGTGATTTATCACCCCCTTCCCCGACTCACTCCCATCTTCACTGAGTTTAGCCATGGTTCAACCGTTCCATCCGGGTTCATCATCCAGGGAGCGTATGGTTGATTACGTGTAACACCAGTTTTTGCGTTACAAATTTGCCGCCAAAACGTGGGGCAAATTGTAAGCAAATTTTGCGTTACAATTTCTAAAATGCAAAAACATCTTATCCGAGAACCCAATATTACAGAATCCCGACTTCAACAAGGAATTTATTATAACAACGGACGCTAGCGATTTTGCAGTGGGAGCAGTTTTATTACAAATACACGACAATAAAGAATTACCTATCTGTTATGCCTCTAAAACATTAAACAATGCCGAGCAAAACTACAGCACCATTGAAAAGGAACTAAAAGCCATAGTATGGGCAGTCAGGAAATCAGACCATATATTTACGGAAGAAAATTCACCATAAAAACCGATCACAAACCTCTTATCTGGTTATTTAACATAAAAAGCCCAAACCAAAAACTCGTCAGATGGAAAATAGAATTAAGTGAGTACAATTTTGAAATTAACTATTTAAAAGGTAAAAATAACGTAATAGCTGACTTATTATCAAGACAAAAACCTAAATTTCAACTAAATGAATTCCTAGGAGATATCTTAACAAAAAAAAACATAGCTCACTGTATATCTCGAGACTGTAAGATGTCACAGGGACTAGCATATGATATAAATAGAAAATTTAACAGCAAAAACTACTGCATAACCCAAACACCAGACAAAAATATTATCATCCAAAGAACAAATGATAATATTATATTCCACCTAATCACTAAACAAAGATATAATGATAAACCATTATTAAAAGATCTCGACAAACCCTTAAAGGAACTAAGGGACTATTTAATACTAAATGAAATAAAAGAAATTAACATACCTAAAATAGCTTGTGGCCTAGACCAACTCATGTGGGATAAAGTAAAACAAAAATTAGAAAAAATCTTTGAAGATACTAACATCATTATGAATGTATACTCTCTACCACTAGTAAACAATAATGAAAAATCTAATTCAAGTGAATATAACAATGTAAATGATAATAATACAATTCACAGTTCTAACGAAAACGAAGTTTCAGGCATTAAATACTTAGATGAAAGAATAAATATTGCAAAGAACCAGATCATCTTTTATAAAACTCAAGAACCTAGTAACATAGAAATAAAAAAATATTTCGATAATAAAAAACAAAGATTTATTTGTAAATTTAACGAATCAACTTTTGAAAAGGATGTCATAGATTTTATAAAAATTTACTTAGTACCGAAAATTAGATATTTCGCCCTCTTCCAACAATCACTAGATAAAGAAATCTCAGTAATACTTCAGAAAAACTTTGAGCCAAATTCTATAAATATAATAGCCGTATCAAAACTAGTTGAAAACATTGAAAATGAAGAAGAACAGTTAGAAATCATTCACGACTTCCATGTTAGACTTACAAACCATAGAGGTATAATTGCTACCTTGAGGGAACTTAAAGGAGAATATTACTGGCCAAACATGAATAAAGACATCCAGGAATACATCAACAACTGTGAAACTTGTAAAATAAACAAATACGAGAGAAAACCTATAAAAACTACAGACAACCTAACACCAACACCGAGTGCACCTTTCGAAATTATAAACATAGATTTACTCACCTTGGAAAAAGAATATTATATGACCATACTAGATCAATTTTCAAAACATGCACAAATGATAAAAATCTGTAATAGAAGTGCAAAAACAATCGTAGAACAATTAATAAAGTACTTTGAAAGATATAAAATTCCCAAGGAAATTATAATGGATAATGGCACACATTAGTAAAAGACTTACTGACTAAAAATAAAATTAAAATACATATCATCTGCGTGAGCAACCCAAAAAGCAACGCAGTAGAAAGATTCCACTCAACCATCATAGAACAAATAAGAATACTACACTCAAAACCATATTTTAAAGAAAAATCCATGATCGAAAAAGCCCAGACTGCCATCCTGGCTTATAACAATACTAAACACAGCATCACACAACTAAGTCCAAATGAAATTATCTTCGGAAGATCAGAAGAAAACCTTTTTAATAAACAACCAACAGAAGATCCGATAAACGAATACAAAAAGAAACAACAAGAAATAAAAGAAATGGTAAAAACAAAAATAGAAACCGAAAAAGTGAAAAGAAATATCGAAAATGAAAACCCGTTACAAATAAAAACGGAAATATATGTAAAACAAAACCCTAGAATTACCCATAAATTTAAGAAACCTATCTATAAGAAATATTCAGTTAAAAGCTATAATCCAATACTAGGAAAATTAAGAATAGTAGATAAACTACACAGAGAGAAGAATATTAGAATAAATAAAATTAAAAATAAATAATTGTTTCAGAGGTCAAGGGAAAGTACAAAATATAACCCATAATAATGGATTCCATCTAACTGAACTAGGGAAATGCAAGATAAAAACATCCGAACACCTCGTCTACTATAACTATAACATAACACCTATTTTCGAGGAATATGAAAAAATTAAGATCCATAAAAACGAATTAACGGTCAACATACAGAACAACTCCGAAACATTTCAACCCTATTTAAACATTTTAGAATATACCTTTTTAGACCTACAAAATCAAATACTAAAGTTATTTACTAACAGACAAAAACGAGGACTAATTAACGGATTGGGTTCAATAATAAAATCAATAATAGGAAATTTAGATTCTACAGACGGAGAAAAATATGAGGAGATGTTTACAAAATTGAGTAGAAACCAAGAAATATTACAACATCAAAATGACCAAATCATAACACATAATATAAAAATGACTCAAAATTTCAATAAACAAATAGAAAACATAAAGCATAACGAAAAAGAATTAAAAATACAGATCAAGGACATACTAACGACATTAAAGAAAAACGTGGGTTGGCAAAGTAAAATAGACACCGAAAATAAAATTCAGAAACTAATACTTATTATAATGAAAAAACACGGGATGGCACAGTGGTAGAGTGCTAGCCTCTGGAAACAGAGGTCGTGGGTTCGAATCTGGATCGGGTTGAGATTTTTCTCATCCAGCCTTGATCGGTATCCACTCCCGCATCCATTCCAAGTTGGGACATATTAACTTGGCATCCCCTAGCTATCGGGCACCGGCTAGGGGATGTAACAAGGGCTTGCGCGGGTTGGCTGGCAACACACATTACAGTAAGGTAAAAACGTGGCAATTGTAAGGAAAAATTAGTAGTGTGTGTTCCAAGAAGTCACCCTAGGGACATAACCAAAAAAAAAAAATGGTTCAAATCCCGAAACATATACTATACTATACTATACTATACTTATTATAATGAATCTAAACGAATTATGCAAACAAATTGAAACCAGTATGACGTTCTGCTCTATACACAAATTGGACACCAGCATTATTACGTACGAAAATTTACAAGAAATCACACAAGACAAGTATATTTGGAGTTTCAATGAACTAATCGAAACACACTGTAAACTTTACCATGAGCAAATATATTTTATAATAACTATCCCCACCTTTTCCCAAGAAACTTTCAACCTACACCAGTTTACACCAATACCTATGATTCAAGACAAAAATTACGTAATCATTAACGAAAAACAACAATTATATTTCTCAAAAGAAATAAATTATAACATCAATGAATGTACCCTAGTTGATGACTTATATTTATGTGTTACTAAATATTTAGAATTAAGTAATTGTTTACAAAATATTGTACTTAAACAAAGGAATGAAGAATGCAAATACCATGCAATTAAGAAATTAAATAATTTTGAACAAATAAGTAATACAAACGAATTAATAATTTTTAGCCCCAAAAAGCAACAGATAACGATAAATTATAGAGATATAACAATTAATCAAAAACTGGAAGGAATATTTAAAATTAAATAAAATAATGACTGTCAAATTAATAAATACCTCTTTAAAACCATTGTTCAGAAATATAAAGAAATTCAATTTAAAGATTTTGATAAAACACACATTGAACTAAATATAAAAGAAATTGAATTTAAAAATGTCTCAAATATTATATCAGATAACTTACACTTGCAGAAAATTGAAAAATTACAAATAAACAGCAATCATCATTCCTATGTAATTTATTCAATCCTTATAATAGGATTAACCTGTTTTATAATTTTTAAGTTTTTATTACCAAAAATAAAACAATATGTAGTAAATAAGAGAAATAGATTAAATAATAGAGATAGCCTAGGTTAAATATGATGAAATAACTAAAAGGGGAGGAATTATGTTGGCTGCATCATAATATTTTATCATATTGCATGAGAAGTAGACGACATCATATCATATAACCAACTCTTTCCCATAGAAATAAGAGTAGATAAGAAAAGTTATAAAAGTATGTTATCATGTATCTCCAGCCAGTTCTTGCTGGCTCTCTGACTTGTAAACTATTTGTGTTTAATAAAAATAGTTGTTTTTAAAAACTAAGTTTAATTATTTATTGACATAATTTATATATATATATATATATATTTTGCAATAATTTTAAAACATCATGCATGGGAGCATCCACATCAAGCGTGTCACCCGGCGTGCCTCTGTATATTTTCAAGTTTCAAGCAATAGGTGGAAAAATATTTTCAACGTTTGCGTACAGAGCTCGCGTCCAGACGGCCTGACGAATGACTGGCGGATATACAAAATAATATTTTTTTTACAAAACATTTTATTATTTATATCCCCTCCCAAGGTTAATGTCTGGATACGCCACTGAACTGTATTATAGGATTTTGTGAGAATAGTTATGTAGATACTAATATCCAAACAGACGATGCTTTTTTTTAGTTTTATTTTTTTAAAGTTTTGTCAACTGTGATTGCAGAATATTTAAAGCCCGGTGCGAAAAATGTTTATTTTTGTAAAACCTTTGGATATGAGGGATTTTCAAACTCTGTATTAATTACATATATAATAATAAATAATAAACGAATTTTATTTGGCGAAGTTGAGCCAATGGCTCCTCTTACACTTAACCTTTCCATTTACAAATACAAGAAAAATTCTAGAGACTGTGACATACAATCGAAGTTATTACATACAACAAAAAATATAAATTTAGAAGAAGACATACATATTAAACATGAAATACACATATTAATTATACCTATTTTAATGCGAGTTCGTCAGCAAGTGCCTTTTGAAATAAAATGCAAATGCATGTGACGTTAGTGACTTTAGGTGATCAGGAACCTGGTTATTAAAAATAAGTGAGCAGTTGAAGCTAAAGCTTCGTTGAAACATAGAAGAATGATGAGTTGGAGTATGAAGTGTATTGGGGTGTCTCAAATTTCGTTTATGTAAACATGCACGAAATGAAATTTTATTGAAGAGATAGGATGGTGTTGATGAACTTAAGATACGATATATCATACAAGCACTATGATGGAGACGCCTTTGTTCCATATTCAGCCAGCCAAGAGTCGAGATATGAGACCTCACAGAATCATACCTCCTAAGCCCAAACACGAATCTGACACACATATTTTGCACTCTCTGTATTCTTAGCGCATCCCTTACACTTATGCAGGGACCATAAATAACGTCACAATAATTAAATATAGAGAGTACAAGAGCATCAGATAAAAGTGCTTTATGTTTTTTAGATAAAATGAAACGGTTCATAAAAAGATTTTTAAGGGCTAAATATGCTTTCTTTATCAGCAGTGTAATATATTGGTTGAACCTTAGTTCACAATCAAATATTAACCCAAGGTTTTTAAAAACCTTATAGATTTTAAGCTTCTGGTCGTTCAGCCTGACATCAAACAAGTTGTTATTTATTAAATCTTCACGCACATTTCTGTTGCCAAACAACATTACAGCACTATTAGAGGAATTAATTAGAAGACTATTGTTTTTAGAATAATTGGAGATATTTTCCAAATCTTTATTTATGCAATTAACGGTATGCATGTAATTGCTAGGATCGAATGAAAGAAATAATTGACTGTCATCTGCATACATGTGCATAGTAGAATACAACGTGCACTTGGGTAAATCAAATGTATATAATGAGAAGAATAATGGACCACATACAGATCCGTGAGCTACTCCCTTTGTAATAGACAAATATTGAGAAACATTATTATTGCTAACAACTTTTTGTGTACGATTACTAAAATAACACCTGATAAATGCTAAACTTGCTTCGTCAAAACCTAGATATTTTATTTTTGCTAACAACAGATCATGATTAATAGTATCAAACGCCTTACTAAAATCCAAAAGAACAAGAAGAGCCATTTCCTTATTATCCAGACTTTTAAATATATCGTCTGTCACATTTAATAGTGCAGTAGTACTACTAAATCCTTCCCTGAAATCAGATTGCTTGTCAGCGAGAATGTTAATGATATTTATGTAAGTAGATATTTGAAAATGCATTATCTTCTCCAGAACTTTTGAAAGAACTGGAAGAATACTTATAGGACGTAGATCATTGTAGGATTCAGAATTGTTACACTTGGGAATGGGGACAATGGATGCAATTTTCCAAGCGTTAGGAAATGTGGAAGATAGGATACAGGAGTTTATAAGATGCGTAAGCTGAAGAACAATCAAAGGAAAGATTAATTTTAACATTTTTAAACTTATGCCATCATCACCTAGGGAATTAGAGGTTAAGGCGTTAAAAAATTTGGAAATTACATCAATAGTAACTGTATAGAAAGAGAAATTATGATTATCATTTAGGAAATTATTATTGTAGAAGGAAATAGTGTCAGGATTAGGTGAGAGGGTACTGCTAGAATTTAAGAAATGAGAATTAAGAATATTGACATCATTAATAATACGGGAAAGATTGCAATGATTTTTAGAAATAACATTGAAATCTTTGAAAGCATCCCATAAGTTATTGCTGGTTTGCATTTTGTAATTCATGTACACTTGTTTTTGAAGACGTATAGATTTAGTGACTAGATTACGTAAGGATTTGTAATAGTTCCAGTGAGCCTGACTTCGTGTACTTTTAAAACTTGAATAGGCGTTATTAAAAAATATGAAATAAATAAGCCTAGTGTTTATTTATTTAATATTTTTTATTAAACCTAGTTTCACCAAGTGAATGACAATTAATTTTGTCTTTGTTGTTATTTGAATAGGCGTTATTTCTAAACCTTATCATAACCTTAATTATTGGAACACAATTCAGCATGAGATGTTACCATAATGTCTATAAGGGTTTCAGAAGTGGGCGTGACTCTCGTAGGTTGAGTAACGATCTGATGCAGACTGAATTGGTCCAGCAACATTATAAAAGAATTGACTGCTGAGTTTATTATATTTAACATGTTTACATTTATATCTCCCACGCAAAAACATGATCAACTTGAGGAAAAATTTAACTGAGAGAATTCTCAAATTGATCAAAAAAGTCATTAAAACTACCTCCCGGCGGCCTGTATATGGTGCAAAAAGCGAACAGAATATTATTCAGTTTTAACGATAACCAACACTGCTCTAATGATGTACTGTTATTGTTCATATTTTGACAGTGATGCGTAACATATTTTAATAAACAGGACTTGATAAATACACCCACACCTCCACCTCTACCAGTCACCCTGTCACTGCGAATTAATGTGTAGTTCGGTATTAAAAAATTTGAACTGTCGTCCGAATCAGATAACCAGGTTTTACTAATACCTAATATTTCAAAATTATGTTCTAAAACAATGTCCCAAATTTCAAGAAGGCAGGATGATAACGATCGTACATTTACATGACTAATATATAACATAACTCAAAAGATAATATATGTGGAAACAAATAAATCAAAAATACAAAATTTAGAATTATTATATAAGTACGTATGAGGAAAAAAGACAAACAAAAAAAATTATAGCAAAAACAAAAAAATAATAATAATAAATCAAGCCGGTCCCTGTACTAGGCAGAATTCGTGCGTGCGAACTAAAGCGACTAAACGACAAAACCAAACGAACCAAACAAGTAGGAGAACGTTTAGCATTTAATCTTTGAGTTCAATCGTTCATCGTTGACAGCGTGTGAACTCGATCCCCGAATTTAACATGGATAACTCCATCGCAAGTCCACGTATTACGGAGACCGAACTTCCGTTTCGCAGCATTTAAAATCTCAAGCCTTGCTCGAGTTAAGTCCTCCCGCACCACTACTTCTGTACCTTTTAATTTAGTTTTGGAATTATATATAATTGCACGGTCATGGTAACGGGAGTTATGTTAAGATAACTGCTTACCTTAGAATATAATATGAATATCACGATAAGGATAATGAAATGTTATATATAGAACTAAATGTAATCTTGTAGCTTTGTCTTAAACCAATCGTCTTGGAAACAAGTCGAGAGAATAAAGAACCTTTGAAACTTTTTAAAAACTCTGTCTCTGGAATTTAACCCAAAACTGGCGCAGTCGGTAGGATTTCCGAGATTGACACAAATCGTATGTGCAATTTTCGAATTTTCGATTAAATCGCAAAGTCCGAACAGTTGGTAGTGAACAACCCGTGAAAGTGCGAGAGCTCGAGCGAACATCGAGTTGCATCAACACAGCGTTCCACGCCGACAACAACCTCAGTTCAGAGCGGAGAAGAAGGTTTCATCGCAGCTAGCATAGGAAGTCCTGGGAGAGGAATAGCATCTTCCAAACCTATAGGCGCAGTAGAAGTAAGAAAGGAAAAAGAAGAATGAAAACCACAATTTGCATGTAAGTGCTCATTCCTAAAACAATTCCTAATTTCGGTTTTACAATCAAAAATAACAAGTAGATTTAGCAAACTAGATTTATAAAGTAGAAATAATTTAATTTTATGACAGATGCAGACATTGATAATATTCTAAATTTACTAAACAACATAAATTTAAATAACACCGAAATGGCTGAACAACCAGTTAACTATCAACTGTTGAGATTGTATATCGATTCAATACCACGCTACGAAGGTAATCCTCACACTTTGGGAATATTTTTAGATAATTGTCAAAATCTAATTCAAACATTTGCAAACGCTGCTGACCCAGCACTAAATAATATTCTAATTCGTACAGTCTTAGGCAAACTAACTGGTCGTGCTTTAATTTTAATCGGATCCAGAACAGAATTAACTACTTGGCAAGATATTAAAGATTAAAGTCTTAGTTTCGGCGATCAAAGAAACATAGATTGCTTAGTTCAGGATTTAATTTCACTGAGACCTGCCAAAAACGAATCACCTTATAATTTCGGTATGCGATGTCAAGATGCTAGAAGTTTACTCCTTTCCAAATTAAATACACTAGTTTTAACCGAAGCTGAAAAACTCGTTAGACATATAAACTATAAAGATCTTGCTCTAAAAACATATATTCGTGGCTTACCAGCCAATATTCAGACTAATGTAAGATTAAGAGATCCTGACAGCCTTGAAAAAGCCATGAGTCTCGTAGTCGAGGAAGAAAACTTCCTTTACTCGACACAACGACAGAACACATTAAATTTACAAACAGGTTATAGACCACCACAAAGACTTGCACCTACCAGATATAACTCAAACTCACAGACAAATATGTATGTTCCACAACATTCACATTACAATCATAATCCTGTTCCACAAATGCCATCTCACTTCCAAACGAGATCACCTAATCCAATGGCACCTAAACCAAATCTATAATACAAATAACCAAACAAATTATCGACCGATGCATTTTGCACAACGACCCCCTCAATTCCAAACTCGTCCTAACAATTTCACACCCCAACAAAGACCAACTTTCAATAATTTTAATCCCCAACAAAGACCAACTTTCAATCATTTTAATCCTCAACAAAGACCAAAATTTTCCCAAAATTTTAATCGACCTAATTCAAACCAACAACAAAACGAATTCAAACCCGAACCCATGGACACCTCATCCGGTCATTCCAGAATAAAAACACAAAAACCTTTTACCTCAACTGCATTATTCACTCAAAATGTTTACGATGCAGAAAACTACGCAAATTCATACGAAGCCCCTTATCAATATTAATACTCTGAAAATTATTCAAACGAACATCCTGTATGTGATAATTACGACACCGGCTATAACAACTCTCACGCCGAGCTAGAAACAGTTTCGGATTACAATAACGAATATGATAACACCAACTATCACGAACAAGAATTTTACAACACTGAGATAAATTTTCCACAAGCCCCCGATGCTACCAATCAAACATAATACAAGTAAATGTATTAAAAGCAAACCTGCCATACATTTATATCCCCGAAATTAATGCGAATTTCTTAATTGACACAGGAAGTACTAAAAGTTTAATCAATCCAGAACTAGCTTACAAATTTTATAATAATTTTATTTTTGAAGAAAATTTTAATATTCAAACTGCACATAATATTTCATTCCATAACGAAGTAGCAGAAATTCCAGTTTTCCAAATTTTTAATGTTCCTCAATGTCATAAATTTTATCTTTTCCAATTTAGTAAAAAAATACGACGGACTTATAGGTGTTGATTTACTTAAACAATTAAATGCAAACGTTAATGTCAATTTAAAACAACTAACAACACCAAATGCAACCATTCCCATAATCTTTGAACCTGATAACAACAACAAAAATTCCGAAACACATTTTGAAAACTACACTATTATTTTTTTTTTTTTTTGGCTTCTTTGGCGGACCAACTACTCAGGTCATATGCCGCCATTACGCCCAGATCCGCGTTTTTAGGTCTTTTAGTCAACAGCAACGCAGGTTTCTCGGGACGGTCACCCATCCAAATACACCCCGCGCGCAACGTTGCTTAACTCGCGTTATCGCTTGGATCAGTATCAACGAGTTATGCCATGGCCGTTGACAACACTATTATTATACCACCCCGTGTAGAGCAAGTAATAAAACTCCCTGTTAACTTAAACGATGGTCTAGGCATTTTAAATCATACAAATTTTGGAAATGGCGTAGAAATGCCAAAAGCACTTGTCAATGTTTCAAATAACTTTGCTATCACAACCGTTACTAATATAACTGAAAATCCAGTCCAGATAAAAATTTGTCAACCCTTTGATATCGAAGCCCTAAATTCAATTAATATAAACTTTGTCGAAAAAATGGAAACTGATAACGAATTAGATACAGATTACGAAAACTTGCTTAAACAAAATTTAAAACACATTAGAGTTGACCATTGTAACTCTGAAGAGAAAGATGCACTTAGAAAACTTTGTTTCGAATATCGAGATATATTTTACTGCGAAAATATACCATTAAGTTTTACAAATGAAATTACTCTTAAAATCAAATTAAAAGATGAATCTCCTATATATGTCAAATCATATCGCTTCCCTGAAGTTCACAGACAGGAAGTTAGAACACAAATGTCAAAAATGTTAGATCAAGGTATAATACAACATAGCGTTTCCCCATGGTCCAGCCCTATATGGATCGTACCCAAAAAAATGGATGCATCAGGAAAAAAGAAATGGCGACTTGTTATAGATTATCGTAAATTAAACGAACGCACAATCGATGACAAATACCCCGTTCCTAATATCACGGATCTTAGATAAACTCGGTAGAGCTAATTATTTTTCAACACTTGACCTAGCAAGCGGTTTCCATCAAATAGAAGTTAACCCCGAAGACGTACAAAAAACCGCATTCTCCACTGAAGGCGGTCATTATGAATTCAAACGCATGCCGTTTGGACTCAAGAATGCTCCATTAACTTTTCAAAGAGTTATGGACAATGTTTTAAGAGGTTTACAACATGAAAGTTGTCTAGTCTATCTAGATGACATTATAA
Source organism: Pterostichus niger (assembly GCA_947425015.1). Classification (NCBI taxonomy): domain Eukaryota; kingdom Metazoa; phylum Arthropoda; class Insecta; order Coleoptera; family Carabidae; genus Pterostichus; species Pterostichus niger. Next base: position 35,515,206 of record OX380334.1, on the reverse strand, counting down.
TATTCAGTACATCCTTACAAGAACACGTCGAGCGACTTAAATCAGTATTTGAAAGATTAAGAAAAAGTAACTTCAAAATTCAATTGGATAAGTCAGAATTCTTGCAACAATCAGTTCAATATTTAGGACACGTAATTACCCCCGAAGGCGTTAAACTCAACCCGGACAAAATTTCTGTTATTAAAAACTTCCCCATTCCAAAAACACAAAGAGATATCAAAAGCTTTCTCGGTCTATTAGGATATTACCGGCGCTTCATTAAAGATTTCGCAAAGATAACAAAACCGATGACAAAATGTTTAAAGAAAGATGTAAAAGTAGTGCATAATAAAGAATTCATAGATTGTTTCAACACTTGCAAAGAACTCTTAGTCAACGACCCCATATTAAAGTATCCCGACTTTGATAAGCCATTCATATTAACAACTGACGCAAGCAACTTTGCGTTAGGTGCTGTTCTTTCACAAGGACAAATACCAAACGACAGACCCATAGCATACGCTTCGAGAACACTAAATGAAACTGAAACTCGATACGCCACCATTGAAAAAGAGCTACTAGCTATAGTATGGGCATGTAAACAATTTCGTCCATATTTATACGGCCGAAAATTCACCATAGTAACTGACCACCGTCCCCTAACTTATATGTTTAAATTTAAAGATCCAAATTCGAAACTACTCAGATGGAAAATAAAGTTAGATGAATACGATTATGATATAATTTTTTAAAAAGGTAAATGCAATACTAATGCCGATTGTCTCTCTCGTATTTCTATAAATGCAATAGAAAACGAATCCACCATAAATAACCCTGGAGAAGTGAATAACGACATTTTAGAATATCTAAAAAATATTGCAGAAAATTTTGACCCTAATGAACAAAAAGCTTGAACAACTACAACCCCTCCCAAGTAACAAGTTTTGACTTGTTTGGTACAGTAACTATTGTCTTGCTATTAAAACGTTTTCATCGCTACAGATTAGTTGTGGATCAGTTATTGAAACAAAATCATATTGTGGTCTTAACTTTGAGTTTTGAAAATGTTTTTAATACCTTATAAATAAGTAAGCTATTACAGCCAAGCAGCAAAACGTTTTTATAAATAATGCGATATCCAAATGCTTTTTAGTTATTTCTAAATAGTCAGGAAAACGTTCTCGGTTTTACATATACAACTCAATTATGGGCAAAATATGTTAGCATTAATAAATATGTATAAGAGCTTGAATAGCTAAAATATTACCCAGGACACAACTACTGTTCTTCAATTAATATAAAGTTTTTTTTTTTTTGCTATAGATGCTAAAATATATCGGACAGTATTAGATACCTTCTTTAATCTTGCTAAGTTATAAATACGTTTTTATGTCCATAAATTTACCGTTACATTGTGGTCATTTTATTTTCAAAGATTCCTGAAATATAAACTCTGTCTGACAGTTCATAGTGCAAAATGGCGCAGCTTGTAATTGAACTTAAGTCTTTAAAAAAATTTAAACATAGCACAAGTTACTACAGAAAAGTGCAGCAGCGTGTAAAAATAAATAAAGAACATGTTCTTCAGTTATTAAAACAGCCTGATACACAAAGTGCAAATATTATAAAACCTAATTGCAGTAATGTATCATTTACTACTCAGAAAAATGTCGAAAGCAGCAATCCTTTAAATAAAGCCGAAATAAAGCAACCAAGCAATAACTTGAATTATCCATTAGACAATAATGCTCAACATTATGAATATGCTTCTAATGACAACACAGTATATGATGAATTTAATGTATATCCTCAAAGCAGTAGTAGTGATGATGATTCAAAAGACCAGTATATTTATAAAACAACTGTCCTTTCTGAGGATCTACGAAATTGGGCCTTTACTTATAATATACAACACACAGCTATAAATTCATTGTTGAATATTTTATCTAGGCAAAAAATTACGCACCTTCCAAAAGATTCACGAACTTTATTAAAGACACCTTCAATAGTAGATATTTCATCAATAGGAAATGGTCATTACTGGTATAATGGTTTAAAAACATGTCTCGAAAATGTATTCAAGACTAGTAGTGATTCCAAAACAATAGATTTATTTTTTAACATAGATGGATTACCAATTAGTAAAAGTTCAAAAATAGAATTCTGGCCCATACTATCCTTAATAGAGAATTTACCAGATAAAACCAATGGTTATTAGCATTTACTGTGGTGAAGGCAAACCAAATTTACAAGAATTTTTAACACCGTTTGTGAACGAATTAAATAGTATTATAAAAAATGGAATTTATGTTAATATGGACATAAAATAACAGTAAATATCAAAGGATTTATATGCGATACGCCCGCCAGATCTTTTGTAAAAGGTAAGATAAGTTAAATATTTTGAAAGATACACATTATTAAAGTTAATTTTTTTTTTCAGGCACAGTGAATTTTAATCATTACCACGGATGCACAAAATGTGTAGTTATAGGAGAATATTACAAAGATGGAAGACATATGAGTTTTCCACGCATAGATTTGCCGAAGAGAACGAATGAATCATTTCGAAATAAGATTGATTTGGATCATCATAAAGAAGAATCACCGCTTGAAAAATTACCCACAGATATGGTTAAAGATTTTCCTGTGGCCGATTCCTTGCATTTAATCGATCTTGGAATCATAAAAAGATGTTTAATAGGTTGGGTATATGGAAGTTTTAATTTTAGAACGAAGTGGAGTGCTAACGATATAAATTCAATATCTGAAATATTAATACAATGTAACCAAACAATACCCAATGAAATACATAGAGCAGTGGACCACTTAACTGCATTAAGTTCTGGAAAGGTGTTGAATTTCGAACTTTTTTATTTTATATTGGTCCAGTTATTTTAGAAGATTTTTTACCTTCTGACGTTTATCATCATTTTTTTACTTTGTTTTGTGCTATAACAATAGCTTCTAGCAAAGAATATAATAACCTTCTTAATGTGGCTGATGACTTACTTAAAGATTACATTGAAAAATTTATAAGCATATACGGAATAGATGATGCTATTAGCAGTAACGTACATAATTTAAGTCATCTAGTTGATGATGTTAAAACATTTGGACCACTACCAAATTTCACTTCTTATCCATTTGAAAACATGCTTGGCCAAATTAAATGTTTAATTCGCAGCGGAAATAAACCACTAGCACAAGTTGCTAAACGGATAACAGAATTTAACAATAGTCAATTTTATTCAGAAACAAAGATTCCAACGTTTCCAATTTTATCTAAGGAAAATTCTGCAAAAATTCATGAATTAAATGGTTGTGAAGGAAACTTCAATAAATTGGAAATATGTAATGGTTTCACATTAATGAATAACGATAAAAATAAATGGTTTCTGACACAAGATAATGACATTATTGCAATGATTAACGCAACAAAATATCAAAAATGTATCTATATTTATGGTTCAAGTTTACAAACGAAAAGTACATTGTTTGAAAAACCAATAAAATCATCTTATCTACATGTATATTTGTCAAATGGTGAAACAAAGAATCCCAAATTATACTCCATAAATATTATTAAATGTAAACTTGTGTGTGTGAAATACAAAAATAAATTTATATTTTTACCACTACTGCATACATTAGACATGTTCAATAAAGATATAAATTAATAATTAGTATAAAAATATACAAAGCAATTTAACTATGTACTTTATTAACAGAAATATGATTATAAAAATTAAAATATTCTTATGTAAATTATAATCTAAAATGTAAATATATTGGACAAAAAACATTTTTAGTCTGTTTTATTTTCTATGTCTTCATCTACCACTTCATTTCTAGGTTCTTTTTCCCCATTGTCATTTTCTACGGCCCTCTTTTCCAAATTTTCATTGCTTATTTGATCTCTGTAAATAAAGAATTTATTATACTACCTAATCTATAGAACTTACATATAAAATTATAACATTTACTTACACTTTTCGTTTCATGCAGATTTGATTGCTTCTACTTAAACTATTTTTCAAAATTTTTCTAAAGAAGTCTTCATTCTCACATGACGTATATCTGTTGTCGGCTATATGTACAATCTCGTAAAACACATTTATTATGTTTATATATTTTAAAAAGGAAATTTTCTTTTCTTTGTTTTTCGAAGATCCTGTCCAGGAATATTGTAATAATAAAGATCTTGTAAAAAATTCGTCTATTATTTTGTAGGCTATTATGTTACCATTTTTGTCACCACTTTTTCCACCAATTCGGGACATATATTCTATCTGAAAATATATATGTAAATTTTATAAATAATTCTTTTTGCTCTTAATTGAAAACATACGAATAATAACTTGAAGTTCTTATCACTCTCTAATTTTCTTTCAAAAGTTTCTACTCCATCTTCGTTTTCGATAGGAAATGGAATTATTTTGTTGATTGTTTCTTTTAAGTCACCTTTGGTATTTAATTTTCCTTTATTTGATACCGATGTCATTTTAGTTAATATATCAATCATTCTGTCAAACTTAACATGCAAACTGGAAATTTCTTTGGATATATTTTCAATTTTTGCATAATTTTCCAGCATATCCTTCTGAGCTACAAATTTATAAAAATTGATCACAACAGAAACATAAATATCATATTTTAATAAAACCATACTTTGATTTATTTTCTCGAGCATGATTCCAAAAGCAATAACTTCGACTTCATCAGGAACACTTGTTAATTCATTTGTGAAAATACCGGTGGATGTATTTTGCGTATCAACATAAGCAATATTTGATTGTTCATCGACTATGTTGAATATTGGTTGAGTTTCTGCAATCTGCGGTGCAATTATATTTGTTGTGGAAGAAGGAGTTGCTACGTTGGATTGATCAGTGTGACTTTTTTTATTAATTACTGAACCTGCTTCAATCAGATAATTAAAATCGGCAATTTGGGAACTGTCTTGCTGACTCGGATGTTTCCTTTTATTTCTTTTTCGTTCTTCGTAACTGAAAAAATAACTTGTTAATTTCTACAATCTCTTTCAAATAATTATATAGGAAATATAGTACCTACTTTTCTTCCGCTTCAGTGTCTGTAAAATCGGCCATGCTATTCTCAATTTGTCTGGCTTCCAGCAAAGTAGATATATTAGATTTTTTAACAATACATGGCTGTTTGCTCCAGTTAAGTCCTGGGGTACTGTTAATGTCGCGAACATATTTATTTGTATTTTTAGTTGGTGGCCAATATAATACGCCATCTCTTTCCCACTGATATGGTACAGTAGACAAATATTTAATTCCATCTTCTACAGTTTGAACAATTTTATAGAATGCCATAGTACTTAAACTTAAACAAATTATAACCAAACTAATATCGTACGTTTGACGTTTGTTTAAGGTTACCACACAACTTCTGTTTTGCTTGCGACGCAGTTTGCAATGCTGTATTCGTTACCGTTCCAAATAGAAACAAGAGCCTGTCAACGGTTGTTATATTTGATTTTAGCTTTTAACTTATTAAAATAACTAAAACACAGCTAAAACAATAGCTAATTGGCAACGATGTACATTACTATTACTATTGTAGTTATTTTTTGGTTATAATAAACAGAAAAATTCCAAATAATGGCATTTAATCCACGGTTATATTTTAGCGATATTGAAGTAAATAACCAGTTATAATAACTACATAATTTCTTGTTAATAAATATAGATATTTTTAGTATTATAAAAATTGTAATCTGGGTATAACAACGGAACATTGGCTATTTAATAACTTATTGATTTTAAAATGTCATTTGGAAATAAAAACGTTATACCCAAGCTTTTAGTTAGATATTGTAATTATTTAACTCTTTTGGATGGTCGCCATATTTTCTCATTAAATGGACATAATCCATTTTGTAACACGGAATATAATATTAAAATAAACATGCTTTTAGGGAGATTTTTATATTTTAATGGAATTTTAATTTTAATTAATAAACTTCATTAGCATTTCAACACAATTTTCACTTGAAATAAAAAAATAAATTTTCCTATAACATATTATTAATATTTTTGAAATACTTGAGAAAAGAATTTTGAAAAGGCGCTTGAAGTATTTCAAAGTATCGTAATAAATATTGCAATAAATATAGCGGTCGCAGTAAAATTTTGAACATTGATCAACCTAACTTGAAAACAAATTCTTATTAAATAAGAGACATTTATTTGCAATTATCTGTATTATGGATGAAATGTTGAACTTAGTTATTTTATGAGGACATAAGATAGCAGAATTGCTGAAAATATTATAGTTTATAAACAATTGGCTGCATATTAGTAATAACTGAGCAAGTGCATAAACTTGTAAACACATGGTTAATAAGAAGATTAATTTTAGTCATTTTTACTTGAAAAAAGTTGTGCTATGATTAATATCCATAGTTATAAACTAGCAATTTCAAAGTAATAACCGATTTAAGATCAATATAAAGCTATAGCTTTTTGGTTATTTTGAAGCTATAAAAAGTTGTTAGTTGTAAAATTGTTATGTTGTGGTTATATTTTAGTCACAATAACAACCTATGGACTGACTAATAAGTTTTAAAACGTCTGCGTTATGGCAAAGTTTTAGCGAAGATAATTTGTGAACTGACAAATTAGCTTTAATTTATAGGTGTCAAAAACGTTTTCAAGACTATTAAATGATTCCCCAATTTCGTAAGGAAACTGTTTTAAAATAGTTTTATGAAGGTTGCGGTAGATGGTGATTATTGCTAAAAAGATTTTAACACTCTTTTGAGAACGTTGTGATATTCCGAAAACAGCTACCAATGCTACTTGGGCTGTACCCAAAAATAAACCTAAATTCAAAATTATATCCAACATACAAGTAAAACCTCCAGATAATTCTAATACCACACAGAGTTTAAATGATAACGATAGTGATAACGACAGCTCTGAGTCATCAACTCAACACTCTACGGCGAACGATACTACAAACGACGGAATCAAAATAATCGACGAAATTATAAACAATAAAATAAACCAAATTCTTGTATTTCCAAACTTATATCAAAAATCAGACGTTTCACATGAAAAGTACGAAAACCAAAAAATCGTAAGAGTAAAAATTCCCGAAAATAATAATGAAAAATTAATTTTTGAATTTTTAAAGAACTATACTGATTCAAAAAACATTTACCATATGTATTTCCATACAGATAAACTATATCAAGACTTCTGCAAAGTTTACTTAGATAAATTTTCGGAAAGAGGTCCAAAATTAATTAAATGTACCAAAAGACTAAATACGGTTGCAGATAAAGAAGAACAAATTATGCTAATCAAACATCATCACGATGGCAAAACAAACCACCGCGGTATAAACGAAACTATAGAATACTTAAAAAGAAATTACTACTGGAAACATATGAAAGCAACCATCACTAATTATATTAATTCCTGTGACATTTGTCAAAGAGCAAAATACGCTAGGAAAAAACCTTATGTTCCATTAATGAACACTGAAACTGCAACAAGACCGTTCCAAATAATTCACATAGACGTCTTTGCTTATGATAATAAAAATTACTTAACTTTAGTAGATGCATTTACAAAATTTGCTCAAGCAATTTACATTGAAGGTAAAACTGCAATTCACATTAGCAATGGCTTAATAAAATATTTTACATCATTTGGTGTACCAGAAAATTTAACAATTGACAACGGAAAAGAATTTAATAACAGTACCGTAAAAGAATTCCTTAAATTACATAAAATAAATGTTCACTTCACTACCCCTTTGCATCATGAATCTAATTCTATTGTCGAACGTTTCCATTCAACAATAATAGAACACTTACGAATATTAAGAGAAATGTACCCCGACGACCGTAGCGATCTTATGAATTATGCTATTATTGGCTATAATAACTCAATCCATAGTTCTACTAATTACACACCATTCGAACTATCCTTTGAACACACAAACTCAAGAAATCCAAACGAAATATTTATTCCAAATTCATTCTATAACGATTATGTTGAAAACCATAAGAAAAAATTAAAACATGTTTACCAAACCGTATCTGATAAACTAGAAACACGAAAACAAAAAGTCGTTTCCAAACATAATACAAAAGGCGATATTAATAAAGAGTTTAATTTAGGACAAACTGTTTATAAACAAAATTCCATGAATAGAAACAAAAAGAGTTTAAAATTTTTAGGACCATATAAAATTACTAAATTGCTAGACAGAAACAGAGTAGAAATATCCAGCCAACGTAAGAAAAATAAAATTGAAACCATTCACATAAAAGAATTAAGAAAACCAACTGTTGTTACAGATCAACCCTCTTCATCGTCGTCACAACCTTAGAACTACCTATATTTCATAATCTCAATAAAAATCCTGGCCTCCTACCCTTAAAAATAGGAAATGCCCAAATCAAGACTGACTGTTGGACATTTATACAAATATATGACATTACTGACATAATAAACGAATTTATATCACTTAAAAACTCATTTTCAAAAATCTCCACAGAACTTAAAAACTCAACTTTCAATTATCATTCCTACCAAATAATTCGTATTATTGAAGATAAGGTTGAAACTCAAATAAAACAATTAAATCCATCATTTAATTATAAAAGATCTAAACGAGGTCTCATAGACGGACTTGGCTCAATTATAAAATCCATAACTGGTAATCTTGATCATAATGATGCCGAAAAATACGATAGAATTATTACTAAATTATCTAAAAATCAAAATAATTTTAAAACCATTCTTAAAGATCAAATGACAATCCTTCAGACATCTATTCAAAAATACAACGACAATATTAAAACACTCTCACACAATAAGTTAGTATTAAATTCAAAGATTGAAGAATTAGAAAAAGCTATTAATAGTACTTTAATAAGAAATGTTGAAGTATACAATTGCGTGTTTTTACAGACAGTCATCTCTCAATATACTTCAAGTCTGCAAATTATATATGATATACTAGAAAAAATTGAAGTAGCAATAACATTTTCAAAATTAAACACCTTTCATAATTCTATTATCGAGCCAAATGATTTGTTTTCTGAAATACTCTTTATTTATAAACAATTAGAAAAGAATAAATTTCCCTTCGAACCAACATTAAAAAACTTACTACTATTTGAAAAAATAATTGAAATTAAAAGTTATAGTAAAAGTAATCAAATAACTTTTTTATTAGAAATTCCAATTGTAGAAACCGAAATATTCAATTACTACCATTTATACTCCCTACCTACTCCAAATCAAAATACCTTTAAAATCATCATACCACACTCAAAATACCTTATCTCCAATGAGCAAACATATGCATTCTTCGACACAAGATATGATGAAATAATATCAGAATTGTTCCTGTGACATGAAGTCCATACATCTCAAATAGACGAAAACGCACCATCTGAAATCCAACTCCTAAAGTATACAGCAAATACAACCAATTGCAAACAAGTATTTACTCAAATACCCAACGTCAAGATTCAAAAAGTTGAGAAGAACCAATGGATCATCATTGCTCCAAATGGTATCGTTGCAACCCAAAAATGTGGCTTAAATACAAACAATATTCCCTTAAACGGAAGTTACCTACTTGAACTTAATAATCAATGTGAAGTGAAAGTGAAATCTACCCTAATTAAAACGTATCAAAACTATAAACCAAGTTTTAAGAATATCGAACTGCCAAACTTAGAATTTCAAGTTGACACTTATGATAAAAATCGTTTTGATTTCAAACCTCTAAAACTAGATACAGTTAATTTAGATGAGACAAAAAATATGTATTCACTTATAGATAACCAAAAAAATAAGTTAGAAATGATTAATATTGAACCTACCTATATATTTTAATAGAATTAGTATCTATACCATTATTTTGTATTTTCTAATAATTATAATTGTTTTGTATTGCATGTATTCATACTATGTTCGAAGGAAATTAGCCAAATCCAGGCCCAAATCCGATCCAAGAGAAATCCCCGAAATGTCACCGAACTCTGTGGCAAGAAGCCCCACAGTTCTCACTTAGCCGGGAGGAGTTATGTTAAGATAACTGCTTACCTTAGAATGTAATATGAATATCACGATAAAGATAAGGAAATGTTATATATAGAACTAAATGTAATCTTGTAGCTTTGTCTTAAACCAATCGTCTTGGAAACAAGTCGAAAGAATAAAGAACCTTTGAAACCTTTTTAAAAACTCTGTCTCTGGAATTGAACCCAAAACTAGCGTATACATTTAAGTATGAATGTTTTCTGAATGGTGTTTTGGAAGACACATTATTTATGTTGTACCAAATGACTAAGACAAATATTTTTTGGAAACAATACAATATTTTCATAAAGACACAGTTTATTTTCTGTTTTTCTTCTTTTGCACTTTCAGCAATTGCCTTCTGGCTTCTGCTCGTGGTACAATTACAGTGACCGAGATACAAAGCATTATTTTATGCCTTTGATACACAAATAACTTTATTTGTCTAATTAAAGAAAATAGTTGATATTTATACAACATTTTTATTGGGTTATTAAAATATACATGTAGAAATATGGCAGGTAGGGTTGTGCATTTGACCAGTCAAATATTTTTCGGTCAATTGACCGACTATTTGACCGGTCAATTGACCAAGAAACATTTAATAAAAATCACAATTAAAATTGTAATTTATTTATATAGTACTGTTTACTACATCCAATATTACTGAAAATTAAAAACCGACAACAACTAATAAACGAAATCACATCAAATTCAAAATAAAGGGGAAAATAATGTAAAGGACGTTATGAAATGAAATAATATGTATTTATTTAAGTAAAGTGCTGCAAATTATCCAGAACCCAGAATATCAAACTAGATATTTCCATGTAATAATAATAAGTAGCTATTTCTATTGAACAACAGATGTCGTGGCGGTCCCATTTAGATTTTTGACCGTTTTATTTGGCCGTCAAATATTTTTGGTCAATTGACGGTCAATTGGCCAGTCAATTTACCGGTCAATTGACCACGGCACAACCCTAATGGCAGGAGATCCAATTATTGTCCTTTTGGCTTCAAATTATATAATTAGTATATACATAAGCAAAGCCGACAATTTTCAGCAAATTAAATCTACCCTTGTGGCTCCCCTTCCACTAATATCTTTGAGGGCCGTGATTTAACGGCTTGTAACCGCACTTCACGCGATGAAATATATCACTTACCGAGAACTGCTTCGGCAGAGCGTCACATCCAATAATTAGTAAAGGGCGTGATGATATATTTATTTATTTAATTTATAAGCAAAGGATAAAGAACAAAATAATTAATTTTTGTTATAGAATGTCGAAATGTTGGTAATTTATAGAGTAATCATGAAAAAAATGGGTTATGGATTGTTGGCAGATAATGATCGAGTTACAGAATAAAGAGAGAATAACATAGGGTTCCTAGTATTGCTAATATGCTATGAAGATTATTGAATTAAATATACAGAGTACATATTTGTATTCGTCTTAAAATGATTATGTGTAAAATTTCAACAGTTTTTGTTAAAATAATCAATTGTAATATATAAGTAGTCAAAGTTATGGCGATAATTTTTTACGGTGTATTACAAACGTCTCTTGTGCTTTAGTAATGTTTTCATAACTTGAAATGGTTTCAAAATTATCTTAGTGACAGGTATCAATGTGTAAAAATAAAAGATGTTTTTTCTTCTCAAAAACCTGTAAACTTTGAGGTACCACAGGGGAGTGTCCTGGGACCTCTGTTATATATATTGTATATCAATGATCTCCCCCATGTGTTAAAGTATTGTAAAATTCATCTGTTTGCAGATGACACTTTACTTTATTTGGATGGTAAAGATAAAAATAATATAGCTGATTCAATAAACAATGATTTAGTTAAGGTTTTTGATTGGCTGAACTGTAATAAATTAAAGTTAAACTCAAATAAAACAAAAGTTATGTTCTTATGTTCAACATATTCTCAAATTGATACTATTACAAATAAAATAAGCATAGATGATATAGAATTAGAAATTGTAAATGAAATTAAATACTTAGGGATAATTATAGATAACAAATTAAGATTAGATAAACATGTGCAATATATTTGTAAGAAAATAGCAAAAAAAAATTAATTATTTGTCACGAATATCTAAAAATTTATCAATGTGGAGTACTTTGCTTGTTTATAATACTATTGTTTTACCCCATTTTATATATTGCTCGACTATTTTATTTCTATGTAATAGTACTGATTTGGAAAAACTTCAAAAATTACAAAACCGTGCAATGCGTGTTATATTGAAATGTGATCGTTACATAAGTATTATAAGCATGTTAGATGTATTAAATTGGTTGACTATTACTAAGCTGGTTGAATATAATGTCTTAGTGTTTATACATAAAATTATTACAAATCAATTACCGAACTATCTATGTGCTAATGTAAAATTTGTTCATGAAGTGCATAGTTATCGTACTAGACAAATAAGTTAGATTGGTTAGGTTAGGTTAGGTGTACCAAGAACCAGTAAAGTTACAACTTCGAAATCAATTTTTATAAAAGGTTTCAATATTTATAATGACTTACCGATTGACATTAAGAACTCAAAGTCAATTAAAGCTTTTAAAACAAATTTAAGAGCAGTTATGTGAAATTTAATTTTATTCTATATTATTAATTACCATCTTATACAAACTTATTTACTAAATTAGAGATATTGAATTGTGATTTTTCTTGTATTTAATAGTTTAAAGCTAAATAAATAAATATATTATATTATTATAACTATAGGAACCAGAAAAACAGTTACTGTTACCTTGCATTAACTACTTTAAACTACTACTGAATACACCACAGATGTCAAATGCAATAAATATTCTTTAGATTAATTTACACATTAAGTAGTTTAAGTACAACCATATACGATTTACGACCATGGTTGTTACCTTTCGGATTTAGTTCGAAGACTTCGTTTATTTTAAGAAAATTCTGTTGAAAGAAATAATGTGAGAGTAAACTTAGGAAAAGCTGAAATTTGTACAAAATTAAATTACATTAATTGCAAAGAGTTTCATAATTTCAAACAAAAACTATCATTTAAAAAGGAATGACGCAATATGTATTTATATTGTGTAGATATATAACAAAAATAGTTGCTTTCATACATTTTTGCTTAAAATTCTAATTTATTTTTTCTGTAACTGTCAAAAAATGTTCACTACTTTTCACAAATACCAATATGCGAAGTACTTGATGTTTTCATCATTTAAATTACAGTAAGTTATATTTCTCACAAATATTTTTCGTTCTATTGGTTACAATACATCAATAGTATCAAATTCATATTGTTTTTTATTGTTATTCTTTCTTCAATTTACTTGAATAAATCAATAAATATAGTTGTTATTTTACAGTAGTAGAAATAATGTTATTTGTTTTTCGTTGGCGAAATTCTTATTATTTGGCGTGTTCGAACTTTTTATGTCTCCAACGGCGGTCTCGACTAAAAGTGACAATCTCATGTGCAGCAAAAGAACACTCCATAACAACTTGAATTAGAGCGTGTATATTATATGAGTACTACAAGAATTTATAAACTAAAGATCATTGCGAATTAATTGTCTCACACATTTTTTGTATTTATGTTAACCGAAAACAATGAGGTAATTCTTTTGACACAAGAATGCAGAAAATAAACACTTCAGTAAAAGCATATGAATGCGGAAAGTAGTTTCGTAGTTAGTTCCATTTCTCTACAAAATGCACATACGCTTTCATTTTACTTCCTTGTACGAAGTAAAGGAAGTATTGTAATCGCAAAAATTTTCGGTTCTCAGATTTCAGCGGAAATACGCATTTTGACCGTCCTTGAATCCATTTTGACTAATTTCGTCGTGCCGTCTGTACGTACGAACATATGTATCTCGCATAACTCAAAAACGGTATGCCGTAGAAAGTAGAAATTTTGTATTTAGGACTGTTATAACTTCTAGTTGTGCACCTCCCTTTTTAGTCATTCCGGAAGTGGTACTTTACTTGAAGCCTATAATAGATTTTCATGAAAAACTATATTAAAATATAATCCAAAACTTTTCAAATTTGGTATATAAGACTACTATATCAATATAAATAACATAATAGAATTTGGTTAAAATGGACTAATCGGAAGTGATACATTACATGAATCTGCTAACAGTTTTTCTTAAACATAATGGTTTTATTTTGATTTTAGAAATAAATGCTGCAAATAAAAGTTTTAGAGAATTAAATTCTGCGTGTAGCACATTAAGAATAATATTAATACGCGTAGCAGGAAGTCATGTGGTGCCACATCAGATTTTTTGATTATAAAAATGTACGTTATCATTAACTAAGAGGTGATAATCGTGCTTAGGAAACGAGAATGGATTTAAATTTTGTAATAATTAATTTAATAAAATCGAGAGTTGTTTATAAGGAAGCATTTTCATATTACGAATATTTGTAGATACATTAAACAAATTTAATGCAAAACACATGTTCATCATTCCATCAACATGATGTTTCAATTAGTAGCAACGTAATCGTAACCGTATTTATAGGAATGTACAGTACAGGAAATAGAATTTAAACAAATAGATTCACAGATTTAGATTTTAATTGAAAACGACGACGAATCGACACCCTAGAATTTAGTACGTCGAATCAAAGGGACAAGTTTTATCGATAAAAAAGTTTTTCAATTTTTACTGTCCTCGAAGATTTAACTTTCAAATCCTAAGGGTCGAATGTGAAAAAGAGGGTGTACCATTATATAACATAATGTCTAAAATAAATTGATTTATTATGTTTTATTGTCATTCAAATTCAGTCATAATTTCACCTCAAAAATGTACGCACGCCAAATCAAATTCGGTAATAAGTGTTTCACAAACAATGGTTTAAAATTTTTAAGAATAAGTTACACTGGTACGATGGTTGAAACAAATAAATAAAAATATTAAAGTCGACAAAATTGACATATACTTTTAATCAATTACAAGAAAATTGATAAGAAAAGAATTTTTTCTACCATTGCTATGAAAAGTTGACAATTACGTTCTCATTTGTCATCGTAAAGTTGACGATTTCTGTGGAACAATCGAGAAACATCTTTTTTGTGCGTCTCCAATGGCAACGCGTGAAAAAGACGTTAAATGCGCGTGTTTCCGATGGCAACGCGCGAAAAAGATATTAAATGCGCGCTTATTTTAATAGTTACCAGGGATACAAACAAAACAGAAACTTGTCATATTGCCAGTTGACAGAACGAATTTATGTTCAGTAAGCATAAGTTTTTTAATAATTTTAAGATGCAATAGTAGAAATATTATGTGTGTATTACGAGCGTAAAGTGTCTTTGTTCCTCTTACACTATTGCAGCTCTCGCCTTTGGCTCGCGCTGCCATTACCGTGTTCGAGTAACAAAGATTCACTTTACGCACTTAATACACAAATAACTATTTAATATTTTTTATTAATAGTTTATAATATTTAACATAATTTGCAGGAGTCCCAAAATTAAGGAGCCCTTAGCCCGGGATCAGTGGGCTCATATGATAACGCGGTCCTGCATATAAGTACTACGGATTTTAGTCTAATATCTAGAAACAAAATGGCGATGAACTAAATAAAGAACAGCTGGGCATATTTACAAGAAATTTGTAATGATTTTTGTCTGATTTCAATTTGGAATCTATACTTTTAATGTTTATTTCTCATATAGAAACAAAATGGCGGCGTGCTATCTTGAGATGCACTTATTCGAGGAATTTGGTGATGTAGAGCTGTTTTATACTAAACAAATTTAAAATAAAAGCTATACATTTAACATACTTACTTACTTAATCCTAAAGCCCATCTACCTTTCGGTGTAGGGCTGCCACATTTAACATAAAATGTTATATTAGTATAGCGTAATTATGTATATATATATATGTGTGTGTGTCACTTGTTCAATATAGTTACATAAACATAGAGGCTATGCAAAATTTATGGGTATATAGTATTGAATCATGAATCAAAAAGAATTTTGTTGAAAACTAGTAAATGAACAGAAGTTTCTAAAACAATAACTTTTGGGTACCAATGTTTAATACTTTCGATACGAAAGAAAAAATATGTTATACAGTGTTCATAAGCGTAATTAATTATAATTAAATTAATTAAATCTCACTACGTTACTTGCAAAGTTTAACCGACAGAATAAATAACAAAATAGTTTAATTCATTTGTATATTACACAATACATATTTAATTTGTAATTATTTCTTTTCTAACGTTTGTGTCATATACTGAAAATAGTAATAAACCCAGTGGCCCAAAACTGTTCATTTGCTTAGACCCATTTCAACAAAATTGTTTTTGATTCATTATTAGTGAGTCCAATACACCCTTAAGTTTATACTATTCATAGTAAATCAGATAAACCAGTTTAAAATAAGGTTTCCTTAGTCCAAGCTTAAATCTGTACTAAAACAACTTATTAATAGTGATATTCACGCCAAGTTTGAGTCTGATGTACGTAAATCTAGATTAAATTCATTTTAGCGTATATAATTTAGTTCTAGTTGAAAATGGTCTTTTCCGCTGCGCGCATGCGCACTGAACACAAGTTCATGATGAAACTAACAGTTCCATCCACTCTATGTTTTGTTTACTTTCTTTGTTCAGGTTGGCGTAGTTTTAGAAGGATTATTAAGTTATTATAATATTAAATTATTTAGTAAGTATTTTAATAGCACACAGAAATATATGTAGCATAATTTAATTTCTTTTTTTGTAACAAACAGCAAACTTCAATAAATTGTAATCAAATTGGTCTTTGCAATAAATGAAAATATATTTATATTGTCTTCTACAGCGATCTACAACGTCTCCCATATCATCAATATCTATTTCTAACATGCAAACTATAAATAAAAATAAATATAAATATATCATCACGCCTTTTACCCATTACTGGGTGTAGCACACTGCCGTAGCAGATCTCGGTAAGTGATATATTTTTACACGTGAAATGCGGTTACCAACCGTCAAATCACGGCCACCAAAGTTGTTAGTGGAGGAGGAGCCACAGGAGTTGATATTAAATTGGTGAAAGCCAGTTTGTCGGCTGCGGGAACTATGTAATTCAAATTCAAAATACAAGTACATTTCATTCAATTCGTATTTATTAGTTAAGGATAAAATAAATACATATATCATCACATCCTTATACGCGTGCAATGCAGTTACTAGCCGTCAAATCACGGCCCCCAAAGATGTTAGTGCAGGAGGAGCCACAGGTGTATTTTTAATGTGGTGAATACTGTTTGTCTGCTGTGGAAATTGAACCTGAGTTCTTAAGTCCACGGTCCGATTTGATAACATTGAGACACCTACTCCTTAATAAAGATGTTAGTAATAATTATATTTACACTGAATTTCGATATTAAATCACTTCTAAACAACTTTAATCCGCTGTCAAACTATAGTATAGAGTATTCTAAAAATTAAACTTAGTTTGAACCTCAAACCACTTCTATGAAGAAGGTCCGCTGCTGAACTGGACTAATACATATATATATATATTTACAGAATGTGCACAGAAAGAAGGAACATAGGTGTTTAACATAGGCTTTAATAAATGTGCGGTAATTGGCTCTCCTGTACATTTTAGAGCAAAAGTTCAAGTATAATAATTTATTTAAAATTAAATTCTACGTTTAAAAATAAAATGTGACATTGTGCAAAATCAGATAGCCATGAAAATAAAACAAAATCTCATTCGGACAGTTCAGTCAAGAGTTACTAATCTTGATTGTTCTATTCATTGTTTTATATTACTATACAGGGTGAGTCTTTAACTTTTTTATTATGAGTAATAGAAAAAAATGGTTCATATGAAAGTTTTATTATTTTAAATATACTATTTGATGGCAGATGTAGATATTTTTTATAAAGTCAGGTTTACAAGATACGACTATCAACTTTTATTTTTTAAATAGCAACCTATAATTATTTTACTAAAATAAAAACCGCCATTTTTTTCTCTTTTCAACGGTGTATTAGTTTTTATTAATGTATCTGAAAAAATTCGAGAAAAATAAGAAAATTGAGAAATACTAGAAATAATTTTTATACAAATGTTATAGGTGGCTATGTGAAAATAAACAAAATGTAACAGTGTTAAATTAATGTCAAAAAAGTATACATTTGCTGGTTACTTTATTTAACTTATTTTGCAAACAATAAAAAAAACGTTTTCAAATGTTTACGAAAGAAGAATTAATAGATATGATTCTAATAATTGGTGAATCGACTGGAATCATGAGAAGGGCAAAAAGAATTTACCGGGAGCGGTTTCCTAGACGTCGGCAACCGAGTTTAAGATCACTGAGGAGGATTTTTACCCGATTTCGAGAAGCAGGTTCAGTAGAAAAACCAAAACGAAATACATCTAATATTATAGTAAATGAAGAAACCGAAATTATGGTTTTGGCTTCTGTTTACGAAAATCCTCATGTCAGTACGAGGAATTTATCAAATTTAATTGACATTAGCCAAAGTTCTGCGTCTAGAATTTTAAGAAAACATAAATTTCATCCTTACCATATTAACCTTACACAAGAATTTTGTTTATTTTCACATAGCCACCTATAATATTTGTATAAAAATTATTTCTAGTATTTCTCAATTTTCTTATTTTTCTCGAATTTTTTCAGATACATTAATAAAAACTAATACACCGTTGAAAAGAGAAAAAAATGGCGGTTTTTATTTTAGTAAAATAATTATAGGTTGCTATTTAAAAAATAAAAGTTGATAGTCGTATCTTGTAAACCTGACTTTATAAAAAATATCTACATCTGCCATCAAATAGTATATTTAAAAGAATAAAACTTTCATATGAACCATTGTTACGTTCATTTTGTGTCTTCTGTCTTAATTTTATTCTGCTTAAATTATTTTTGTGTATCTTCACCTGAGACGAATTCTCAATTAAATATTGACCGATTAAATTCCCCCATACCTAGCTTAATTTAGATTCCCCGCTTTCAGTATTCATGTAGTAGTAAAACTTAAATTCATTTCTCTTGTTTAGTTGCTTTATTTTGTTGGTTAGGCACGCTGTTTTTGTTTTGTTTAGCTGTCACCCAATTAGTGGTAGTTCGCAGCGAAGTTAGCTCTGGGTTAAATGTGCGAGTTCATTAAATAAATAGTTTATTTGTTTTCTTTTTTAGCTTAATTTTATTCCCAGTATAATATTTATTTTACGCTTATTTATTCATTTCAAATTTGTCATTTTCTTTGCTAATCAACAACAATCATCCTGTCTCGGTCGATAATAGCGTTTCCTAGTTTTGTTTCCTTACCGACACCTCTCAGAAGCTAGACTGAGGCTATCTTCGTCTTCGCGCATCGCGCTCTCTTTTTGGCAGATTTTTGCAAGTTTTGACTTTGAACGACGATCTCTTTTTTTGTCTTTCGAACGACGTTTCGTTGCTGAGGTTGTGAGATTTCGAATATTGGAAATTGGGCTATTTCAACTATATTTCGGCAAGCCAGTTGTGTGTGCGAAATACCCGTGTAGGGATTATAGAAATAGTACCATTTAGTGAGTATTGCATTGGTGGTTATTGCACTACTCAGCGGAATTGTTCCGGATCAAGTTTCCGATAGAGGAAAGATCACATACTTTCTACCACTTGAAAGCCGCCCAAGAACTCAGGCTTTTCATTTTTCTGTTTTATGTTTGACGTCAGCTGGTCATTTTATTTTTGACGTCAGCTAGTTCGTTTTTATGTACGTTTTGTATTACGTCTTACGTGTGTACGTATTACCTGTGGTCCATGCTGTGTTCCGTGTTCCTGGCATTGCATTGGAGGATTCCTGTGAAGTATTACTAAGGGAGTAAAGCCCAGCAGCTGTGGGAAAAGAAGCCACGTGTAGCGGAAGTGACGCTGCGTGACGTTCCCATTTCACGTGCTTGTCCGCCATCTTGGGAAGTGACGATTCTGGACATCCGGTTGGCATATCGAGTTGTGTCACTGCTGCCACCTTTTCCGTTAGCGCCTGGACGCCATACAGCTAAGCCACAATCATTTGTTTATTATTTTTATTCATTATTTTTTTGTGTAATCATATGTTGTCGTATTTTCGATTTGTGTACCGTTTTGTTCACGATATATTTGAGTTACTGATTATCGAGTTTACCAATAGTAGTTACAGTATTTTTGTGAAAATCCAGTTAAGAGTATTTTGTAGAATCATTTGTAGTGACGTTGTTGTCACTGACGAGGTGTGTTGCTTGTGCAACGTAATAGTTGTTAGGGTCTGCGATTCTGTAGTCACGTACAATCGGTCGTGCCGCGTAAACGCTTCGTTGGCCAATGACACGTCATACGTCGGTGTACGCCAGTTCATTTTAGGTGTAGACTTTTCCGCAGCCCTAGTCGCTACGGCGAAACGCAGCGCCCCGCCTTCGTTTATGCTAGTATCCGCTTTGACGCGTTCTGCCTTAAGTGGATTTACGATCCAACTGTACTGCAATATCAACTATTGTGTCCTGTATAACTTGCTCGTTAATTGTTTCAATATATTTATCAGTTTTCCGTACTACCATCTTGTGATTGAAATATTCGTGCACCCTCGTATCCCCCCTCCTGGGACGTATCCCGATCTTTGTCGGCCGTAGTGCTTTTGTTGAACCGGTCGCGGCTCAGGCCGGCTGGCGCCCATTCATTTGTGATTTATCACACCCTTCTCCGACTCACTCCCATCTTCACTGAGTTTAGCCGTGGTTCAACCGTTCCATCCGGGTTCATCATCCAGGGAGCGTATGGTTGATTACGTGTAACACCAGCTTTTGCGTTACAAGTTTGCCGCCAAAACGCGGGGCGAATTGTGAGCAATTTTTGGCGCCGTTACAAAATTGGCGCCCAACGTGGGGCGCCGAGAAAAAGAGGCCTTGAGAAACGTGCAGCTACACATCCGTTGCGGCTACACATTCGTGGGGCCACAAATTCGTGGGACCACAAACCCGTGTCGTGCTTTGTAGGTTTCGTGTACAAATCTGGCATTATTTTGTTCTTATATTTTGTTGCACAGTACAAATTTGCACCCGTATAGTCGGTTACGTTTGCTGCACCTATTATATTTACGTGCTGTCTCTGTATTTGTGCCCCGTTTCTCGTTTTCATATTATATGATCCGCAGTTTGTGTTGTGTTATTTTAAGATTCTTCTTGGATAGTCAGTTAAATTTCTTTAAGTTAGTTTATAGTTTATATATTTTTTTTTGTCTATTTTCTTGTGCATTATATTCTCGTGACTTCCTTTGAATTTGAAAATGGAGCCAATGAGACTTAGTAAAGACGAACTGGAGTACGAGCTAAAAGTTCGCGGCGTAGCGAACGCGAATCGTTTAAGTATTATAGCCTTGCGTAGAGAACTACAGAAACGTTTACTTACGGAAACTCTCGGAGAACTGGAGAATACGCCTATCACCGCGTTAGATGCGGCAACAGAGATCGATATTTGCACTGGAAAGTTAGTCGAACTGGAGCAACTTGTCGAGGATTTCTCAGATGTTTCCACGAAAAATGATTTATCAAAAATTGGTACAAAAATACAACACTTGCTTTCTCGATTAGCTAGAATACCAAGTGATGAAGAAGACATTAAAGCATCTGTCACTCAGCTGGAAACACGACTTCGGCAAGAAGAAGACAAAGTGATGACGAAAAGCGATGACGGAGAGGAGAAACGCAATTACCATCCAACATATACCAGGAGAGCTACAGAACCGCCCGCACAAAGGAAGCAGATTCCAGTGGTTCATTGGGACCTTAAATTTGACGGTAACGTGCAAGAACTTAGCGTGCATGCATTCTTGGAGCGAGTCAATGAATACAGCATTTCTCGGAATGTCACACCAACAGAACTTTGTGATTCTGCTATTGAATTGTTGAGAGGACCGGCACTATTTTGGTATCGCTCTGTACGATCTAAGATCCATTCCTGGGACGACTTTGTCAAACTCCTTAAGAAAGAATATGAGCCGTACGATTATGAATTGCAGTTATGGGACGAGATTCGCTCGCGAACTCAAGGCGCCGAGGAACCCGTCGGAGCATACATAGCAACCATGATTAACATGTTCAACCGATTACCTGTAAAACCAAGCGAGTTAGAGAAGTTGCAAGTTTTACGAAGGAACGTACTACCATATTATATCCAGGGCATTGGATTAGCAACGATTACATCCGTGGAACAGTTGTTATCAGTGTGTAAACAGCTGGAGGTTACCCGACAGATGGTGGAACACTATCAACCACCGCCGTCCAATCGCAAACATTTGCTTGAGCCCGATCTTGCTTATTACGGCAGATCTAGAGCACCGGCACTTCATGCGACTGATGCTCCACCTGCATTGACATCTAGACAGGACTACAAATGTTGGAATTGTCAGTCGGTTGGTCATATAGAGACCGTGCGCGAAATGAGCGCCAGCGCCAAATTCGGCTCTAGCGGCGACAACACCACTAAGCGACGGGAGACCTGCCGCGCGGATAGCATTACAATTGTATTGGACTGGAGTGTTTCGGGAAATGATTTCTAATTATTCTACGTGAAAGAGGAGAGAAATGGTCTACAAAATAATTAAATGTGGATTTGGAAATATTTTTTATGATAAATTACCGCAATCAAGTTTAAAGAAAGGCAAAAACCTTTTTGAAAGCAGTCATGTTTTGAACGTAATTGAAAATGTTAGTCCGCATGAAACATTTATTACATCAAATATAATCAGACAAACATCAATAAACTAAGCACCGTATAATGTAAAATTATATGTAAGTATTATTATTGTTATTAAGTTTATTTGAACTGAAAACAAAACATCATTTGTAAACCTTGATTTAATTGCTCTGACACATCAAGACAAAATTACCGGCGTCGCGTGAGCGTAGACTTTGTTAAAAATAATTTTATTTTACCCTTAATAGTATTTGTGAACCAAATCGAATATTTATATTTACGATTATGAATTAATTTTTTGGGTACGCACTCCAAATATTAATCAATAATTATGAAATACTTTTGATTTAGCAATATATTACGATAATGCTTTTTTTTTAGTTGAATCAAGGGAGAGTAGTAAATAATCTCACGTGTAATTGTCCAGCTAGCGCTGGAGCAGTATGCAAACATATCGCAGCTTTGTTTATGTATATTAATTATGATCCCATAACATCGAAAACTGATAAACCATGCGAATGGAAGAAGCCAGCAAGTTATATCAAAGAAAAATATTCCAAAGGCAAAAGATTTCAAGATCTTTATCCAAAAATTACTTTGCCGAAAGTGGGACAGTAAGGTGTCAGATGGTTTTAGCATTTTATATAAAGATATAAACTGCGATTTAAAAAAGTTCTTCAGGAAGATGCGAAAACAGAAGCAGATAGATTTGCAAGCCGCCGTGTAAATGATATTGTTAATAGTGTCTATTTAGTATTGTTAACAGATATCAAATTGAATATATTTTAAGTTACATGATTAAAAATGTGAGTCAAAATATGATACATTATACAGCTTATAATATAATATATATTTTGTTGGAATCCACGGTGTACCATCTAAGCATTGCGGAAACAAAAACATAAAAAAGTAAATTAATACTTTATGAAAATGTTGGTATATTATTTAATTATTAATATATGTACGTACGACTATTGATTTTATAAAATTTTGTAACAAAATTTAAACAGTTACTTACTTTTGGCGGTTTACAGTAGCAATCCATTGTTGACGTCTAATGTTTCCTACATTATTATTAGGTGGAAATTTATAAAAACTAACACCGCTTGTCGTATTACCATAGGTATTACTACACCCGACATCGCAACAATTACTATTTCCTTTTCTATTATCTTTGGATGCCATAATGAATACGCTTTCTTTTGCACAGTAGATTCGCGGACTCCCGTCGTTACTTAGAAAACTGCCGTTGCGCAGCGCTAGTTGTTCTCGCGCACGGTCCCTATAGCTCGGAATTGTCGACAACAAAGACGTGAGTATTGTTACAAATGTGGTAGGGCTGACGTAACTGTACGGACGTGCCCCAAGTGTTCGGGAAACGAACGAAGGAGTCGCTAACGGACCGTAGCGCGTCTCCTGTCTCATCCATTTCGGTCAAACGTCTGGAAGAAGAGAAAAATTTAGCTATCGTTAATTTCATCATATCTCATTTAGGCGGAGATCAACGTCCGTATCTCGAAATTGTAATTTTTGGTTGTAAGTTCCTTGGTCTTTTAGACTCTAGAGCCACGAGATCTATTATAGGTGGGGAAGGCTGGAAGATCCTTCAAGGTATGAATTTAAGGTTAGATCAGACTGATGCACCAGGTTGCACAGTTGCAGACGGAAAGGAATGTGACAGTCTTGGTTCAGTAACAGTACCAGTTCTTCTAATGGATAAAATAAAATTAGTAACATTTTTAGTAGTACCCGAAGTGACGAGTAAGGTAATTTTAGGTATGGATTTTTGGCGAACTATGGGAATAGTTCCGGACTTAAATCGGGATGTGTGGAATTTCTCTTCAGTAGCCACTCTTGATACTAATACCGGTATGTCTTGTAATTCTGATCTGAGTGAAAAGCAACAGTCACGATTAACTAATTTTCTTGATACGCAATGGATTCGTATGACATCTACTTTGGGATGTACTCAACTTGTTGAACACAATATTGTTGTACTTGACTCTTCACCTATCAAACAAAGGTACTACCCGGTCTCACCTGTTTTACAGCGTCATATCGATACCGAATTAGAGGCGATGCTGCAAAATGACATAATTGAGCCATCATCCAGTCCTTGGTCGAGTCCAATTCTTATGGTTCCTAAAAAGGATGGTGAATATAGATTCTGTGTCGACTATCGTCGACTTAATAAAGTTACAAAAAAAGACGCATACCCTATTCCGTATGTTTCCAGTATTCTTGATAGACTGAGAGGCGCAAAATTTTTAAGTTCTCTCGATATTAAGTCTGCGTATTGGCAGATACCCGTGGGAAAATCTAGTCGTGAGTATACAGCATTTACGATACCTGGTCGTGGTTTATACCAATTTAAACGTATGCCATTCGGGCTCACTAATGCGCCAGCCACTTGGCAAAGACTGATTGAAATCGTTTTGAAAGCTGATCTAGAACCATTCGTGTTTGTATATTTGGATGACATCATTGTCATATCTGAGGACTTTGAGCAACATGTAGAGATTCTACAAAAGATTTTTGATCGTCTTCTCACCGCTGGCTTGACGCTCAGCAGAGAAAAATGTCAGTTCTGTCGTCCCGAACTCAAATATTTAGGATATATCGTTGATAGGCAAGGATTGAGAGTCAATCCGGATAAGGTAAACGCTATCTTAAATATTCCCACACCTACGAGTGTATCAGAGGTTCGTAGTTTCCTTGGAATGGCCTCTTGGTACAGACGATTCGTTAAGAATTTCTCCACAGTAAGTTCTCCTCTTTCAAATCTCTTAAAGAAGAATAAAAAATGGCTATGGTCAGATGAATGTCAAGCCGCATTTCAAACTCTGAAGGAATGCTTAGTTTCCGCCCCAATATTGACGTGTCCAGATTTTTCTCGTCCTTTTTGCGTTCAAACTGACGCTAGCGCCTATGGGTTGGGTGCTGTGTTGACTCAAAACTTTTCTGATGGCGAACGCGTCATCTGCTTTCTGAGTCGATCGATGAGCAAGGCCGAGAGAAATTATACTACTACCGAAAGGGAATGTTTGGCAGTTGTTTGGGCCCTTGAAAAACTCAGACCCTATTTAGAAGGTAGCCACTTTGAAATCATCACCGATCATCACTCGTTGTTATGGTTGTTGAATAGAACGAAAGATCATACTGGAAAACTCTGCCGCTGGTCTCTAAAAATACAGCAGTATGACTTTACGATAATCCATCGCAAAGGCAAGGAACATGTCGTACCTGACTGTCTTTCTCGAGCTGTCCCAGTTCAGGACGCAGCCGACATTGCCTCAGCTAATGTCGAATCTTCCGATAAATGGTACCTTTCGATGAAAAATAAAATCATTGACAAGCCTCGCCGATATCCACAATGGCGCGTTGAAAACGGTAACCTTTATAAATACCTTAAGCCGAAGATCCCCGAGTTAGGAGAGGAATACGAAGATTGGAAAATGGTGGTTCCAAAAGATCAGCGGAAACACATACTTGAGTCTGCTCATAACAAGCCTACTTCAGGTCACCCAGGTGTTTTTAAAACCTACAACAAATTGCGCCATCAATATTACTGGCCGAAAATGAGGAATGACGTTGCTCGTTATGTTCGGCGTTGTACTGTCTGTATGTCTTGTAAAGCTGTTCAGAAACATGCTCCAGGATTAATGGGGACACGCCCCCGAGTTTTTCGCCCTTTTCAGCTTATAAGTGCTGATATCATGGGACCTATTCCTAGGACTCCCCGTGGCTATAAGTTTATACTCGTCGTCTGCGATTATTTCAGTAAATTTGTTGTTACTTTTCCGCTCCGAACCGCGACTGCACAGGCAGTCACTAACCGTATCGAAAATTAAGTGTTTCTTTTGTTTGGAGTAGCACAATACCTTATATGCGACAACGGTGTTCAATTTCGCAGTAACTAATTTCAAAACATGTGTGCGAAGTATGACGTCAAAATTCTTTTTAATGCCCTTTATCACCCGCAGAACAATCCCACCGAGCGAGTTAACCGAGTGGTGAAAACCATGCTGTCATCGTATGTGCGAGAAAATCATCAACAATGGGATGTGTACTTGCCATCAGTGAGTTGTGCCGTTAGGACATTGACACATGAAGTTACTGGGTTCACTCCATATTTCGCCAATTTCGGAAGAGAACAGGTGTTGTCTGGTGCCGAATATCCAGCAGATGCCTTCACGACGGAGGGAGGTGTCGATTTTGACAGGCAGAACGTATGTAAGACGAGACCTGCTGGCTTTGAGAAGCTTTATAGCGACGTGCGTAAGAGGCTAGACCAAGCGCAAAACCAAGCTAGACAACGCTACAATCTACGACGACGTCCGGTCGAATATTGCGCCGGTCAGACCGTGTGGAGGAGGAACTTCAAGTTGTCTAGTGCCGCCGATAATTATGCTAGCAAATTAGCCGCCAAGTATGTTGGACCCTTCAAAGTCCGTAAAAAGATATCGAACGTCGTTTACGAGTTAGAAGACGAAAGCAGCAAGGAACGTGGTCATTGGCACGTTAAGGATTTAAAGCCTGCCCCAGATGAGCTAAAAGTAGATCACGAGAATATGTAAATAAGTTAGTTCTTATTGTTAGGTTTAGCGAGTTTTTCACCTCTGAGTGAGGTAAAATGTTTTGTGAAATTTTTCCTCATGGGAGTAGAGGGGGGATTTGTTACGTTCATTTTGTGTCTTCTGTCTTAATTTTATTCTGTTTAAATTATTTTTGTGTATCTTCACCTGAAACGAATTCTCAATTAAATATTGACCGATTAAATTCCCTCATACCTAGCTTAATTTAGATTCCCCGCTTTCAGTATTCATGTAGTAGTAAAACTTAAATTCATTTCTCTTGTTTAGTTGCTTTATTTTGTTGGTTAGGCACGCTGTTTTTGTTTTGTTTAGCTGTCACCCAATTAGTGGTAGTTCGCAGCGAAGTTAGCTCTGGGTTAAATGTGCGAGTTCATTAAATAAATAGTTTATTTGTTTTCTTCTTTAGCTTAATTTTATTCCCAGTATAATATTTATTTTACGCTTATTTATTCATTTCAAATTTGTCATTTTCTTTGCTAATCAACAACAATCATCCTGTCTCGGTCGATAATAGCGTTTCCTAGTTTTGTTTCCTTACCGACACCTCTCAGAAGCTAGACTGAGGCTATCTTCGTCTTCGCGCATCGCGCTCTCTTTTTGGCAGATTTTTGCAAGTTTTGACTTTGAACGACGATCTCTTTTTTTGTCTTTCGAACGACGTTTCGTTGCTGAGGTTGTGAGATTTCGAATATTGGAAATTGGGCTATTTCAACTATATTTCGGCAAGCCAGTTGTGTGTGCGAAATACCCGTGTGGGGATTATAGAAATAGTACCATTTAGTGAGTATTGCATTGGTGGTTATTGCACTACTCAGCGGAATTGTTCCGGATCAAGTTTCCGATAGAGGAAAGATCACATACTTTCTACCACTTGAAAGCCGCCCAAGAACTCAGGCTTTTCATTTTTCTGTTTTATGTTTGACGTCAGCTGGTCATTTTATTTTTGACGTCAGCTAGTTCGTTTTTATGTACGTTTTGTATTACGTCTTACGTGTGTACGTATTACCTGTGGTCCATGCTGTGTTCCGTGTTCCTGGCATTGCATTGGAGGATTCCTGTGAAGTATTACTAAGGGAGTAAAGCCCAGCAGCTGTGGGAAAAGAAGCCACGTGTAGCGGAAGTGACGCTGCGTGACGTTCCCATTTCACGTGCTTGTCCGCCATCTTGGGAAGTGACGATTCTGGACATCCGGTTGGCATATCGAGTTGTGTCACTGCTGCCACCTTTTCCGTTAGCGCCTGGACGCCATACAGCTAAGCCACAATCATTTGTTTATTATTTTTATTCATTATTTTTTTGTGTAATCATATGTTGTCGTATTTTCGATTTGTGTACCGTTTTGTTCACGATATATTTGAGTTACTGATTATCGAGTTTACCAATAGTAGTTACAGTATTTTTGTGAAAATCCAGTTAAGAGTATTTTGTAGAATCATTTGTAGTGACGTTGTTGTCACTGACGAGGTGTGTTGCTTGTGCAACGTAATAGTTGTTAGGGTCTGCGATTCTGTAGTCACGTACAATCGGTCGTGCCGCGTAAACGCTTCGTTGGCCAATGACACGTCATACGTCGGTGTACGCCAGTTCATTTTAGGTGTAGACTTTTCCGCAGCCCTAGTCGCTATGGCGAAACGCAGCGCCCCGCCTTCGTTTATGCTAGTATCCGCTTTGACGCGTTCTGCCTTAAGTGGATTTACGATCCAACTGTACTGCAATATCAACTATTGTGTCCTGTATAACTTGCTCGTTAATTGTTTCAATATATTTATCAGTTTTCCGTACTACCATCTTGTGATTGAAATATTCGTGCACCCTCGTATCCCCCCTCCTGGGACGTATCCCGATCTTTGTCGGCCGTAGTGCTTTTGTTGAACCGGTCGCGGCTCAGGCCGGCTGGCGCCCATTCATTTGTGATTTATCACACCCTTCTCCGACTCACTCCCATCTTCACTGAGTTTAGCCGTGGTTCAACCGTTCCATCCGGGTTCATCATCCAGGGAGCGTATGGTTGATTACGTGTAACACCAGCTTTTGCGTTACAAGTTTGCCGCCAAAACGCGGGGCGAATTGTGAGCAATTTTTGGCGCCGTTACACCATTTTTTTCTATTACTCATAATAAAAAAGTTAAAGGGGGGGACGTCTTCCCAGACTCACCCTGTATTTTATAAATTATTAAATAAATATTAAAATATTAAATAATTAATATAATACAATGGATACAACAATTAAAATCAGTAATTCTGGAGTGAACTATAAGAATGAGATTTTGTTTTGTTTCTTTTTAATTTTCATGGCTATCTGATTTTTCACAAATATGTCACATTTTATTTTTTATATATCTAGTACTACAGACATACTAGTACAATAGATTTAAACATTTTAAACAACTTTATTCTTGTACTTTTGCTCTAAAATGTACAGGGGAGCCAATTTTCGCACATTTATTAAAGCCTATGTTAAACTTCTATGTTCCGCCTTTCTGTGCACATGCTGTATATATATATATATATATATATATATATATATATATATATATATATATATATATATATATATATACAGGGTGATGACTCGCACAGCCGGTCATAGGACTTTAACATTGGAAATCAGTTTTTCGCAATTTCCTGCTTCTCTAATTATTTTAAGCAAAAACGCGTCAAATAAAAGTTTTAGGGCACCAAATTCTGCATCTAATTCAATAAACATAATTACTTTTACGTGCTTTGTAACGACACAAATTAAATATGAAAATGTCGAAAATTACGGTAAAAATATTGATAGCCATGGAATTGAACAAAAAAAATAAATAAATGCTTGACGTTTCTTCTGTCAAAACATCAACGTTTGCCGTTATGACAGATAAAATGTCAACGTTCGACGTTGGATCTGCGGGAGAAAATATTTATATTTTATAAAACATTCATAATTAAGTAGTAACAGTTTATTTATTTAATTTTAATATCACAATAAAAATTAAACTAAAATAAAAAATTACGGCGCATGTTTGATAGCTGCCGGGCTGTATATTCCTGCATTCCTCTGAAATTCTTTGTTTTAGAGAATCCACATTTTAGTAATTTTAATGTTTTTAATGCCCTCACAGAAAGAAGTTATTAGGTGACAAATCCGGTCATCGATCAGGCCATTTTATCTGTCACAACGTCCAACGTTGATGTTTTAACAGATAAAACATCAAGCATTTATTTATTTCTTTTGTTCAATTCCATGGCTATCGATATTTTCAACACAATTTTCGACATTTTCATATTTCATTTTTCTCGTTACAAAGCACGTAAAAGTAATTCTGTTCCTTGATTTAGATGCAGAATTTGATGACCTAAAACTTTTATTTGACGCGTTTTTGCTTAAAATAATTAGGGAAGCAGGAAATTGCAAAAAGCTGATTTCCCATGTTAAAGTCTTATGACCGGCTGTTTCATTCACTAGCAATTTGAACCATAATACCCTGAGTTGCTGAGTATCTCACTGCAAATATATACAAATATTACTCAGTTTACACAAAAAATAGCATTAAAATTTTCATCTAAACAGATTTGAAAAGTTCTTCTGGTGCATTGGCCATTAACAGTTCTCGCATAATTCGTAGTTATTGTCTGATTTATGGTTCCGATTATCCTGTGAGTGGCTGGGTGGAATTCCAAGGCTACTGGTTCCGAGATCCAAGCGGCTGGAACTATTGAAGCAAACATATCTGGCAGTGCGCAGCTCGGTGCAGAAGCCATTAGGGTTATTTGAGCGTTATCGTCCACTAAATAGCGCACTTAGCACCGCTTAGCTCTTCCGTTTTCCTTCCGCTCGTTCCCTCTATGAAGTGTTGCCCCTCTGTGTCTGGAGTTGCTATCGTCATGGAATTTTCTCTTTATATCTGTCGACATGGAACAAAAATGGACAATTTTTATTAAAGCAAACTTATAGTTATTTTAATTTAACTAATATTTATAAAACAGCGTTTACTGATGGAAATAGATAATGGACTGAAACTTGGTTTAGAAATAAATAAAGCGAATAATTGACATTGACATTCGATTTGCTTTTAAATATATAATGCTCTGTATTATAATGAACAAAATAAATTTACTTTCATAGTAAATTTAATTTAATCAACAAATTTAAATTAATTTTATATAACATTACTGTTAAAAGTTCGACTGCAATTTAAATGAATACATTTTGAGTAACAATTCAAACAAAATGACAATAGTTATTTGTGTATTAAGAGCGTAAAGTGATTCTTTGTTACTAGACCACGGTAATTGCAGAGCGAGCCGGAGGCAAGAGATGCAATAGTGTAAGAGGAACATTAACTCTTTACGCTCGTAATAAACACATAATTTTTTCTAAGATTGCATCTTAATATTATTAAAAAACGTATGCGTACTGTAAATAAATTCGTTCTGTCAACTGTCAATATGACAAGTTTCTGTTGTTTGTATTCCTGGTAACTATTGAAATAAGCGCACATTTAATATCTTTGCCATTGGAAACGCGCGCATTTAACGTCTTTTTCGCGCGTTGCCATTGAAGACGCACGATAAAGATATTTTTCGATTGTTCCACAGAAAACGTCAACTTTACGATGACAAATGAGAGCGTAATTGTCAACTTTTCATAGCAATCGTAGAAAAAATATGTATAGTCCATATTGTGAATACTCAGTGAAACTAGGTTAAATAAAATATTTAAAAACACTTATCAGTTTAGAGATCTTATATCTCTGCTGGCACAGTTATCGTCAGTCCTGCATGCGAACTTGTTCGCTGTGAAGGAGTTGGTTATACCATACTGATGAACTCCAAAAAGAGCAAAATGCTTCTATGGTTACTAACAGTGCTGGCCGGCCACTGAGATGATGACCTGAGGCTGAAATTTTATGAAACTTGACAAGTGTTTTTAAATATTTTATGAATACATTTTGTTTATTTTGGTTGTAAATGTATTTGTCGTTTATAATATCGGACCTGAATCAAGTGTAAAATATAATTATTGTCTATAAATATTTGAAAATAATATTAAAACAAGATACTTATTTATATTTCAGTGTATAATGGCATGCTATCGTCGGGTCTAGAAATCAAACGATGTAAGTCATCAATAATTATGACGTCATTTACAAAGTATTTTTATATGTAGTGAAAGAAGCAATTTAAATTTTCAAATTATGGGAATAATGGGAAAGTAAGGTAGGTGGCTCATTGGTATCGAGTCGGCCTGTGGATAACCCGGGTAGGATTCCCACAGCAGACAAACAGTTTTTACTACATAAAAACTACCCCTGTGGCTCCCGCTCCACTAACATATTTGAGGGGCGCGATTCGACGGCTGGTAACCGAATTTCACGCGAATAAATATATCAATTACCGTGATATGCTTCGTCAGAGTGCCACATCCAGTAATGGGTAGAAGGCGTGAAATATTTATTTTATTTTATGTATAATAGGAAAATTTAAGCATTAAAGAGCGTGTATTTTGATGCATATATTTCAGTTAGTATTTTTATTATAGTTGGAATAAATAAATAAATGAAAAATATTTCTAGTTTATGTACAAATATGAAACATTTCAATTTTTAAAAACAGAAATGAAAATAAAATAAAATAAATATGTTATCACTGGGTGTGGGGCACTTTGTAAAACTCGGTAGCTGACAAATTACACCCCTCAAAAATATTAGTGTAGGTGGTAACAGGGGTAACTTTAATTCTAGTACAGGCCGATTCCGCTAGATTATCTACCTCATTAGACTTATTTCTATTTAAGTAATATTTCAAAGCATAGATTATTTAAAGTTAAATTTATGACAGAAAAATTCGGGTGACGCCTGGATTCGAACCAGGAACCAAGGATAGTTTATTGCCCAAAATGACATTTATTTAAGGATCAATTGTACAATACCCAGTTACGTATCTATAATTACATAACCTTCAGCTAAGCTAACATCCTGTTAAAAATACACGTGGATTGTTTGCTTAACCTGTCATGGTACAACAGTAATTTGATTAACCAGTTGTTAAGTACTAACGCTATTGTAACCTTGGTTCGTACAAGCCAAGTTTAAAATGTAACCATTAGTGATGGAGCAGTCCATCAATAATTTAAAATAGTAATGAAACTATATTTAATGTAGGCTGGTAAGTAAGGAATAACTGTATTCTATACGGAAATATTACCATACTGACTTGACAAACAGTCAAGAAAATGACAATAAAACACAATGATAATATAACACTATTCATACAAACGGAACTCAAAACAACAATAATACAAAGATTACTTCTCCTGCTTTTGTACAGTCTTTCAAATTAGAGATGACCACGTTATGACGATTAAATAAAAATATTATTTATAAATATGATACAAAACAATTGTAATCATGGCGTTTAATAAAAACATACAGACCACAGACTTACTTAATCACCTTCTAAAATGAGGACAATGACGTTATTCATAAAAGAATTTCAAAAAATAATATTTAGTAATGACGTTAACGTGTTTATATTTTGAAACCGATAAACTATTGAACAAACCATGGATGTTATGAGTCATAACAGGCCTTAGATGTCTACGAGCTCGGATTTCAAACTTACATCTGCGGCTGTAATGATACTCATAACATTCCTAGGTATGTTAATAGCTATTATATTGTAGTGTACATTGGAAATTTTTACATGATATAGGAATACAAACATTAAAATAATTTTAATCTTCAGTTTTGGAACAAATTATAAGTTTCTGTTATTAGAAAAATAACAATAATAGTTTTCGCGTTAAACATAGATTGCCAACTTATTATTTTCTTTTATTGTGATTCTATGAATATACCTTGACATGTAATTATTGTTTTTTTCTAATAACACACATAATAACTAGAATAATTTAGCTATTGGTTAAAACTAGTGATTTTTTATTCGTAATTATTTGCTCATTTACAACAGGAAATTAATCTCAATTACAATACAGGGAGTCCACACTTTATCGTTGAATTCCAACCACTCCAAACTGGAATGCAGTCATATGTTTTATTACAAATTGAAGTCAACCAGGTGTTACTTCGCAAGATCTCGCATGTTACGGGGATGATTGATCCACGATGCTATGACTAATTATTAAAAACAATGTTTATTATTTATTTTAAAATTTATACGATAATGATAACGTAAAAAATCTTGTGTAATAAATGTTTAAAGTATTTTCACTAATAAAGATAATGAAAGTTCAAAATAAATTGGTTTTATATACGACTAACTAATAATATTACCATTATATATGCGTTTTTTGCTATATAATGCTATATATTAATCCTGCCGGGCATAATGAGTCGGGAATAATAGTCATTATTCCCGCTTCTTCTTCTTCTTCTTTGAAAAGTATTGGATTATATTTGTATATAGTTTTTCATTTAAATCTATTATAGGCTTCAAATAAAGTACCACTTCCTAAAGTTATATAATGACCAAAAAGAGAGGTGTACAACTAGATGTTATAACAGTCCTAAATACAAAATTTCAACTTTCTACGGCTTACCGTTTTTGAGTTATGCGAGATACATACGTACGAACGTACGTACGTACGTACAGACATCATGACAAAATTAGTCAAAATGGATTCAAGGATGGTCAAAATGCGTATTTTCGCTGAAATCTAAGAACCGAAAATTTTTGCGATTACAATACTTCCTTTACTTCGTACAATGAAGTAAAAATAGTTTTTAGTTGAAAATGATTAGAATTTAATTGACAATGATAATTGTTAGTTAGAGGTTAAAAATATTGACTTCTATGGCGAACAAAATATCAATATTAATCATATTAATTGTTTGTGTAGTTTGCACTTGGCGAAACATAAATAAATATAAATAAATATATCATCACGCCTTTTACCCATTACTGGGTGTGGCACTCTGCCTAAGCAGATTTCGGTAAGTGATATATTTTTTCGCGTGAAGTGCGGTTACCAGCCGTCAAATTACGGTGGGGGAGCCACAGGGGTAGATTTAAATTGGTGAAAATTGTTTGTCAGCTGTGGGGATCGAACCAGTGTTCTCAAGATCCTCAGGCCGACTCGATACCACTGAGCCACCTACCCCAGAAACATATGTACTTAATATTTAAAAAAAATTATTATAAAATAAAATTTGAGACATACCAACTTTTTTTTATTTTATAATATTTTTTTTTAAATATATCAATATTTATTTCTAGGTTTGACAGTTCTGTCAGAACTGAGCTTCAAGTTAAAATGTATGAATATATTGATATTTTCCAGAAATTATATATCATTTATTCATGTTCTTAATGCATGTAATTGGTAATTACCTGATTAATATTTAATTATCTTTTGCTCAATGTAGCAAATGTACAGCATACATATTTTTTTAATAATAAATTTACTTTGTTCAATATAAATAATAAATTTTAAGTAGAATTCAATGCCATTATTAGTACTTTATATTAATAATATGGTAATCCACAATCTACATTTAAATAATAAAATTAAATGAATTTTTTTTCTTATAAATAAATAAAT
Source organism: Pterostichus niger (assembly GCA_947425015.1). Classification (NCBI taxonomy): domain Eukaryota; kingdom Metazoa; phylum Arthropoda; class Insecta; order Coleoptera; family Carabidae; genus Pterostichus; species Pterostichus niger. Next base: position 35,479,289 of record OX380334.1, on the reverse strand, counting down.
ATATTATCACTTCATTAATCCATTACTGGGTGTGTAGCACTCTGCCGTAGCATATCTCGGTACGTGAAATATTTCTTCGCCTGTAGTGGGGTTTCCAGCCGTCAAATTACGGCCCCAAAAGATGTTAGTGGTGGAGGTGCCACAGGGTAGTTTTTAATTTCATCTTTTAATAAATATTAGATATATCGTATTTGCTACTGCACTTGCACTTTGATATCAAATTTATAAAACAACATGCTATGAGCTCAAATAACTAAACTTGGTTTTAGCTAGTTACTTGTAAATATTATGTTACTGACAGAGTATAAATCTAAGCAATGCTTAGGCATACATACATACATACATAACAACACGCTATATCCCATTAAATGGGGTAGCACGAACCCGTCAACATTCTCATCCTGATACACGATACTCGTTTCTTTCTGCGCTTGTTTTTAAAGGTGAACTCCACACAATTGCAGGTAAACACTCGAGAAAACTAACCAATGAATCTAAAATCAAGAATCATCCGCTTGTCCTTATTCATCATATTTATCCCGCAATTAATTTTCTCCAAACATTCCTATCCTGACACACCACTTTTGCTTCAACCACATTTATAATTCTTTTCATACAAGCTCGTTTATTCTTCACGCTCAGAATCTTTCGCTCACGCAACAACCCTTCAATCATATTTATCCATTTGTTCCTAGGTCGTCCACGCAAACTTTCACCCTCAATTTCACCAGCATACACCTGTTTCACCAATCTGTCATTCGACATACGTTCTACATGACCAAACCATCTCAACTGACTTATTCCCACTCTTCTTACAACATTCTTCCCAATCTCATATTCATCATACACCAATGTATTCCGGACACGATCTCTTCTAGTATATCCACACACACACCCCGCAAATACCTCATTTCCACAGCAGTTATACGCCGTTCATGTTTCTTCATCCATACCCAACATTCACTACCATACATCAACGTAGGCACTAACACACCATTATAAATACTCAATCGAGCATCTCTGCTTAGGCAATGTACAAAATTTCAGACGCGAGAATGGTAACATTTACAAAAAGGTTTTATTTATTTATTTATTTATGTTACACTGTACAACAGGAACTTAATCCGAATTACAGTCAGAGATGTGCATCTACGTGTAATCTTTAATTGTCTACATCTACACGTAGACAATACGTCGACAATTCTAGCGACGTAGACAATGTAAACAATGTAGATAATGCATCTGACAGTTGTAAAATTCAACATAACCTAAATTTATTCCTTTGTAACTATTACATGTATTCGTATTCGTGAGCTCGGGTCATTATCGGTCTTTATATAATAAAACTAACAAAGCAAGTGCTCGTACATTACTAGACGAATGTCTGCCTTGGGTCTTGGGCGAACTGTCATATTTTTAAAATCGATCAACGCGCCATCTCACCAGGCGGAGTTTTCTTTGACGCTATTTTTAACAGTAACTAGTTGACAAATTTTAAACGTTTTGCCCTGCACAACTAATTTTTTTTCATGTAATCTCTAGAATAAAAATTTAAATCTCTACCAGCATTAAAAATTCCCTAGTTCTAGGGATAAAATTTTAATATGACTTAAGTGAACACAGGTGTTTTCATTGTCTACATAGTCTACATTGTTTACATGAAAAATGAAGACGTAGACTACATGATTGTTTACACGTAGAGAATTGCGTAGATTACTTGCAGTAGACTACACGCACATCCCTGATTACAGTACAGGGTCCGCACTCACCGAGCTGCAGTGTAGTAGTTCATATAATTTATAGCTTGAGTGAGAATCGAACTCGGGATCTCCGGATTCGAACTCTTTATCGCTATCCACACCACCGTACTGACGGACAGTTTTATATTAGAACGCATTTATGGAGAGGTCCATTTCGCTCGCACTTTTAACAAACAAATTCTAAGCATATATACAAGTCGTTATATTGGATTTCAGCTAGAATTAATCTGAATTTATTAAATATATTCCAATCATGAATGTTTGTTTCATGATTTATTACTGTATTTCACAATTTTCCTGAATTTCGATGACATATACGAATGATTCTTGTTCAAGGGTCATCTTATAAATCTAAAGAACTGTAAAAGGTGCAACTTTGTTTTCATTAAACAAAAAGTTGCTATTTTCCCAAGGACAATTTAATGATAATTTAATAATAATAATAGGTCATTAGATATTAGTGAAAATGTGATAATAGCGATTTTTATCAAATAATTTTAATTAAAAAAGCAATAGCATATAGAGAAAAAAAATTCCAATAAAAATTGTAGGAACTTAAATGCTATTTACAATGGACAATTAAAATAAAATTTTGAGATATGACAAAAAAATTATTAAATGTTAATCAGGTAGTTTGTCTTGATAATAATAAAATCTAATTTATAAAACACAACTTCCCTAATTATCCTTTATTAAAAATTTGAGAAATAAGAGTAAGTAACTAGCAAAATATTGATAGAAATGTCAAATGAAGCAATTGTTTTTAGTAAAACAAATGATCATGGCCTACTTCATTTTATTTACGCTCTTAGATAAAGATTTGAAATTAAAGATGTATTTTGTTTAAATACCAGCACTCGAACAAAAAATATTATACAAACTATGTGTTTGAAGAGTCTTCCGCTCATTTGCGCTATCAAGGACAAAACTGCGCTCATGTGGGAACATCGTCTTCCCGCACTTAGTTCGTAAATAACTATTTTAGACTCTTTTTAAAATACTATGGGGTAGGTGGCTCAGTGGTATCGAGTCAGCCTGTGGATCCTGAGAACCCTGGTTCGATCCCCACAGTCGATAAACAATTTTAACCAAATTAAATCTGCCTCCACTAACATCTTTGGGGGCCGTGATGTGACAGCTGGTATAGGCACGTGTTCCACATAAACTAACCTAATATGGTCTTTTAGTATTCTCTTAGAAATATGTAATATTGATGAATTTACTGGTAACCTAAAAATCGCAGTAATTAATAAATATTAGCAGATTTAAGTTTTATTACCAGTTGTTTAAATTATAAAAACACGTATTACATTACTTTTATATTCTGACCAAGCAAAGGAAGTGCCTACGTACCAAACTTCATTATGTTTATGTAAAAAAGAAAATCTATTACCTTTCAGAAATAAGAATTTACGAGTACATGTTTATGTTGTTTCTGAATATATAAACAACAAAAATAAGCAATTGACGACTAAAGACTACTGCATACATATCCTTTTAATTTATTTCCATTTATTTGGTCAAATTAAGTTACATTTAAACCAAATTTTATTTGGATATTACATTTATAAGTATGTTTTATGCAAAATGTCATAATTCACAGGAAAATGCTCCCTTCCGTCCTCATCTTTTTTTTCTTCATTTTAAGTTTTTATTATACAGTGTCTAATTACAATTGCATTAAATGTATTTTTAAACAAGCGCAGGTGAAGCTGCCTTCATTTCTTTATAGATTCCTTGTTAGAGAAGTGGGCGTAAATGAAGATTTACGAAACAGGTGTACAGGAGCGAATGGATGGATGTTTGTTGCGTGATGATGGATTTTAGTTGTGAGGAAGGAAAGAGCTCGTATAGAGGAAGTGTTAATGTAGTTGAAATGAGTATCGTGTGTCAGAATGAGAATTTTGGCGTGAACTGATTTTTTTATGTATCTTTTAGTGGATGTTCTGTGAATGTTTCAAAGGTTCATGCTACCCCATTTAATGGGATATAGCGTGATGTTATGTATGTATGAAAAACATTTAAGAAATTTGTTTATCTATCAGAAATGTAATAAATTTGCAACAAATTATCTTACGTGAAGGTTATTAGTATCTGCTGAGGCTTTTATTAGTGCATTTTTATGTGTTATATACAGTAATTAAAAACTCTAGTGGTTTTAGAAAAATAATTTTTTAATGACTTTTCACGTTTTTAATTTCTACACTGATGTTTATTACAAAATTAAGAAATTAAGTTATAAATTATTGTATATAATGTATTTGTTTATAATTAAAATTAAATTTAAACAATTAAATTATGAAGTTGATAAATTTTTTTTTTTTAGTTTTATCTCTTCATTTTATTACCCTGTAATTTTTTTCGATTCAGTGGAAAAATTAAAAAATTAAATGACAAAAAAATGAATAACGTATGTTTTGCACACTTGCGCTATAAACAAGTCAAAGTTAAGTCCTTGACATGTTTACACATATACAAATGATTTTATATTAATTTAGAAGAATATATTTATAGATATACTGTAAACTGTATAGGTATATTATTATATTTAAATGTAAAAAGATGCACGTTTCCATTGGCCATTGTACACTCAAGACGTAATGAGATAAGATAGATTCTTTTGTAATTTGTCATGATATTCTTAGAATGCGATATGGACGTATTCAATGGAATTTACGTAACTACGAACACAATTGGTTAACCGGTTAACATAGAGCTTTAGTTTGTATTACGGTGACAAGTCTGCTTAATTGTTACGTATACTGATGTTTTTAAAACAAAATATTATTGATATTATAAATTATTGGGCACATTCTGCATCGGACTGTTAATTTTTAAAGATAGTTCAAATATACATGGCATTAGCAATTTTCTTTTTTTATTTCCTTGTGCGAAATAAAGGAAGTATTGTAAGCGCGAAAATTTTCGGTTTTCAGATATCAGAATCCATTTTGACTAATTTCGTCGTGACGTTTGTACGTACGTATGTATCTCGCATAACTCAAAAACGCTAAGCCGTAGAAAGTTGAGATGTAGTAATTAAGACATCTAACATAACATCTAGTTGTGCATTTCCTTTTTTGGTCATTATATAACTTCCGGAAGTGGTACTTTACTTGAAGCCTATTAGAGATTTTAATGAAAAACATATTAAAATATAATCCAAAACTTTTCAAATTTGGTATATAAGACTACTATATCAAAGGAAATAACTATAGGTTTTGGTTAAAATGGACTAACCGGAAATGATACATCACATGAAGTTGCTAACAGTTATTCTTGAAAAAACGGTATTATTTTGATTTTAGAAATAAATACTGCAAATAAAAGTTTTAGAAAACTAAATTCTGCGTCTAGCACAGTAAAAATTATTAAATTATCCTTTAAACAAAATTTTTTCGTGCCAATGAATAAAAATTTGTATACAAAAAATTTATTTAATGTAATAAAAGTTGTGTAAGTTATTTCCATGTTTAATTTTTCCTAATTTTTATTCAATACTTATTAATTCAATTGCACGAAAAATGTTTGCTTCAAATAATGTGCAAGAACCAAATTGAAAAAATTGAATATAAAATTAAAACTGAATTTTAAATAAATAAAAGGCTTTTGGAATATATATTTATAAATTATATTCAAATATTTTACGCCTTTTACCCATTACTGGGTAAGACACTCATCCGTAGCTGATCTCGGCAAGTGATATATTTCTTCGCGTGAAGTGCGGTTACCAGCCGTCAAATCACGTCCCCCAAAGATGTTAGTGGAAGGTGAGTCACAGGGGTAGATATAATTTGGCGAAAATTGTTTGTCGGCTGTGGGGATCGACCCAGGGTTCTCAAAATCCTCAGGCCGACTCGATACCACTGAACCACCTACCCTATTTTGAGCAGTGTATTTTATTATAATATTTTATCAATTCGTTTCAGTCTAATTTGAATAAAACTGCGAAATTTTCTAAATAAGTGGTAAAATGTTTCAGCAAGACTCAAAATACTATTTCGAGTCTCGTAATATTACCAGACTTCACTATGACGTCGTTTGGCAATCTTTATTATCCGACCTGAAATTTTGAATATTTTGTTGTAATGAAACAAATAACTATGATTGAAAAAAACCGCATTATTTTAACTTAACTAATAAAATTTTTATATTAAATTTTTCTATGAACTACTACTCGTATTTTAATTATAATTTATTCATTCACATAATTTACGAACAAAAAGCAATCAACTTTCGATCAAAGCACCCGAGATTGAATTTTCTGTTACATTCTTTTTCATTATTATTTTCGCAAATGAAACAGATATTATTTTACGAACAATAAAAAAAATAATGGAAGTGTCCTTTTAATAGAAATAATAAAAATCAAGCTTACTTTTTTTTCAAAGTTACTATATAACTTATCTGATGCTTTTCAAACGCAATGTTGCATAAATTTATAATTATTAAAACTTATATTATAAAATATAAAATTATGAATGACTATCACGTAAATGTATTTAGTGACGACGAAGACGTTTCATTACAACAGCCGTAAATAATGAGGTGCAGACTTATTTCGAAAAATAACCTCACAATGTTTGATATCCCTTTACAGTTTTTGTTAATTAAAAAATCTGATGTGGACACCACATGACGTCCTTGTACTCGTATTAAACTATAGATATGTTTTTAATTGCACATATCTTTTATTTTTTTATTTTTTGTTCTAATTCATAGCAAACTTAATTTAAAAAAAAAACAAAAAATGTATAATATTTAAATTTAGACATCTCGCTTATGCAAAAGGCTAATTTAAAAATTCTTAATGTGCAGAATTTAATTCTCTAAAACTTTTATTTGCAGCATTCATTTCTAAAATTAAAATAAAACAATTTTTATAGAAAAACTGTTAGCAGCTTCATATAATGTATCAGTTCCGGTTAGTCCATTTCAACCAAAATCTATTATGTTATTTACATTGCTATAATAGTTTTATATACTAAATTTAAAAACTTTTGGATTATATATTTTAATATAGTTTTTCATTGTAGGCGCGGTGGCCGAGCGTGTTAAGGCACATCTCTTAGCATGCGTGAAAAAAATTTTAAAATTTTGGAATTCGCGTATGACAATAAAAAAGAAACATAAGTCTTTTAATTCCAGTTCGAGAACAAAGTGCGTGTTTAAATTTCGCAACCCCGTAAGGGGTTGTAAACCAATGAGTGTTAGTGAGAGTAGTGAAAAGTCAGAGACTGAAAATGTGTATGCAAGTGCGAGTGTTAGTGACCTAGTGAGTAATCATAGTGATAGTTTTAATTCAAAGTTAGATGGTTTAGATTTAAGTAATATTATAAGTGAGTATGAAAGTGTTAAAATGAGTGAATGTGCTAGTTTTAAAGAGTTTTTTCAACAATCGACAAAACGTAAAGCTAGTGAAAGTCCGGAAGTCGCGAAAGTGGTCAAAAAGACAAGTGTCGCGAACAATACTCCAGCCGTCGCCAGTACCAGTTCCAACGTGGACAACAATCCCCTCCCCTCACCCGCCGCTATGCCGCGCCGCGCCGCTGCACCTCAGCCGCCGAGATACGCCATCCCGCTGCAGAATCGCTTCAGTACGTTGCCGGTAGACAACGACGACAACAATGACGACGACTCTGACAATGACGCACCTGGAGAGCCAATAGAACAGCCACGGAAAATAAAACCACCTGCGCCGATTATAATTCCTGGCACCGTATCAAACCATGCTGCACTCGTGACAAGAATTCAAGCCACTGTCACACATGGTTTTGATATAAAATATACCAGGAACAATGTCAACCTATATCTACATGACAAAGACGACAAGACAAAATTCATAAATGCCATCAAGCCTGACCTGCAATACCATACTTACACTGACAATGACGAAAAAACGCACGCATTCGTGCTGCGTGGACTTGACTGCAACCCAGACACAGACACTATACAAGACGAACTGAGGACAAACTACAAACTTGACGTCAAGGCAATTTATAAAATGAGGACCAAGTACAGACCACTGTTTCTGGTTGTAACTGCCGCCAAGACGACACTCAAAGACCTGCAGGCCAACATAAAGAGTTTGATATTCACCAGCAACGTGCGCTAACTGCAAGGGCGCGCATCCAGCCAACTATGCCGAGTGCCCAGCGTACTTGGCAAAAATCAATCAAGCTGCCAAGAGAAACCCGAGGTTGCTGGAGAGGTACGAGTACTTCAAAAACGTACGTGCAGGTATCGTACCAGAAAAACCAAGGCAGTTTATGCCTGCGCCCGCCCCTGCAGTGAACGCGTGGAACAAAAATGCTGCGGCTCACGATCAGCTGTTCTACGAGTCGCAGTTCCCACCACTCCAACAGCAGCGCGCGCCGGCACAGCGGCCATCGCTCCAGCGGCCAGCCCCCTACCAACCAGAGCCCAGCGCGCAGCCCACGCCCCGCCCCCAGCCAACACAAGCCCCTCCCCCTAAGCCAATGAACGCTTCAAATAACTTTAATATATTTAGTGAGTTAGCTAATGAAATGTGTGAACTAAATTCTTTAATTAATTTAAGTAATCTGTTATCATTTGTAAAAGATTTTAATGTAGCTTTAAGATCATGCACTGACATTCAATCACGTTCACTCACTGCATTCTCATTTCTGCAAACCATTCATACTTATAGCATATAATTCATCACTAACATATGCACCTGGAATTCAAACGGTATCCGCTCCAAGGTAGGTGAATTAATACACTTTCTCCACACACACGACATACACATTATGGCTCTCAACGAAACAAGACTCATACACACAGACAAGTTACAAATAAACGGATACACAATATACAGAGTTGACAGAGCTATACAAACACACGTACCAGCGGGGGGCGTGGCCCTGTTGGTGAGAAACACTATTGCACACACACAAGTTCACCTACCTCCCACCTCCCTAGAATCCGTCTGCATAAAGCTCTCTGATAACACGCACATTATAGCCGCATACAACAACCCACGCAATCACTTTACACAACAAGAAATACACACACTGTTACATATCAGCGGTAAAGTGCTGTTAGTAGGCGATCTTAATGCGAAACACACAGCATGGAATTGCAATAGAGTAAATGCTAATGGTAACATTTTACATTTATACTCACAAAATCATACCCCCATTATTATGTTTCCCCCTTCCCCTACCCATTATCCTACCAACAATACGACGCCGACAACAATTGACCTCTACATATACAAAAACATTACACACATTACAAACCCGGTTGCTCTTAATGAGCTAAGTTCAGATCATTCTCCGGTTCTGAGCACGCTACACTCAAACACGCCACACTCTGACGACACACGCTATACTCGCACATATCTACATACAGATTGGAACAAATTCAGACACACACTTGACAAAAACATTCAAATAATTTCAAATATAAACACCTCTGCCGACATAGACAAGGAAGTACATAATTACACTAAAACACTCACAGACGCAATGCGAAAGCATACACGCGTCGTAAAACTAACACCACACAAAGACAAATTACCTGGACACATAACCACCCTCATCACACAAAGAAACAACACAAGAAAGCGCTGGCAAAGGTCTGGCGATCCTATCCTACGCGCACAAGTAAACACACTCACTACACAAATAAAACATGAAATAAAAACACTCAAAAACAAAACATGGCACACTAAACTCACAACACTAAATCCCAATGATAACTCATTGTGGAAATTATCCAAAAACCTCCGAAAACCCTCCAAACCCATCCCTACGCTATCACACAATAATAGTATCCTCTTCACCGATGAGCAGAAGGCAGAAGCGATAGCCGACACCTTCGAGGCTGCTCACCACATCGATCCCGACTCATGTCCCAAACAAACAGAAATAACGCACACAGTACACGAGTTTATTAACACAATACATCACACAGACAAACGAACACTAGCTAAACTCCTTACTTCTCCCTCTGAGTTAGCTAACATAATAAAATACCTACCTAACCAGAAAGCGCCAGGCCCGGACTCAATCCCAAACATAATCCTTAAAAATATATCCCGCAAAGCTCTTGTCCAGTTGACATACCTCGTCAACGCTATCCTGAAACTTCATTACTTTCCCCTATCCTGGAAAACCGCCACCGTTGCTCCCATTCCGAAACCAAACAAAGACTCCAAACTTCCCGCAAGCTATCGCCCAATCAGCCTTCTAAACACCCTCTCAAAGGTGACTGAGAAGGTGATAGCATCCCGTATTCAATCCATTGACTCCAAATCTAAAATTACCCCACCCTTCCAGTTTGGATTTAAACCCAAGCACAGTACCGTCCAACAAGTAGCAAGAATTGTGACTGACATAACAACGAACTACAACAAAAATAAAGTCACGGTAATGGCCCTTCTTGACGTCGAAAGATCTTTCGACAAAGTATGGCTTGAAGGGCTCATTTACAAATTAATTCTTGTGAATTTCCCACCCATCCTAATTAAATTAATTCACTCCTACCTGACCCAAAGACAATTTAGGGTGAAAATCAACAATACCTTTTCCACTCCGCGTCCTGTAGTAGCAGGCGTGCCACAAGGAAGTGTCCTTGGCCCTAAATTGTTCATCCTTTACCTTCATGATTTCCCTACGTTCCCTCAAACCCAAACCGCCCTCTATGCAGACGATACGGCCCTCTATGCCCACTCGTTTAGCGCAGAGGTAGCTAACAAACAGCTACAAATCCACCTTAACCTACTTCAACCCTACTGGCGCCTATGGAAAATATCCATTAACCACGCTAAGACCGAAACCATCGTTTTCACACGAAAATTCACAAACAACACTGTTTATACACCAATCACTCTACACGGACATAAAACAAAACCAACACAACATGTCAAGTACCTCGGCGTCACTCTCGACTCCAGACTGTCCTACAATTCCCATTTCAAAACAATTATAAGAAAAACATACTCCGTAATCAAATCCCTTTATCCTCTCCTCAACAAAAATAGTCCCATGTCCCACTCAAATAAAAAACTACTGTATACGTCTGTCATTCGCCCCATTTTATCATACGCAAACCCTGTATGGTGTTCGGCGTCGAAAACAGCACTGAAACCGTTACAACGACTGCAGAATAAATGTCTGCGATTAATTAATAACGCAGATAGATATTCACGCATCGTAGATTTACACGAACGCGCAAACATACCATTTTTCCACGAATACATTAAAAACACAGCACAGAAATTTTACACTTCACAAATACACAACAATCCACTCACACGCACAATAACAAGCATAAGAGAGCACAATGCAACATTTCCTCTCAAACACAAACTTCCTTACCAAACCCTGCCTATATTTTCCCTTCAACCTATTCCGGTGCAGTAGCATGTACATTCTAACACAAACATTACATCACCCTACATAATGTAAATATATCATAACCTCGATGTAAATAACCATACTGTCACTCATTTAGTTTTAAGTTAGGCTAAGAATATGTTGAAAGGGTTTTTTTTTTAAATTTTTCCCTTAAGTTGTATATATAATCATTTCACCTCATTCCACTCATATCCATTACATTTATCATTAGTTTAAGTTTTGTTACGTGTTTAATAATATTAGCAAGTAAGGTACATGTGTACCAGGGATTGTAATTATATGTAAATTTTTAAGCGCACTTGTTCCCCTAGCTATGTGTGAAGCCAGTCGGCTGTTCGTAGCACTGCTAATGCTAAGGCAATCGCAAAGACTGCGATATGTCTTAGCATACAGAGCGTTCGACAGCCGATTTGGTGAATTTCACACATGAGCAGGGAAAATGCGTGTATGTGGTGTACGATCTAATTAAATAATAAACGTTTCTTTATCTTATCTTATATCTTAGCATGCTGTGACGTCACCCGAACCAAGGTTCGTCGGTTCGAATCCGCCTGCCGACAATGTGTGATTTGTCGTAAAATATAAAAAATACAGTTTCATGTATTTATCACACTCGGGCGCTATAAGCTAGTCACTTATACGCCTTAAATAATCTGACTAAAGAAACCGGCAGTACGGCAGTGTAAAAACTGCGGCTCGGTGTGCCCGGAAGCCAAAACCCAACTGGGGTTAGAGAGCTGAAGAAGAAGAAGATAGTTTTTCATTAAAATCTATTATAGGCTTCAAGTAAAGTACCACATCCGTAAATTTTATAATAACTAAAAAAAGAGGTGCACAACTAGATGTTATAACAGTCCTAAATACAAAATTTTAACTTTCCACGGCTTACCGTTTTTGAGTTATGCGGGATATATACGTACGTACAGACGTCTCGACGTAATTAGTCAAAATGGATTCAGAGATGATCATAATGGATATTTTCGCTGAAATCTGAAAATTGAAAATTTTCGCGATTACAATACTTCCTTTACTTCGTACAAGGAAGTAAAAAATGACTACAAAAAGTGTTTTGACAAAGTGGAAAAAATGGGACAAGTTTATAACTGTGATATTTTGTTGGTTTGAAGTTTTAATAAATACAGGTTTAAGAAAAATAAAATGAGTTCGGGAACTTTTGGGTAACACCTCGTATATTATATTTTTTTTGAAATATGCATATTAATTGACATTAATTTAATTCAAATCGCATTGAGAACAAATGAAAAATTCATAATATTTTTGATTGTTTTATTAATTTTTTATTATTAATACGACTAATTTGTAAAGAATTTCGCGACTGTATTAAGAATATTATGATTTGTAACCGCACATCAAACGCATAAATATGTCTCTTACCGAAATCTATTACAGCAGAGAGTCATACCCAGTAATGGATAAAAGGCTTGATGATATATTTATTTTACAAGCAAATAGATGTTGTAGCTATGGGTTCTTCAATTTCATCATTAGCTGCAAAATATTATACAAAATATGTTTACACTAAAACTTATTTTGTTATTACGTTACGTGAATGACAATTTTGCTGTATGGCCTCATGGACAAGAAAACTTATATGCATTCCTACATCATCTCAACGGTATTAATGAAAATATTCAGTTTACATTTGAAGTGGAGAAAATGGTGTCGTGCCTGTCCTGAATGTTCTCTTGTGAAGGAAAAACGACGGTAACATCTGCCGTTACCAGCATTTATATTTGGCGTTGCATGTAAAATTGTTCCTAGTATAGGTATGTATTTGCCGTTTAGACGTGTTTAAAAAGCGTATAATTTAAATAGTTACCTATTTATATATTACGGCCGTGAAATAACTGTTGTGTATTAAAGAATAAACTTATCGACCGAGGAAATAATCGAAGCATATGAAATTTGTATTACGCCAAATATATTTTTTCTACGATTGCTATGAAAAGTTGACAAATACGCTTTTATTTGTCATTGTAAAGTTGACGTTTTCTGTAGAACAATCGAAAGATATATTTTTTGCGTCTCCAATGACAACGCTCGAAAAAGACGTTAAATGTGCGCGTTTCCAATGGCAACGTGCGAAAAAGATATTAAATGCGAGTTTATTTCAATAATTACCAGGGATACAAACAAAACAGAAACTTGTCATATTGACAGTTGGTAGAATGAATTTATTTTCAATACGTATACGTTTTTTAATAATTTTAAGATGCAATCGTAGAAAAAATTATGTCTTACACTATTTCAGCTCTAGCCTTCGGCTCCCGCTGCAATTACCGTGTTCGAGTAACAAAGAATCACTTTACGCTCTTAATACACAAATTCTGAATTCGTATCCGGAAATCCCGAGTTAGAATCTCACTCAAACTAACAATTATATAAACTACTACACTGCGGCTCGGTGAGTGCGAACCCTGTACTATAATTGAGATTAAGTTCCTGTCTTACAGCGTAACATAAATAAATAAATAAATAAATAACTATTACGAATGAGGTGTACGCTTTTTTTACGATTGATATGAAAGGTCGACAATTACGCTCTCATTTGTCATCGTAAAGATGATATTTTCCTTGGAGCAATCGAAATCAGTCGAGACCGTTAGTCGACACAAAAAAGTCATTCAAACGCGCCAAAAGATAAGAATTTCGTCTACGAAATACAAATATAATTTTTTCTACAGCTGTTAAAAAGAATAATACAATAATTATTGATTTATTCGAGTGAATTGAAGGAAAACAATAAAAAATAATATGAATTTGGTACTATTGATGTGTTGTAACCAAAGGAACATAAAAAAGTTATTTTTGGAGCGTGCGTGAAATAGTCATTTTGCACACAAGTGCGTGAAACAGTGCGCAAAATATGCGTTGTTATGCTAAAGTAAATGGAGAAAAGTCACGTACTTCGCATATTGACATTTGTGAAAAAAATAAAGATTTTTTTACAGTTGTAGAAAAAGTTATTAAATGAGCACTTACTTGAATAGTTACTAGGGATACAATCAAAACATAAACTTGTCATATTGACAGAATTAATTTATTTCCAATACATATGTACACGTTTTTTGATCATTTTAGATACAATCGTAGAAAAAAAAATGTGTGTATCACGAGTGTAAAGTGTATTTGCACTATTGCAACGCGAGCCAAAGTACAAGTAATAAAGAATCGATATACAAAGTAGATTACTTATTTTGCGCACTAGGGTGCATAATAATGCGTAAAATACGCGTTGTCATGGTAATGTAAATGATGAAAAAATCACGTACTTCGCATATTGATATTAGTGAATGCATTATGTACTTTAAAAAATTGCAAACTTTACTTCAAATTTTAATACCTTTCTTACGTATAAAATTATTTATTATTTTCATATATAATATAGCAAGTAGTATGAAAATTGCTGAAAATATTTTGACATAAATTATGAGTTGTTATGGAAATGGAAACATAACGAGTGCGAAGCACGAGTTGTGTTTCCTATTTCCATAACAAAATATTATCTGTCAATTTTCATACTACGAGTTGTATTCGGTTTGAGAATTTACCAAACAAGAGTTAATTAACAAGAATAGTTAGGTATTTATTTGCACAGTGATGAAAATTCTACATTTTTTCAGTGTACATTTAATATTCAAAATTGACGTTTATGAAAATATTGAAAATATCATTTATTTTATTCGTAACCAAGGATATTAATAACAGTGGTATTTCCGATGAAATTTCACTAGTAATGAATTTCCGACGAAATGTACATTTCATTGGTTCATTTTCAAATAAATTCGTGATCCTATTGGTTGACAGTGACGTGTGGTGAATTCTCAAGTAAATATATGGGTATTTTAACAGTTTTAGCGGATGTTATTGACAACATCCGTTAAAGATGTATTGTATGAAAAATGGATAGTATAACAGTAATTATATCAATGTGTATCCTATTTGAACTAGGGGTGACAGGATTAAAGTTATTCCATGAGTGCAAGGGGTACACGTACAGAACATTGGCAGAAAAAATATGACTATCTCTTATTAAGATACAAAAAAATAAATTAGACTCGTAACCGTCATTCATTATCATTATTTATCCAGAAAACTACACTGCTCAAAAATTGAACAGGGATATTTTAAAAATTGAATGTAAAATTAAAACTCTAAATTATATTCAAATATTAGTAAGAATTCCTAAAGTATTATTTTTCTTAGAAATACTTCAACAAAATTTCTAGTTTTAGTTTTATAAATAATAATAATTAATTTCTTAAAAATAAGAAAAATAATCATTAATATTGAGCCTAAAAATACGTATAAAATTATAAATATAAGTTGAGAATGTTAGATTTAACAGTGGAATCAGAATTAAATGATGGTTAAATCACTCGAGAAACGATGATATTTGTATTGAAATAAACTTATTATTTATTAAATGGCAAGATTACAATACTACTCATTTTTATACGTTGTTTTACATTACAGAAAAATACATAGATACGAGAAACAAAATTTAACATATATTTCAAACTACGTTCGTTGTGCGCAGGCGTGACTGACAATTCCTCATACAACGCTGGTAGCTAGCACCGCCGTCAGATGGTGTGTAATGTCGTTTATTCTCTAACACTCCCCCTCGTTGTGCGAAGGTTGAGTCATGCCGAATGCCTTCAGACATCTCCGATGCTTCGGCCCTGTGAGACTCTTGGTCAGGACGTCTGCTGCCATCTCTTTCGTAGATACATGTCGCAGATCTATCTCGTGCTCTTTCACAGCCTCGCGCACGAAATGATGCCTGATGTCAATGTGCTTTGTGCGCGAATGGAATACTGGATTCGCTGTTAACTTCTGTGCGCCGGCATTGTCGCAATACAGTGTGACATTAGCCAGCTCCTGGAATCCTAGCTCTGTCAAGAACCGTCGCAAGTATATGGCTTCTTTCACGGCTTCTGTGATCCCCATGTACTCTGCTTCGGTGGACGATAGTGCGACCGTCCTCTGCTTCCGTGATTCCCAGGTTACCGCCCCATTCGCGAGAATGAAAGTGTAGCCTGTATATGATTTTCTATCTTCCTTGCAGCTTCCCCAGTCGGCGTCAACGAATCTTTTGATTGGTTCATTTGATGACCTGTAAGAAATGCCCAGATTTTTAGTGCCCTTAAGATACCGTAGCACCCGTTTCGCGGCCCCCCAGTGCTCTCTTGTGAATCGATCGTTGAAACTGCTCAGCCAACTGACAGTATGTGCGATATCAGGTCTCGATGCCATTGACAGGTACAATAACCCACCGATCAGCTCTCGATATGGCAATTTCTTCGAATCTTCGTTGTCGAAGTCTTCTTTTGATTTGTCAGCAAGTTCAGAGTACACATTTGCTGGCGTGGTTGTAGGATTACAATCACTCATGCCAAAACGATTCAGAATCTCTTCTATGTGTCCTCTCTGATGGATAGTGTAGCCATCTTCGTGGCGAGTAAACTCTAGGCCGAGACAGCACTTTGCCTCTCCCAGATCCTTGATTTTGAAACATTTTCCCAGTTCAGACTTGAACTTTGAAATGTTATTCTTGTTTCGTGACGCAATTAAAATGTCATCCACATAAACCACTATCATGGTCATGTCTCCCCCTTGACCCTGGAAATAGACACATGGATCATTACATGACTGCGTTACTCCTAAACATTTCAGCTCTTGATCAAGTCTTTGATGCCATTGTCGTCCGGCTTGGCGGAGTCCGTATAATGCTTTCTGTAGAAAGCATACTTTGTCACATGTCCGAAGTTTCTTCAACATCCCTTCGGCTTTCGTTTTCACATCCTTGTTGTGCTTTTCTATCCGAACTATGTTGTTTAAGATTTCTTCGGTCATTTCCGGAACTTCCATGTAAATTTCTTCTTCCAATGTTCCATTTAAATATGCGGATGTTACGTCGATTTGTTCGATCGTCATCCCGAACTTTGATGCAAATGCGATCGCGAGTCTGATTGAACTCAGACGTGCCACAGGAGAATAAGTTTCGTCAAAATCCAAACCAGGTCGCTGTGAGAATCCTCTCGCAACGATTCGCGCTTTTCTCTTTTCGAGTGTTCCGTCTGGATGAAACTTGTTCCTGAGAACCATCCTGCTGCTGATCACTTCTCGATTCTTCGGTCGTTCGACAAGTTTCCAGGTGTCGTTCTCGAGTATGCACTTTAATTCAGTGGCCATGGCACCGTACCACTCGTCTGCATCTCTTCCTGCAACAGCTTGACTCACTGGTATATCTGTCAGGAAGCATTCTTCAGCCTGTGTGATTCTGACTTCGGCAGGTTTAAATTCCTTTCGTGGCCTGCCTCTGTTTCCGGTCATGATTTTCCGAGGTCTGCTGCGACCCCTGCCACTAACTTCGGGAGCTTCTTTCGTTTGTTCTTCATTTTCTTCCGGCTCATCATCGGCTTTATGATCGACTACAGCGGGAAAAAAATCGACATCTGTCTCTGGGGATTTGCTCGGTAGCATCTCTTCTTTTCTCGTATCACTGATCTCTACAGTGCGAGCTGGAGGAGTTTCCAAACACTTGATATCTCGAGCTACTTGAACCCTGCTCTCTTTTGGAATCCACACTCTATATCCCTTAGAGTGTTCTGCATAACCGAGTAGAATTCCTTGTTTTGATCTGTTGTCAAATTTACCTTTGTTCGACGTATTGTCCAGGACGAAAACCTTACATCCGAATTCCTTTAAATATTTCACGTCCGGCTTCTCACCATGCCAGAACTCGTATGGTGTTTTTCCGTTGAGAGATTTTGACGGACATCTGTTTCTGATGTGGTTTGCGGCGTGGATAGCTTCGGCCCAGAAGGAATTTGGTAAGCCGGCCTGTATGAGCAGACACCTCGCCATTTCTACCAGTGTCCTATTGCGTCGCTCGGCAGTGCCATTCTGCTCCGGGTTGTTTGCGACTGTAAGACGACGTTGGATGCCGTGTCCCTCTAGGAATTCATCGAATGACTTGTTTAGATACTCCGTGCCATTGTCAGACTGTAAGAATTTTATTTTTACATCTTTCTGATTTTCCATAAGTGTTTTTACTTTCACAAACTCGGCGAAGACGTCACTTTTCTGTTTTAAGAAACGTACTTCGCACCATTTTGAACTGTCGTGAATAAATGTTACAAAATACTTAGCTTTATTGTGCGACTCCGTTCGCATCATTCCACAGACATCTGAGTGCACCACCTCAAGCATTTTTGAACATCGGCTCGATTTGTGTGGAAAAGGAGTCCGAGTCATTTTTCCTAGAGGACAGACATCACACTGAAAACCCTCGGTGGTATTCTTGATGTTCAGGTCCTTGTACGTCCCATTCTTTGATGCATCTATGAGATCTTTGATGTTGAGGTGTCCTAGACGTCGGTGCCAAATCTGTAACAAGTTTGAGTTTGAACTGTGCGACTCAACAATATTTTTGCACTCGTGTGTTTGATTCGGCTGAATATAATAAAGATTGTCAACGCGCTTAGCGCTTATTAGCGTGTCACCGTTTTTATTTATGATTCTGGCCCTATCACTTTCAAATATGACACTACAACCTTTGTCTGTAATTTTCGCGACCGATAGTAAGTTTGTTCGTACGTCCGGAACTAGCAGTGTATTTTCTAAGTCTACGTTTTTCACTGCACCACTATCGTGTACTTGAAAAGTTACATTTCCACGCGCTTCGATCTTTGTTGATGAACTGTTCGCTAGGTTGAGTTTTCCGCGTTCGATCCGACTGACGCTCGAAAACTGCTCGCGGTCATTGCACACGTGCGATGAACAACCGCTATCAAGGCACCACACTGAGTCTTGATTGTTTTGTCCCGTACGGAAAACGTTTTGCGTGTTCTCCGCTGCTTTCGCGTCATCAATGTCGACCGTTCCGACAAAAAGATAGTTTTCGGCGTTTTTGGCACTTTGTTGACTTTTGTCAATGTTTGTTCGACATTCCGATGCCTTGTGACCGATTTTGTTACATCGATAGCACTTGAATTTAAAACCGTGAGGTTGTTTAACCGACTTTTTAGATTCAATGTTTTTGTCACTATGTTTCGATGTGTTTCGCTTATGAAATGATGATTTTCCTGCAATCATCGCGTTCGTCACTTCGCTTCGCGTATCGTTTTTCCGTGCGTCGTGTTCCTCTAGTATTTTTACTCGTAATACTTCCGGTGTTGGTAAATCGTCACGAGATTCTATTGCACAACGAAAGTTTTCAAAGTTTGCGGGTAAACTGTACAAAAGTAATATCGCGAGTAGATCCGCGTTTATCTCGACGTTCATTTCGTTCAATTTGTCGACCGCGTCAAAGAACTCACGCAAGTGTTCGCGTACATCGTCGTTATCTCGCATACGTTGCAAAGTAAGCTTTTTTAACAACGTGGCTTTTCGAGCTGGACCTCGCGACTGATAAATATTTTCTAATTTTAACCAAACTTCCCGTGAAGTACCGCACCCTTTCACTTGCTTTAATTCTGATGCGCTTATGGACAAGATTATGTCCGACTTTGCTTTCTTGTCACCGGTGTTCCATCGTTCTGCAGTAAGAACAGATGCGTCATCGTCTGCTACGATCTCCGGTTTTACTTTCGCTCCGTTGACAAAATCCCGTGCATCATTCTTGACCAGAAGAGCTTCCATTTGCATCTTCCACGTATCGTAGTTTTCTCTTGTAAGCATGTCGATTCTTGACACACTCGACGCCATTTTTATTTTACGAACACGAACTCACAAATATCACTGAAACTTTCCAATTCTTATATTCTGATATCTTTGTGTTCTGGTCTCGTTTGTGTTCTGGGCCCATAACCTGTTAGATTTAACAGTGGAATCAGAATTAAATGATGGTTAAATCACTCGAGAAACGATGATATTTGTATTGAAATAAACTTATTATTTATTAAATGGCAAGATTACAATACTACTCATTTTTATACGTTGTTTTACATTACAGAAAAATACATAGATACGAGAAACAAAATTTAACATATATTTCAAACTACGTTCGTTGTGCGCAGGCGTGACTGACAATTCCTCATACAACGCTGGTAGCTAGCACCGCCGTCAGATGGTGTGTAATGTCGTTTATTCTCTAACAGAGAATTATTGAGAATTAGTTTTATAAATATGTATTTAAGAAGTTTATTATTTATTTAATATAAAGTTACAATTTTTCATTAAATGAATAGATATCAATATCAACATAGAGGCATGTAAGTTAGAAAACTCTATCAATTAGACATTAAAAACGTGTTATCTACGCCAAATTTTTAATCTTGTCATCAGCTATTGATGCTAGATCCAAAGCACGCATCCTATGTTTATGACAGTTGACAGTATAATATGTTTGCAACCTTATGGATGGTAATTATATTTTATTGCCCTAAAGTTGAGAAAAATCTTTCAGATAAATATAATGATATATCCAATTTTAAAAAATTTAAAAAATTCTGGCAATAACATTTGAAGGTTATTGAATTAACTTGGTGATATAACTTCAAAAGTTTCATTGAAAATAATTCTAATTCTCATTACCTTGAAACTACTACATTAAACTATTTTAAAATTTCTTTTAAACGGGTGCAATACACCTATTAATTCGGGTTGCACTGGTGCATTGGCCTCGCTGTCCCGTGTAAGTCGCCGCCCATTATTTGAATCCATTGACTTCACATTAAATACCGTTTTAAAAGTGATTCAATTTAAAAACATGTTAAAAATTATAATTACAATGAACATTTATACAAAAATGATTCATAGCAGAGGGACCTACATGCGTGCATTAAATCAGTTTGAAATTGTATAACACCAATCCTTGTTTCGCACATTCCATTTACAAATGTGATTGAATTCAGTTTAAAAAACAAAGGAATAAAAAACAAAATCATGTTCGACGTGTTTTGTTTACGAGTTTCGTTTAAACTCAGCACTTAATGCATATTAAACTCTTTTTATTCGCTGCTACAAGCAAATTTACGAGCTAGAGGATTTTTTTTCTTTTATTTTTCAACAGCTACAATACAACCACCCCACCCTTTTAGTAATGTAAAGTAGAACTCGAACACTGTAAAAACACGTAACTATCTCGTAATTTAATAACACTAGCCAGGCCTGTAATCAATTAAATTCCGAAGATTAAAAGTTCGCTTTATGTATGAATGACGCGACAATTTTTCCTTTTTGTTTTTTGGTGTTCTTTTTGTGTTTTGAATAAAGCTATTGTTCAAATGTTTTTCAGGAACGATATTCGTTCTGTTGATTATTCTTCATTTGTTAATGACGTAGGTTGTTGATTTGTTTCGTGATGATTATTAATTGAATACAGTAATTATACAGTGAGCAAGTGAGCTGTGACGGTTTTAATTTTTTTTTCAATGATATAAAGACAATTGATATATTGATTTAAAATTTTTCCATTCAAAACAAATGAGTAAAAATTATGTCGTTTGACATAAAACAATTGATGTATTTAATACGGTTTGAAATTATATATGAATATTAATTAACAAAAACGTTTTATAAGCATATTCATAAAGAGAGTTAAATTTGGTGCTAATGCTGTTAAAAAATATCATTACGCCTCCTACTGGGTGTGGCACTGTGCCAAAGCAGATCTCAGTAAGTGATATATTTCTTCACGTGAATCCTTTCTTTTTATGGTAGAAATTATGACTGGCATTTATTTGAAGCACATTTTTAGTGTTTTTACTTCCTTGTACAAAGTAAAGGAAGTATTGTAATCACGAAAATTTTCGGTTTTGAGATTTCAGCGGAAATATCAATATTGACCATCCCTGAATCCATTTTGACTAATTTAGTCGTGACGTCTGTACTGTATGTATCTCGCATAACTCAAAAACGGTAAACCGTAGAAAGTTGACATCTTGTATTTAGGACTGTTATAACATCTAGTTGTGCATCTCTTTTTTGGTCATTATATAACTTCCGGAAGTGGTACTTTACTTGAAGCCTATAATATATTTTAATGAAAAATTATATTAAAATATAATACAACACTTTTCAAATTTGGTATATAAGACTACTATATCAATGGAAATAACATAATAAATGCTGCAAATAAAAGTTTTAGAGAATTAAATTCTGCGTCTAGCACATTGAGAATTTTAAAATTAGCCTTTTGTACTTATAAGCGAGAGATCTAAATTTAAAAATTATATATTTATTGTTTCTTGTAATTATGTTTGATATGGATTAGAACAAAAAATTGGAAAAAATTAAAAAAATGTCAATGTCAAATTACGTCAAATATGTACAATAAAAAATAATAATATGCGTACAAGGAAGTCATGTGGTGTCCACGTCAAATTTTTTATTTCAACTTATTATAATTTAATGGATGGATGTTTGTTGCGTGACGATGGATTTTGGTTGTGAGGAAAGAAAGAGTTCGTATGGAGGAAGTGTTAATGTGGTCGAAACGAGTATCATGTATCAGGATGAGAATCTTGATGTGCACTGATGATCTATGAATGTTTCAGGGGTTCATGCTGCCCCATTTAATGGGATATCGCGTGATGTTACGTATGTTTGTATGTATAATTTAATTTGGAATCTTATTTATATTTTATTTATTTTTATTTATATGGGGTAGGTGGCTCAGTGGTATCGAGTCGGCCTGTGGATCTTGAGAACCCTGGTTCGATCCCCACAGCCGACAAACAATTTTCACCAATTTAAATCTACCCCTGTGGCTCCCTCTCCACTAATATCTTTGAGGGCCGTGATTTGACGGCTGGTAACCGCACTTCACGCGAAGAAATATATCATCTTACCGAGATCTGCTTAAGTAGAGTGCCACACCAAGTAATGGGTAAAAGGCGTGATGATATATTTATATTTATTTATTTATATTTCGTTTTTATTATATAATTTTTTTTAATGAATATTATCTTATAGTATGTTTTATATATAATACAAATAATCTTTATATAATATATATATATATATATATATATATTATATAAAGATTATTTGTATTATATATAAAACATACTATAAGATAATATTCATTAAAAAAAAATTATATAATTATATATATATATATATATATATATATATATATATATATATATATATATATATATATATATATATATATATATATATATATATATATATATATATATATATATATGTATATATATATATATATCGACCCGATATTTTTAATACAGTTTCTAGAAGGTTCGAGTGAAGTAAAAATCAGTTTGAAGAATAAAAAAAGTGTAGGTAGTTTATTTAGCGTAATTAAAGATAAAACCGATACACTACGCAAGTCTAATGTGGTGTACAATATCAAATGCAAAGATTGCCCTGGTTGCTACATTGGGCAGACCAAGCGCTATGTTAGGACACGGATGCTTGAACACCAACGCAGCATACGCAATGGAAATGTGTCTGGTAAATGTGCAATTGCTTATCATTGTGCCGAATCTAGCCACTCATTCGACTTTGACAACATCGCCATCCTTCACACTGAGGCCAACCTCAGCAAGAGACTTTTTCTTGAAATGCTTTCGATCCAGGACAACAAGGAGAGCATTAACTTCAGAACGGATATCAACGACCTCAGCAACATCTACTGCCACATCTTGAACCTCTGCAAATAAGAAGAAGAATACTCCAAGTTTTCTGTTACTTTTCTGTGTTATTCCATCTTGAGCCCATTTGCTCGTTATCTGACTTGTTTCTAGGACATAATATTTAAAAAAAACTTTTTTCACTGTTATTCAATTGTTTGATGAGGCTTTCGGCGTTATTTTGTTTGTTATATTTTACTATTGACTACATCTTTTTTGATGTTCTGTATAATATTTTATCTTGTAACTATTTACACATACTTTTTGCTGTAAGTAATTTTATTTTTATTATTGTTTTCTTAGTATCTGTTTGTAATTGCATTTTGCAATGTATTCACCTGTAATTTTTCCTGTTGTTTCTAGCTTCCCTGATGAAGTTGCGCTTGGCAACGAAACGTTGGGTCAGTAAAAAATAACCGTATAATTTCTGACTGGATTCCTGCTTAATACTTTTCAATTCAAAATTATCACAAATAAACTCAATAATAAATATAAAAAACTCAAAAATTAAATACTTATACTTCCCAAACGAACAACAGGTTAAATTTACTTGTAATAAAAATTTTGAAATAATAGTATATTATACAACGACGCTATAATGGATGCTCTTATTCCCGAGGATGAAGTTTGCAACCCGAGCGAGCGGAGCGAGCAAGGGTTGTAATCATCCGAGGTAATAATAGACATTATAGCGAGTTGTATACAATTTATATACGACTAATTTAATAAAAATTAGTCAATTTTTATATTATTTATAATCTATTAATTTTACATCTATTTACCTAATAATTTTACATCTAATTGAAATGAATAAATGGAGTAAAAAGACCATAATGAAGATGATTTGTATTTTTCACCTAATTCTGTAAAATATGCCAACAATACATTTTCTGAATACGAATTTGTCTTCATTTTAATACGCCAGTCCATAAAACTTTGGTTTGCTTTGTCATAGAAATTCTTAGACTTTTGCGGTAATAAACCATATGTAGTAGCATCAGCGATTTTCGTTATTTCTGGTGGAGTAGAAGATATACTGTCTTCTGTAATACTGTCCATTTTTTCAATTACAGTTAAACACAATAATTTAACACAATTTGCAAGACCGTTTTTGACAACTTCTCAACGATGATTTCGTTTTGTTTGTTTCCGATTCGTAAGCAACAGTGAACTTAGCAACGAGCATGTTCAATTTAAATATGAGTCGCTATGGCAACACTGTTCCCATGGCACAATAAAACAATGATCCATGTTTTAAGCAATTTGATTGGTTCACGAGCGGGAATAATGACCATTATTCCCGACTCATTATTCCCGGCGGGATTAATATATAGCATTATATAGCAAAAAACGCATATATAATGATAATATTATTAGTTAGTCGTATATAAAAACTCTTAAAGGAATTTATGTCACCGAAATGTGTGAAATAAATAATCAAATAGAAGTATCCAATAACTTTGGCAATTTAATTGATTTAAATCAAAATTATTATTATTGTTATTATATGTTGTAGTTTAAGAACTTGAGTTCGATTTGCTCCACATTAAAATTAACACACACTTATACATCTCTTGCTGAGATCTGCTGCGGCAGAATGCCATATCTGATAATGGGCAACAGGCTTGATGATATATTTATATTTATTTAATTCATTGTTTTATTGGTCGGTGGTGCCACCAGTTAGCAGAATTAGTTTTATACCGACCTTCAGTTTTTTTGCCTGATCACTTCCATGATTATTTTAAATTTTTATTATTTCTATTAAAATGTAATTTTTAAATGAACCTTGAACCCCTTTGAAGTTTTTTGTATTTTTTTTTTCACTTTATGTTTTAATTGTAACGACTTTTATACTTGAAAATGATCCCAACCATAGGATTGGTTAATAAATGTTTAATTTTTAACTCGCAATTAAAGTATGTTTTCCAAACTATAGGGAAGTTTCATTTATTCATTTTCTTTACTATAATAATTATTTGTATATCTAGACCACGAAACGATCGTTCGTGTGCGTCGAAGAAAAAGTTAGACGGCTAAAAGCTGAGGCAGACTATTTTCTGAGCGTACTAAATAATTTCGCGGCCAAGATGCACATTATGTTTATTATAAAACTTCAAAATTTATTACAAATTTAATTTCGACATGATGGTTATTATAAATAGGAATGTGTAACCAAGAATATGTTTTCATAAAAAAATTACAAGTTGTTTATGTATCGGCGGCATTTTGTACTTATGTTTTTAATTGGTTTAGAACAGCCCGCCAAAATAGCTGATAGCTCGATAATGAATTTTAGTTGAGCTGTTTACAGAAAAGTTAAATTTCGCGGACTGAATTGTGCACATAAATGACAATTTTGTTTGAAAGTTGCGTGAGAAATAAATTTTACATAAGTGATATAAGAAATTTAACAAAATTACTTTTTAATTTTACTAAACACTTTAAATAGTAATTAAAAGAATGTTAAATTTAGTAAAAACATGGCGGTGTATATAATATGTCGCCACAGAGTTTAATTCAGTCATTGTAATTCGTCCAGTTTTATTGTATATAACTTTAAAGTACAGTACTATTTAAATATATCAATAGTGTATTGTTATGCTTCAAATATATAACAAAAGGTAGGTTATACTAAGAAGAATGAATTAAAATAAAACAAAATTCCGAACATTTAATCTTGTCACTATACTCAACAAAATATTAAATT
Source organism: Pterostichus niger (assembly GCA_947425015.1). Classification (NCBI taxonomy): domain Eukaryota; kingdom Metazoa; phylum Arthropoda; class Insecta; order Coleoptera; family Carabidae; genus Pterostichus; species Pterostichus niger. The sequence goes on along the minus strand of OX380334.1, from coordinate 35,452,807 downwards.
GACAAAATTATCAGATATTTTGACATGATTCGTTGTTACGGAAATAAGAAATACAGATAGATTTCCATTTCTATAATAACTCATAATCCATGATAAAATATCATTGGCAAGTATCAATTTCACTTATTAGTTATGATTACGTATTTTGTTTTGTAATTTCAATATAAGATGAAAATGAAATGAGAGATCTATCGATGCAGCGGTGTCGACTCTCAAACAGACGAGCTTAAAGGATCAACATGGTGTCTGTATCACAAGCAATAATTACATTTTTAATAAAGATGAACTCGGTAAAATCTCTAGATGATGAATTCTGCTTGATATCGCTTGATATCGGTCGCTCATTTTTCTTGCTTCTTATATTCCTCCTGAAATTTTTAATCGATTTCATTTAATTTTTACATTTGAAGTTCGATTGTTAGATCACGAGACATTTAAATTTTTAAATAATGACACTTTAGCAGAAAATGACAGGATTATTTAATCAATACCTAAAATTATATATACAGGGTGTAACAGCGAAGCCAACCACCGCCTATATTTTCTTTATTATTATAGTTACAAAAAAATATTATAAAGCAAAGTTGTAGAAAACTAAGGGGGACATCTGCTTAAAGAATAAAATAATTTTTTTAACCAGTGGTTCTCAAGTTACAACACAAAGTTATATTTTTTCAAATAGGATTATACATATGTTTTAGGCCTATTCGATAGAGTATTTTTTTCTGAATTCAACCATGTGACCATTCTACATTCTTACATAACAAAAATATTGAGAAAAATTCACTTGAAATTTTAAGCATAAAATATATTGATTGATTGATTCAATATAATAAAAAAAAAATATTTATTATTTCAACACAAACAGTACAGCGTGTTTACAGTACAAGTTACTAACAGAATCTAACTTCTAACTACACATGTTCTTGATAATATGCAGAAGTTACCTTACTCAGCAATGTCTCTCATGTTTCACCGTGAGAGACAAGTCTGATGCAATGAACTTGAAAGATTGTGAAATACAAGGCTGGACTCCTATATTACTCCTCCACCCTTAAGAAGAAAAGCTAACTCTGAGGGAGTGTTGCTTTTATGTAATTTGGTTTAATTCTATATCATTATGATTATTTGTGTTTTTAGAGAGATAAGTTCTGCATTTACAAAAGTTTCTTAAATCCTCAGTCTGACTCGATACCACTGAGCTATCTACTCCAAATCAACAATAAAAGAAGAAATAAATTTGGACAGGCATAATTGTCAAGGTTGTTCACGTCAAAAGATGTAAAATATTTTTATACTAATTGCTTGAAATAAAGGTAGTAACAGTGTGTTGAACTTTTAGGAAACTGACGTTTCAGAATGTAAAATCTTAAAATTATCTAAATCCTAATAATGGTTATGGGGCAAAGCAAAACGTACATTTTTGTCGTTATTGTTAAATTTTTAAAATGATATTTATTTATAAATATATTGTGATGAAGTGTGCTCGTCACAATGTTTGTTATATAGATCACGATCGCGAAAACGCCTATATCTCGCGAACGCAACAACCGAGAGACGCGCAAAATCAACACCGAGTTTACGGGTAAGACACTCATCGAAAAATCGCTGATTAAACTGGATCACGGACCGGGTAGTCCAGTTTCCGTTTATAACCAATCCGCCCTATATGCTAACATAGGACGGACAAACTTTGACATCCTAGGACCCGTTTAATTAGTAAAAACAGTATATAAACCGCGCTGCCGAGACAACAAACACAGTCAGATTTCATCTTTGAATTCACCGACATCTCTGCTACCGTCTTCCCGTCACCAGGCCACACCGACTTCTAGGTAAGAAAAGCACTCCTGTTTATTTACCGTACCGTACTGTGCTTCCTCGAGGTCTCGTGCCACTTTCCGTTTTGGAACTCTTGTGCGATCACCGAATCACTCACATTGGCGTCTGTCGTAAACAATCCGAGACGTTACTGTGGGCCGTTTGCGTTACAAGCCGGATTTCACACCGTAATTTCGCGACTCCGTCGCGTGCCACCTTCCGTTTTAGGAACTCTTGTGCGACCACCGAACAAATCACTTTGGCGTCTGTCGTGAGCAATCCGAGACAATACAGTGAGGCGTTTTGCGTGCACGGCCGGAGTTCACACCGTAATTTCGCGATTTCGTCGCGTGCCACCTTCCGTTTTAGGAACTCTTGTGCGACCACCGAACAAATCACTTTGGCGTCTGTCGTGAGCAATCCGAGACGTTACAGTGAGGCGTTTTGCGTGCACGGCCGGAGTTCACGCCGTAACTTCGCGATTTCGTCGCGTGCCACCTTCCGTTTTAGGAACTCTTGTGCGACCACCGAACAAATCACTTTGGCGTCTGTCGTGAGCAATCCGAGACGTTACAGTGAGGCGTTTTGCGTGTACGGCCGGAATTCACCACGCCGAATTCCGCGAGACGCGTCGCGGAATCACTTCGGACACACCAGCCGTCGTCCAGGGAACCCCGTCGTCGCGACGCCTGGCGTTCGATTTTCCGGAAGAGCGAAAAACCCACTCATCGCGATCAGTACGAGTCGACCAGCCGCTATTACGGTAACCCCACCGCCGCGACGCCCGGCGTCGATTTGTGACATAACCGCGATTTCACCATTTCCGAACCTGCAGGCCTACACCGCGGAATCCAACCGTCGCTCCGGACATACCGGCGTACCGACGCCGAGCGTCGATTTCTTGAAAGTCCGCAGATTTACGTCGCACGCCCCGTACAATCCTTTCAGCACCTCCGCCCTCCATTTCCGGCATTTTTGGCGTCCCGACGCCAGGCGTCGTTTTCCCAAAAATGTCGCCTCTGTATTCCCCGATCCCTCCCCGGTATATCCTACACCTCCTGATAATCAACAACATGTCTGTAGTGACATCAGTGCTTAATAAAGACTCAATTCGTAATTTTTTACCAACTTTGGGTTTCTTTCAGAAAACTCTATTGTCTCCGAAACCGCTATCCGACCGTTGTCGCCCGAGCAACCTCACGCCAACATTTTGTCGACGAGTCCGCCATAACTCGTCACAATATGTAAAATGTAATTTTTGACTTGGTTATTATATAATCAACTAGCTCGGTTAGATAATTGGACAGGCAATAAACCTGAGTACAATTAGTGCACCCAGTTGAAAGCTATTTATTTATTTATTTATTTATTTAAATCACTACCCAACAGGTAAAACCTAATAATAGGGTTGAAAATACTTATGTAACGTTACACAGAAAATGAAGCGAATATAAAAGTTAATACAAGTTATACGGAAAAGTACAATTAATTGTGAGACATATAATTTATAATATTCTTATAGAAACAAGCGTAATTAGCTGAGAAGAGGTCCACCTCAAGATTCAAACCAATAAATAAACTACACATACGAACTATGGGAGATTGCAGAAGCAAATTTGTCCTTGCAGGTGGGAGGTAAAACATATTTTGACTTTGAGTACAAATAACAGGAACAAGAAAGTTTAAAAGATATAGACAATTCGAATCATCTATAAAATAATTAATTAATTTATAAAGATACAAAACAGATGAAATGCTACGTCTGACTGCGAGAGAATGAAAGCTAAATATATGCAGCAATATTTCATATGAAACACGATGATCAGGATATGTACCGATTATTTTATAATAAATAAACTTCAAGAATTTAGATTAAACTGAATCGATAACTTTGCTGTGACTGTCATAGATTGGATTCCATATAATGGAGCAATATTCAAGTTTAGATCTTACAAGAGAGTAATATAAGGATAATATAGCCTGAATGTTATGGAAATTGCGTGTATTACGAATTATGAATCCTAACATTTTAAATGATGATGATGATACATTATGAATATGGTTAATGAAGGTCAATTTGGAGTCAAAAATCACGCCTAGATCTCGTATTGAAGAACACTTAGTTAAACTTGTGCCATTAATTTGGTAATCGAAATTGATTTGTATTTTTTTCTATTCTGATCGAGCTAGAATTCGAGGAATCTTGGAACGTCCAATACATTAATAAAAGTTTAATCGAGAAAATAACACATAAATACAAAAGTATTCTTACAGAAAAAGATATTAGTAACATCTTCAAACATTTTACCATATACAGGATGTGGCAAAAGTTTGGAAACGGTCAAATATCTCGAAAACTAATCAACCAATTGCCAAACAAAAAAATACGTCCAAAAAGTTTTCAAAAACTCTACTCAAAAATACCAAAAAATGTCCCCCACCCACCCCCCTGGGGGCCGGAGGGGTCAACTCGAAAATTTTAAATGGAAATGTACACTTTTCATTACAGATTCGGATTCTGCATAAAATTATGTGTTAATTTTGTCTGGGTAATTTTTATAAATTCGCGATAGATGGCGCTGTAATCGCAAAAATAACATTTCAAATCTTAAATGACAACCTACATTTTTATTTGCAGACTCGGATTCTACGCTGAAAATGTGTTTATGTCGTGTGAGTCATTTTTTTAAATTCGAGGTAGATGGCGCTGTAATCTCAAAAACGGAATTATTCGATATCTTTGACGGTAACCTACATTTTTATTGCAGATTCGGATACTACACCAAATGTGTGTTGGTTTTGACTGAGATTTTTTTGAAAATTGCAACCCCAGGGGGTTTGTTTGGCAATTGGTTGATTAGTTTTCGAGATATTTGACCGTTTCCAAACTTTTGCCACATCCTGTATGATAATAACTACCTAAATATGAATTTAAATTTTTCTATCGCAAGAATTATTTCACAAATTAAATTATCTAATAAGAAGGGGTTAAGAATAATTTTTAATAACATTAAATATGACCAAAACGCCGAACAAAATATTTGCTACTACATAATAATTCTCATTTCTTTATGTTTAGCTATTTGGGGTTGTAACTAATATGTTGCACAATTATGTACTTAGGTAGAATATTAAGATAAACTGTTAGCTAGTTAATTTTGTCTAGTGTTTAAAAATATGGTATAAGTATGAGTTATCAGGTAATTATCCGAATAGGATATCATATAAACTTAATTTGTTGTTGCCATCTTCCCATTGTATGAGCTCATGTACTCTATAACAATTAAATATAATAATAATAATAATATTTATAATATTTTAATTACATTGATTAACATTTATTTCATGGGGATGAGTTACGGATACTTAAATATGTGTATCTATATATACAGGGTGTTATATTTTTATAGACCCAGCAAATATCTCGCTTATTTATTAACTTAGCAATATCTTTCATATAACATGATTTATACAGCAACATGAAAGCTAGTTGATGACGGATGTACATTCATGATATCATTTCCGGTTTATTAGTAATTAATATCAACTTTGAAATTTCAAATGGAACATACTATATTTTTTTACAAATTTGAAAAGTGCATCAAATTTGCTTTACAACCATGTAAAATAATCCATATGTTAAATTATTAAAAAGTAAAATGGTGAGCACTTTAATATACACCAAATCGGAAAGAGAATAGTGAGCCATGACTGTGCCTTGAAATAAAACAATTGTAATTATTATTATTAAACGAAATAATATTTTTTTGTCATAATAATACAGAAAATAAGAATAAGGAACACTTAACAACAACAAAATGATTTTATAACAAATATTCAAAATGACTCTCAGCCAGGGATGTGCGTGTAGTCTACTGCAAGTAATCTACGCCATTCTCTACGTGTAAACAATCATGTAGTCTACGTCTTCATTTTTCATGTAAACAATGTCGACTATATAGACAATGAAAACACCTGTGTCCACTTAAGTCAGATTATAAATGTTATCCCTAGAACTAGGGAATTTTAAATGTTGTTAGAGATTTTTATTATTATTCTAGGGATTACATGAAAAAAAATTAGTTGTGCAGGGCAAAACGTTCAAAATTTGTCAACTGGTTACTGTTTAAAATAGCGCCAAACAGAACTCCGTCTGGTGAGATGGCGCGTTGATCGATTTTAAAAATATGACAGTTCGCCCAAAACCCAAGACAGACATTCGTCTAGTAATGTACGAGCACTTACTTTATTAGTTTTACTATATAAAGACCGATAATGACCCGAGCTTACGAATACGAATACATGTAATAGTTACAAAGGAATACATTTAGGTTATGTTGAATTTTACAATTGTCAGATGCATTATCTACATTGTTTACATTATCTACGTCGCTAAAATTGTCGACGTATTGTCTACGTGTATATGTCGACAATTAAAGATTACACGTAGATGCACATCTCTGCTCTCAGCCTCTTCAATGCATTTTCTCCCGATATGACCACTTGATTTTTGTATGGACCTACGTAAAATATTTTGTTTGTAATGAACCAGTAAACACATTAAACGGACTGAAGAATAAAAATGAAGCAGCAATTGAATCTTTATCTGCTAACCAAATATAAAGGGCTACTTATTCTGTTTCAAAACGTTGTGCAAAATGTATTGAAAAGACTGGGAGCCATTTTGAATATTAGTTAAAAAATTATTTTGTTGTTATGAAGTGTTCGTTATTCTTATTTTTTGTATTATTATGACAAAAAAATATTATTTCGTTTAATAATAATAATTAAAATTGTATTAGTTAATTGTTTTATTTCACGTCACAGTCATGGCTCACTATTCTCTTTCCGATTTGGTGTATATTAAAGTGCCCGCCATTTTACTTTTTAATAATGTAACATAAGGATTATTTTACATGATTGTAAAGCAAATTTGATGCACTTTTTAAATTTGTAAAACAATATAGTATGTTCCATTTGAAATTTCAAAGTTGACATTAATTACTAATAAACCGGAAATGATATCATGAATTTACATCCGTCATCAACTAGCTTACATGTTGCTGTATAAATCATGTTATATGAAAGAAATTGTTAAGTTGATAAATAAGCGAGATATTTTCTGGGTCTCTTAAAATATAACATCCTGTATATACCGGGTGTAACACGAAAAGTGAAACATAGGCGTTTAACATGGCAAATCAGTTTTTCCATGTGCATTGCTTCCCTAATTATTTTAGGAAAAAATGTTTCAAATAAATGTTGTAAAGCATAAAATTCTACATCCGAATCAATAAACAAAATTCATTTTGACTACTTCATAACTGCAGAAATTAAATTTAAAAATTCACGTAATTTCAATTTAATAGTAATAGCCATGGAATTAAAAACAAGAGATGAACAAATGCGTAACGTTTTATTTGATGTGCTTTTTAAAATAGTTTTTAAATCTGTTACATAAATATAATTACGTTAAAAATAATGAGGAGGATTTTTTTCGGAAAATCAGTTATAATGTAGACAAAAAATGTATACATACAATTCAAATTTACTGTCAATGTCGGGTAAATACTGTCAATACTTTTAACTAACTATGCATTTATAATTATGCTTATTCATACGCAGTTCCGCTGCGCATGTGAAAATAACATTATATATCTACCGTTCTTGAAAACAGTGCTCAACATGAAATAAAGCAGCAAATTATTTGTATTTTCAATCAAATATGTATGTAAATATATGTAATTGTTAGACATTGTAAATATCACTCATATCCAAAAATTTGTATAAAAGAACATTTTCGCGCTGGGCTTTAAATATTCCTCAATACCACGAGTTGACAACCCTGAAACAAATGCATCGTCTGTATAGATATTAGTTCCTACAGAACAATTCGCATGAACACCAATACAGCTATGGGCTTAAGCATTGTACAGTCTTAGAAAAATTTTATATATCTAATACAGATGTGTATCTTCTCACAATATTTTGTTCATAACAGAAATTTATTAATAAAGTCAGGTCTGGTTCTGTTAGTAGCGACAAAAAGCTAATATTATAAAAATGTAAATTCTGATTTCCTCAAATTCAATACAAACAGTAGTTATTTTGTAACGCAAAAACTAATCACGATAAAACAAATGGATGACGATAACTTATTGATAATATTTCAATATCTGGCTGATGTTATTATGTACGGCTAACCACTATTTGATAATTATTTAGAACTAAACAGGAAAAAATGCAAGGAAAAGTTTTGAGGAAGAAAAATTTACTCATAAACTTTGAATCAGTGAATCTGTTCGGTCGTTGGTTTCGCGATAGAACTCTCAAGTTTCATTGTGTTTGTCTTTGTAGCGGTTTCTTCAATAAAAATGTTAGACGTGAGATATATCATTGCAATACTTTTGTTAATTCAAGGTAAGTTCATAATATGTTATTTATACCGTTTATATTTGTAATTAGTAAAAACTAGCTTCAATGTTACGATAACAACCAGTGACAGCAAATAGACTATTTTCATTTTTGATATACTGTAACGCTGAAAACTTGTAAAATTAAATTCTTAAAATGGAAACATGTGTTGTAGCGATTGTAGAAAAAAATCTTGTGTGTGTTTCGAGCGCAAATACCTACATGAATTTGAATGATATTTTATTTAGTTATGTTTCATTCTCAAATTATAAATAAAATAAAATCGTACTATAAAACAAATTTTCTCATTCCTAATATATTTTGGAAACGGCAGTACGATTTGGAAGATAGGTTTCCTAAAACGTACTTTTTACATTATCTTATTATAAAGTGACATAAAATATACAATTATTTTTTTGATTAATAGACAAATTATTTTTTATGTAAATAATCAACAATAACATACAAAATAGTAGTACCAATAATAATACAAAACAAATTAGAACTAATAAATATGCGTCAGACATAGTGTCTGTTTTTCTTTCGGATCCTGACATCTATTAAATTTAACAATTCTATTTTATTATTTGGTACCCAATCTAGTTAAATTGCTTACCTTTTGCGTTTTCCTTTTTGATAAAGAATAATAATAATATTGTAGATACAGAAAACACAAAGTAACACATGTAGACACTGCAAATTAAAAATGCACAGCTTGTTCTTCTTGATTAAACTCTAATAATAGCCTTAGTCTCTAACTGAACAATATTAATAATATAATAAACCTCTAACTACGTCTGCTCGATTGAGGAACATCCGTTATCCCATAAGCATTATTTATAAGTTTCTCGTAATTCCAACATTGTGTATTTCTAAACTATGTATTATTTATATTATATTCATTCCTAGTAGTCTGGAATGCGAAATTCAATAAAAATGAAATGTTCTGCGATAGATGAAACACTCACTGCACGCCCGCTAGGAACGGCTCTGCCTACAGGCACAAACATTAATTTTCGTATAAATTCGGGCTGATTAATGAATACAACAATTTTCATAAGTAAGATTTTGGTAACTCCCACCTATACTGCGCCGTAAGAGGAACGGAGAAAACGATAATTATAATAATTAAGTCATTTTACTGAACATTGACATTAGGATACCCCATATATTAATAAGAATGTAAATATAACTTTCATTCTCTCTTTAGCTAATAATTTGTAATATCTGATTTCGTAAATAGATTTGTTTAAATGTATAAATCTTCATTTATGTATTATTAAATTATATTATAAACAGAAAAATTGGGATACCGCTAGAACTTGAACCTGGGACCTTGAGTCATATGAAGTCACGGCCGCTTGTGATTAAAATCTGGTTATATTCTAATTTTCCTCTCTATTTACTGCTATACGACTTAAATGTTGCATTTATTAAGAAATAAATAATATTTTTCATAACTAAAAAATTGACAAGAGCTCAGTGTCATGAGAATTTTTAAATGTCTTTTTGTATTTAGTAGTCTGTCTATTTAAATTATATGACAATTCAAAAAATCATTGTCTTTTATTGAAAATAATGAAATATAATAATAAACAACAAGCTTTTTTATAAAAATGATATCCAAAATATGACAAACTGTTTATAGGGCCAGGTAAGTGAAAAAAAATCAAAATTATTTAAATATTTAATAACACAGTTTGCATATTTAATTATCTTTCTCCTTACTATTAGCTATCACTCAATGAGATCAAAATATGATTAAAATTGGAAATTATAAGCAAATGACAGTAGATTCTCTCTCAATCCTAAGCGTGCCCGAGTTTTTCATCTAGTTAGTAATTCTATAAAGTCTATAGTCGCAAATAGTGGGACTGAAGTTGCAAACGAAATAGTAGTTAAATGCAAACAAAATTATTGCACTTTTGCGGCTTTTCAAGGTTACGAAGTAATTAACTCAAATCATGGTAGCTATCATATTTCCATGCACGATTTAAAATTTGACTCTTATAAAATAGGGCATGAAATTATTCGATTCCTGAATTAAATGATTTTTAAGAAATTGGACAAATTCGTATTAGAAATTTGAGACATGTACGTGAAAATATAACCTTTTCCAAGATTTATCACATGAAGTATTTCGTAGAAAATATTGTTAGTCGTAAAACTTAGTGAAATAAGATCAGATCAGATTTTATTTTGCAAGTTCTACTACACTACCTCCTGCATCACAAATATTAATAATTCTTTTTTATAATGCTAAACCGCGAATCGCGACTAAAAATACATTTGAATACTTCAAGGAAAAAATTAAACAAATTATTACTGTTATGTTTTGTAAATAAGATTAGCTTATAATCTAATTTATTCATAAAAACTCTAGAATTAACTATAAGTTGAAAATGTTCACTCTCCAATTCACACAAATTAACGTAGTCGCAATCAGGTGTGACTTGAAATTACCTAGTAAGCAATTAATTCTGGTACTTTTTGAATAAATTCAATTATAAGTTAGTTTTATATACATAGCATAGCGTTAATAAAAAGATATACAGAGCGTTAATTTAAAAATTGGTCATAAAAGTTTAAAATGGAAAATCAGTTTTTTGTAGACTTTAAATTAATGTTGAGGCAATTAAATTTTGCACCTAAATTAGCGGTCAGATTAATTTTTAACATTTCATAACTGCAAAAATTCAAGTTTAAAGTTTTTTTAAAACATACTTTATTGGAATAACCACAATTGTAAATCTGAGAACTAGGGTTCGCTTCCCACAGCCGACAAACAATTTTCTTCACACTAAGATAACATATTTGAGGTTATAGATTCGACGGCTGGTAACCGCATTTCACGCGCATAAATATATCACTTATCGAAATCAGTTGTAGCAGAGTGCCATACCTAGTAATGCTTAAAAGACTTGATGATGTATTTATTTGATTTGTATTTTACAATTCAGATTAGCAAACAATTTTCTCATAAAGAAATTCTTCAGGTCATAAAATGGTTCTACTTTGAATAAATTCGCAAAACACTAACTTTTTGGCAGTTACATTGACATGCAATTGTAAATTTGTTTAAATTCTTTGTCTATTCTTTAAACGTATCTGCTGTTGTCAAAAGACTTTAAACTTGGTTTTTTGTTAAAAATAACTCTGATTGCTAATTTAGATGCAGAATTTAATTATCTAACATTTATCTCAAGTATTTTTATCTAAAAAATGTAGGATTTTTTGTGGATTAAGAAAATTATTTCTTATATTAAACGCTTACAGAGCCGCAAGGCGTGCAGGGCCGCCCTTTGGCTTGCCGCCGGTCCTACTTTTATTTTTTTTCAGAAAATTTTAAAGAGCGTTATAAGTAACTATTGGCTACTAACTACTGTCAATAATAATTTACTAGTAAAATAATTAATATAAAATTATTCTGATTATACTATATTTATACTTCATTTAAAAAGTATTGTATGTATCTGGTACTGCAATTTAACAACGCAACGCCGGCCGCGCGTCTTGTTGCGTCGCAACCTGTTGGGATATATGATTTTGTTTTGTCGACAAGTCGCGTCTTACCGTAGTCGCCGGACTTATACGCACAAGATGATTAACTAAGCCAGATCTTATAAATATGCACCGGGCAAGATGATGCGTCATTTTAACTTTAAACATTGTCTTTTGATCCTTGCTTTTTGTTATACGATTTTGTGATTATTTTTTAAGCAACTGAAAATTTAACAAAGGTAAGTACACTTTATGATACTTATTTTTTTATGCTCGGTTAAAAATTAAAATAGATACGATAAGTATCTTATAAATTTGGTTTCGTTGTTAGTGGTTTTAAATACACTCTATCTTTAAGATACCACATAAAATTTTTAAAAAATCAAATCTTCAATTGTATAAATATCAGTCCTACTGTTGACTAGATTTTGTTGTTTTGTTTGTGATTTACTAAAAAATAAAGAAAAATATATCATATACGCAGATCTCGGTAAATGATATATTATTTCGCGTGAAGTGCGGTTACCAGCCGTCAAATCACGGCCTCCAAAGATATTAGTAGTGGAGGAGCCACAGGGGTAGATTTTTTAAATTGGTGAAAATTGTTTGTGATTTACATTTATACATTACTGCACATTATTATTAAAAAAAATTATTATTTTAATTTAGTCGCATTTTTTATATGTTCTTATTATGTAATACTCGTACCTGGTTGAATTCAGAAAAAAATACGATATCGAAATGGTATAAAAAATATGTATAATCCCATGTAAAAATGTAATCTTGTACTCTGTACTTGAGAACGACTAGTTTAAAGACTGATATTCTTCTTTTAGCAGATTTCACTCTTGATCTCCTACAACTTTATTCTTTAGTTTTTTTTTTATTACTATAATAATAAAGAAAATATTGGCGACGGGCGGATCCGCTGTTACACCCTACAACGAACGATGTCCCGGTTTATAAAATTGTGGTATATATTGTCCTAGATTTTGAAATTATGGTTCATACAGGTGGGAGATAAAAATTAAATAAGCTCCTACTTCAAGGGGAAAAACATAATTTTATGGTAAAAGAAATAAAATTATAAAGGCGAGGGGGTGAGGTGGTGTGGCAGAGGTGAAATAAAGTTATATTATTCAAATGGGAAGGAGTACTTTATTACTGAAATGGATAGCCCTACATTTTTTTAATGTTGTACCAAGGTTAAAAATTTACATGTTTAATTTGAAAAATAAATCTAGCGATAGACTGGGATATAAAACTAACTGTTAAAGTAATAATTATTATTATACGAATTCTCGTATATAATATTATAAATAATTCAATTTAAATGCCTACATATGCTAGAACGGCCTACCTGTAGATTTATTTTTCATATTAAACAAAGCAATATTTTTAAATCTTTTTCAGTGAAATTCTGGTCACCTTTATGTTTAAAGGTGGTCTCAATCCAATTTAGAGGTGACTGTTAAGATAAACTTTTTCTGCAGTCTAATTTTATCGTTGCTAGCGCCTTTATTACGGTATAAACATAGATGTTGGTAGGCAGTGGCTTTACTAGGGTATATGCCGCCCGTGTGCGAGAGTAATTTTGCGACCACCTGTCATAGAATAATATAAAGCAAATACATAAACTAAATACATACATAAGTATAAATATACAGAAAATGTAAAAGCCTTTCTTGCCCCATTGTAGATCTTAAATAATTTTTGATTATTTTAAGTTATGAAAAACTTCTCTCGTCGCTAGCAACTGTCACAGGTAATGTTAAAAAATTCTTATGGCAGTCACTAGATTTGGGAACAGATAGATAAGGATATTTGTAAATATGTATTGAGTCACATCTAATGCGTTCATTTCAGGGAAAATATAGGGTGTGATGTTTTCAATTTCATCGCATAATTCTTCAGCTATAAGACCTTTTTCAAATTTATATAAAAATGCTACCAAATTTCTATTCGGTTTGATTTATTATTTAATAGAATAACTTTAACTACAACGGTGAGTTGATCTTAGTGACTTTATATCAGGGGTAAAAACTAAAATAATAGAAAAATATTTACTGACTTTTAACAAGTTCATTAATTGATGTCTTATTTTCTCTCCCAAAAGGGAAATAAGTTCATTTTGAATATGAACACCTAAATAGCGAGGCATAATTGATGGATTTTTGTTAATACTAGTGATGTGGTCGGACAAAATATCATTAAACTTTACAATTGTTTCAATTAATTTTAAAAAGTTTACATTTTGTTGCTCGTACAATTTTTGCCATTGATACTTAAATTTTGACCTGCCAATAATTTAACGGTAAAAAATTATTATTTTTAATCTTTCTCCAGAGTTATCAATTTCTCATTTAGTTAATCGGTAGTTATTTTAAAATAAATAGATTTTTTTAAATCAATCCAAGATTATGTACTACAATTGTGATCTTTTGATTCTTATATCGTCTATAGCTTGAGATAAATGTCTCCAATCGATATATCCTTCAACAAAAACACTAGACAATGTTTTATATATTTTGCAAGGAAAACAAAATACACAATCGTTTAATTTCGTATACATCAATCAAATTCTTGGAATTATCTTCTCGTTTTACTTCGTACAAGGAAGTAAAAATAAAAATTACGAACCACTTATGTCCCCCTTTGTCTCCTACAACTTTGTTTTCTTGTATTTATTTATAACTATAATAATAAAGGAAATATTGACGGTGGTCGGTTTCGTTGTTACAGCTTATTTCGTAAGAGTTTATTTTTTAAATATCGAGGGACGCAATATCTGTTGAGACATGCATCTATCGGTCAGAGACACGCATGGCTAAATCAAAAGTCCTTCAGGGATGTAAGATAAATTCGGATCTTGACAAAAAAATCCTGTTTTACAAATATTTATTAAAAATAATATATTTTAAACAAAATTTTTTCTAAATCCTTTTCTATATGAAAATAAATCATTTCCATAATACTGGGTTTTCCAAAATACATTTTAACCCCTTAAAACATGTTTTTAAAGCAATTACAAACATATGACAGATTTAGAAACTACATCAAAATACACTTCAAACTACAGTAAAACTGAAAATATTCTATTTCCGGTGTTTATTTTTTTTATTTTTATAAATTTACAGGATGTTCTATTTAAAATGAGAAAGTTGGAGTCATTTCTAGTGTTCCCGGAATTGGAATATATTTTTTTCTTTATGTAGTTTGACAAGTTCATTTATGTAGTGTCTTAATGTGTAATATAATTGACGCTGAGTTAGTTTTTTCGAACATCCAATATAATCAGGAAAAAATAATTATATGCAACTCAAATATATTGCCAACATCCGGTATAAAGTGTAAACACTTTTAGGTAACTAATGCGCATTTTACCTAAAACCAACCCGACCCGACCCGCAGTCGGGTTTCGGGTCTGGTTCGGGTCGGGTTGGACACGAGACAGTTGAGTTGGGTCTGTGCGGGTTGGATACGGATAAGTCGAGTCGGGTTTGGGCGGGATGGATACGGATAAATCGAATCTGGTTAGATACAGATAAGTCGGGTCGGGACAAAACACGTGAAACAAGTAACAAATAAATATCTGAATTGTTGTTATTAACGTTACCTTGTTAAATTTTTTTAATTTCGCATAGCCACCTAGAATACTTGAATAAAAATAATTTCTGACATTTCTCAATTATCTTATTTATATCGATTTTTTCATATACACTTGGGACAAGTAATACATCGTTGAAAAGAGAAAAAAATGGCGATTTTTATTTTAATAAAATAATTCTAGGTTCCCATTTGAAAAATAAAAGTTGATATATATATACTTAAATCAACTCCTATATTTACGAGTAGTTCAAAATGATTTGTTTAAAATATAAATATTTGAGAAAATATATACCTACCTAATGTTTATAGTTGTTCCACATTTATATACTCGTATATGTACATATTTCGCCACTGATATTTACTTAATATTAGTTTAGTCTTTGCTACAAAACCACAATTTGTACCAAAAATGTGTAACAGCTATAAATATTATATACATATTCTTTTAATAAAATATTTACTGAAATATTTACACTTTTAACAAATCAATTTGATCTACTCGTAGTTGTACGAGTAGATTGAAGTAAATAGTAATTTTGCACAGTTCATATTAACAGATTTACTATTGTACCTAATGAAATACTACATATTTCTTGTAACATTAACTTTCGGATCATTCGGTACATAATCGGGTCTGGTCGGGTTGGATATCTACCGGACCGGGTCAGGTTGGATATCCATCGGGTCCGGTCGGGTTGGATATCCATCGGGTTGGGTTGGTTAGCCGTCGGATTCGGGTCGGGTCGGGTCTAGCTAACTAGATACGCAGTTAAAATTATTCTTATGAAATTAATGTTATATGTATATCTACCGTTCTTGATAACAGTGCTCGGCTTGAAATATAGCCGCAAAATATTAGTATGTTCATAACTAATGTAACAAGTGTTATGATAATTGCACGTCAAAATATTATCTGGCAACCAAGGAAATTTAATTATAGTGAAAAATCACTACTTATTAATTTCACTAGTGGAAAATTATTAAAATAGCTCTCATTCATTGGTTCATTTTTAAACAAATTCATGATGCTATTGGTTTCCACATATACGTGGTAAATACTCAACTAACTAGGTAAACACGTTGGTTAATTTTTCATTGTCAGCTTATATCCGATGAAATATGAAATATACAAGAAAAAGTTAAATGTAAGATTTGTCAAACATAATCAGGTCTATTAAACATCGCAAACTATTTTTTTCAAAGGCCTACTAATTATCCGGAAAAATAGTTTAACTTTAAATTTTTAAATGGAACATTATTTTGCGTAGTTTAGAAGCCCTATTTACTATATATCAAAGTGAAGAGAAATTGATTTAGAACCTTATTCTTACACACATACATATACATGGTGATTCTGCGAAGACGAACCCCCCCTTAACTTTTTTATTATAAGAAATATAAAAATTTTCTTCATATGGAAGTTTTAGTATATGACATATATAGATATTTTTTATAAAGTCAGGTTTACATGATACGACTATCAACTTATATTTTTCTAATGGGAACCTAGGATTATTTTATTAAAATAAAAACCGCCAGTTTTTTCTCTTTTCAACAATGTATTACTTGTTATAAATGTATATGAAAAAATTCGAGATAAATAAGGTAATTGAGAAATCAGAAATTATTTTTATTCAATTATTCTAGGTGGCTATGCGAAATTAAACAAATTGTAACAAGGTAAAATTAATGACCACAATGCAAATATTTATTGTTTCACGTGTTTTGTCATTCATATTACCTTGTTACATTGTGTCTAATTTCGCATAGCCATCTAGAATAGTCGAATATAATTAATTGTAAATGTCTAAATTATCTTATTTATCTTGATTTTTTTTACATATAGTTATGACAATTAATACATCGTTGAAAAGAGAAAAAATGTCGGTTTTTATTTTAATAAAATAATTCTAGGTTCCCATTTGAAAAATAAAAGTTGATAGTCGTATCATGTAAACCTGACTATATAAAAAATTTCTATATGTGTCATAAGATAGTATATTTAATATACTAAAACTTCCATATGAAGATAATTTTTCTATTTCTTATAATAAAAAAGTTAAGAGGGGGTTCATCTTCGCAGAATCACCCTGTATAAGGAGGCAAATTAAGTAGGTCATGGAAAATTTAGTTTGCTCTATTTATTGACCAGGTTCTATTAGAGAAATCGTACATTTAACTTTTTGTTGTATCTTTAATGTATGTAATTATTATAGAATTTAAAAATCCCTCATATCCAAGGTTCTTACAAAAAAAAAGTTTTTTCGCGCCGGGCTTTAAATATCCCTCAATCACATGAGTCGAAATAAAATTAAAAACATGTATCGTCTGTTTGGATATTAGTATCTACATTACCATTCTCACAAAATTCTACATTACAGGTATGGCCATATTCATTGTACAGTCTTAGAATAATTTAATATATCTAATACAGACGTGTATCGCCTTACAATATTTTGTTCATAACAGAAATTTATCAATAAAATCAGGTCTGGTGCTGTTACTAGTGATAACAAGCTAATATTATAAAAATAGAAATTCGGATTTCCTCAAAACCGATACAAATAATATTAATTTTGCAACGCAAAAACTAATTACGATAAAATAATTGGTTAGCACGTTGGTTGTGAACCCACCACAAAATGTGCATATCAACTAAGTTGTCGATAAAATGTCTATATCCGGCTGATGTTGTTGTGCGTGGTTAACCACTGTTTGATAATCATTTATAACTGAACAAGGAATAATATAAGGAAAAGTTTTGAGGAAGATAAATTTACTCATAAACTGGTAACATTTCAATCAGTTTAGTATTCTGTTTCGCGAACACAAATAATTTTTCTTAATAAAACATGAAGATTATAAAGGGCCTCAAGTGAAAAGCGGACCGTAAATGTTTAACGTGAAAAATTAGGTTTTTCATAGTGATCGCTGACCATATTATTTCAAATAAGAATTATATAGAATAAACATCTGCATTTGAAATATTTGACTGATTAGTGACTGTAAAATCTGGATTGAACAAAATTGTATTTATTTAATTTTTCCCAAACGTATTCATCCTAATTCAAATTGTAATAAAGTTTAATATTTGCAATATTTCGTTCAGAATAATTACATTATTTACTTATTTCACAGAATAAAGTTTTCCTTGATTTCGATGCAATTGTTACCAAATATATATATATAAATTATTTCTTTAAACAACGCAAGTAACTTTTTAAAAACTATTTATTTGGTTAATACAATAATAAGTTGTTAATAGCGTTACATCTGAATCTAGACTGTGTGAAACTACATGATTCATTTGTTTTTATGTTCTTGAAACATGACGTGTCCGCGAGACGTGCTTCTACGTAAATGTCTTATTTGTCACGTTTATTGTTGTAGCTGGGCATATAGCTCCTCCCTCCTTAGAAGGAAGCACCCTCTGGAAGTCGAGGTTTGATTTCTTCTTTCTTCGGGGTTGTTGTATTCAGTGCCTGCCTTAATTTCCTATTTCGGAACCACTTAACAGAAAAGTAAATGATTATTAACATTATTCCGAGATATAATAGAATTGTCCAAATGCTCGGGATGTGAACGTTCGTATCCGATTCTTGAATTGGTGTGAATGAATTAGTTTTTATTTCACTAAGTTTTAAAGATTTCATATTTATTATAAAATTAGAAATTTTATTAGATTTTAATTTAATATTTAGTTTTGGAAGCATTAAAGGAGTTCCTTTAGTTTTATCCCAAAATACTAATTTTTGTTGTTTAAAAACTATGTCACAGTTACTTTCCACTTTAATAAGAAAAATTCCAGTTAATGATTCTACGTTAATTCCTTCTGGGCAGTTTATAGTGATTTTCTCTTCTCGGGGTAGAATAGCCAAGTATTGGTTTATATCGGGCACTAATTCAAAGTGATTTTCCTATATTTCTAATTTTGTATAATGGCACTGGTTGCTTTGCTGTTCGTTGAGGATTTCTTTTTCGCATGTTGGATTGTAATGCGCGTGGAATTTATTTGGGCATTGGTATGTTTTGCTTGGAATACATATGTCGCTCAATGGAATAATTTCATTTATTGACTTTAAAAAATATCTTGAATTAGGTATTATAGTTACAAAATCTGAATCATATCTTGTTGGGATAGGATGCAAGTAATAAAGATCGAAATTTGTTTCATAATTAGTTGGGATTGATATAAAGTAAATGATTTGAAAGGATTCAATCTTACAGTTAACTTTTAATAGTGATTCGTATTCCAAAATATTTTCATGATTTGGTTCAAACGGGAGTTGGGCTTTATAAAATTTTTAATAGAAGTTTTTCAGGATGTATTTTACTTGGGTGCAGTGTTCTTAATTTACAGAATGTAATTGAATTTTCTATATCCTGGAGTACGTTTAAAATAGAATTATAAAGTATAATAAGTTGATCATAAATATTGTTTGCAAATAATATATCTTGAATATGCATATTATTAATAATTTCGTATAATTGTAAAATTTTTGATTTCAAAGTTGATTCATTATGTTGTAACAGTGTTTTATTAAAATTTTTAATTATTTCATCATTCACAGAGTAGACCAATTTTAATTGGTTTTCCAATTTATGGTCATTTTTTTGTAAGTGCTCTAGTATTTCATTATATCGTTTGCCGTCTTCGGCATCTAAATTTCCGGTGACAAATTTAAAAACAGTTCCCAAGCCATCTATAAGTCCTCTTTTATTTCGTTTTAATGCGGTTGAGTGGAAGCCAATGTTTGTAATTTTGTTATTAATACTATTTCGAATGAATTCCACAATTTTATCATAGTTATGCAGTTCATCAATGTATCTAGTATTGTTTGAAATTGTCATTTTTAAACTTTCATATTGATCGTTTAAATTATAGTATTGTTCAAACAGGGGCTTGACGTTATAGTAATGCACGAAGCTGTGAGTGGTTTTTTCTAATTTCGCAGAACCCAGATTCTCCGTGATATTTCTGATAATTAATCCATCGCTGAGTGCGAGGGACCTGGCAGCGGATCAAAATTATTTTTCTTGGTCGTTTAATATTAGATAAATGAATTTTTTCAACTGTGTTACCATGTTTTACTTTAAGTTTAGCTGTTTTCAAATTTTTATTAATAGATTTTAATGATTCAGGTTTAAATTTATTTTTGGTTTTTGCTTGTTTTTGTCTAATTTTCACAAGAATTTTATTTGGAATTTCGGGTAGTTCTTCCCTCGGTTCATTAAATTTGCCAATAATTTTCTCTTTATTCTGATCGATTTTATTTTTATTGATTCATATAATAATTTTGTTTTATTCTTATGATTCTCTACATAATTATTTATGAGTTGTTTAGCGATGTTTATATTAAGGGGGGATTTAGTATCAAGATGACCAGAAATTACTTCACACGGTTTTAATTTTGTAACTGAATGGATTGTATTATTATAGGCCAAAAGAGCATAATTAACTTTTATTTCTATGGATTCCTTATTATAGACTTGTTGATTATTAAATAGTCTTATGTGTTCTATAAGAGTCGAATGAAATCGTTCTATGATACCATTCGATTCAGGGTGTTGCGAACTAATAAAGTGTATGTTTATTTATGAAGCGCTAAAAGTTCTGTTACAATTGAATTTTTGAATTCTAACCCATTGTCAGAAATTATTTGTCCGCGAATTCCATGATGCGTAAAATACTTTACAAGATTATTAACAATTTCAATACCTTGAGAGGAATTGAGTTTGTATGTCTGTGCGTATTTAGAAAATTAATCTATTATTGTGAGAAATTTTATTTTTTCTAATGTAATAGTATCGATATGTAATAATTCGAAAGGCTTTGATGACGTAGGTGTTAAATTTAATTTTAGCTTCAGAGGATTCCTGTCGTATTTTATAATTTGGCAGATTTCACATGAATTAATGTAAGTTTGGATAGAGTTCCTTAGTTTAGGCCCGTAATAATTTTGATTAATGCGCGCTTCTGTTTCTTCAATACGACGATGATTTGTTTTGCTTTCGTGGAATTTACAAATAATTTCAGATTTTTCGTTTTCGTCTGTAACATCCGTGAGGTACTGTTTACATCTAACTATGTTAATTTGGGAATTTGAAAAATAATTTTGTAAAATCAGGCTAAACTTTTCATACGTACCGCTCTCGCAATATAAGTGATATTTAACTTTGGGTACTATGTACTCTTTAATAAAATTAATAGCTTCCCTTTCAAAATTTAATTGAGAAAGTTCTACTAGTATTCTCTGTTTTTTTGTTGCGTGTAATTTTAGAATAGTTAATTTTTTTGGGCTATGTTGTGTTTATAAAATAATTATTTGATTTTTGCCGTAATTTACAGGGCATTCTATTATTGGGATTCCTATAATTGGGTGTTCTTTATTTGAATGAATGGTGGCGTTGATCTCACTAGAAGAGTCGTCAACATCACTTTGTTGATCACCTGTATCGACGATTAGTGATTGATTATCTTTTTCGTCTATTTGTCTCGGTTCTAGTAATTCGTTTAAGTGTTTAATGTCTTTTATTACTGATTCAATGTCGTCCGTATCATTTATGTTTAATTCAAAATTTGGTTTATCGTCGGGGAGTTTAAAAACTGTAACGAGTGTGTCAGTATTAATGAAAATATATTGAAGCATTGATTTGGCATCTAACCAATTCTTTCGATCTAATCCTGAGGCTATTTGTGGTATGGCAAGATTTTTAATTTAGTTTTTAATGCAAAAAGCTTTTAAATTTAAAAGTGCATAAAATACATCTTGTTGTGAAGGTTTATCATCGTATTTTTCTTTAGTAATCATGTAAATTATATATCTGCAATTACTTTTTAAATGAACTAAAGAATGAAGTTTTGGGTTTTGTTTCTTTAATTTATCCACATTATTAAAATTTTCTTTAAACTGTTTAGCTATTCCTCGTGCCATATATAAATCTTTACTGACGCAGTGCGCTAGACTGCTAGATAGCGGCGCGTCGAATAGATTCCCTACAACTTCTAACATATTATTATTCGTTGACGTATTATTAAATTTTGATGTCAAATAATACTGATATTGTGTTAATGGGTCTTTATTGTCTAAATCGGCAGGTAAATTTTGAATTTTGTCATTAGTTTCATGAAGAATACGGCTTAACGCATCGGCATTAGAGTTTAACTTTCCTTTTTTATAAATTATATCATAATCGAATTCTTCAAGTTTAAGTCTCCATCTTATTAATTTTTGACTACATTGTTTTAAAGAAAATAGCCATTGTAATGGTCTATGATCGGTGTAAATTATGAATTTACGGCCAAAAAGATAGGGTCTAAAATATTATGTTCTCCAAACTATCGCCAAAAGTTCTTTCTCTATTGTGGAATAATTCATCTCTGATTCATTCAAGGTCCTGCTCATATACGCGACCGGGAGGTCATTACCAGAGTTACCTTGTGATAAGACAGCTCCGATTGCGACGTTACTGGCATCTTATGTCAAGATCAATTCTTTAGTAAAGTCTGGGTATTGTAACAGTGGTTCGTTTATAAGCAGATTTTTGCACGTATTAAAATAGTTTATATATTCAGGGTCATTGATGTTGATGATTGCGTCTTTTTTCAAGCATTTTGTAAGTGGTTTAGTTAGTTTCGCGAAATCTTTAATAAATTTCCGATAATAACCAAGCAGGCCAAGAAATCCTTTAATTTGTTTAACGGTTTTGGGAATAGGATAGTTTTGAATTGCCGAAATTTTGTCTGGGTTAGGTCTTACACCTTGTGGAGTTACAATGTGGCCTAAATACGCGACTTCCTTTCTTAAAAATTCCGACTTATCAAGCTGAATTTTGAAACTAGATTTTCGTAGACGGTTGAAAACTAATTTTAAATTATTAATATGTTCTTGCAAACTACTTGAAAAAACAATAATGTCGTCCAAGTAGACTAAACATTTTTCGTTAGTGAGTCCACGTAGTATGTTGTCCATTACTCGCTAAAAAGTTGCGGTGGCATTTTTCAAACCCAAAGGTATCCGCAAAAATTCATAATGGCCGTCTTCCGTGTTAAAAGCGGTCTATTGTATGTCCTGATCATCCATTTGGATTTGGTAGAACCCGGAGGCCAAGTCTAAAGTAGTAAAATATGTACATCGTCCTAATTTGTCAAGTAGGTCGGTGATATTTGGTAATGGGTATTTGTCTCCTATTGTTTTCTCGTTAAGTTTCCGATAATCTATCACTATTCTCCATTTTTTTTCACCTGACGCGTCTATTTTCTTGGGTACAACCCATATGGGTGAACACCAAGGTGAGTTAGAATGTTTAATTATATTTTGGTCTAGCATTTTTTTTATTTGGTCGCGAACTTCAATTTTATGGATTTCGGGATATTTATAAGATTTTGTATAAGTCGGTATTTTGTCCGTGGTTTTAATGCTATGTCGTATTTGATTTGTAAATGTCAGTTTGTCATTTTCATTATCAAATATATCAGAGTATTAATTAATAATTTTTAAGATTTCTGACTTTTCTTCTATGTTCATGTGGTCCGTGCGAATTTTGGATGCATTGAATTTCAAATTTTTTATTTCATAACAATTAAAATTTGGACTTGCATATGTCACATAATTATCAAAACATTCTAATGCAAATAAACTAGGTAATCTAAATGTAACGTGATACTCCGTTGGATTGATAACGGTACATAAACAGTAAGAGTTTTGTACGTTTGTTACACATTCGTGAATAATTAAATTTTTAGATTTAATTTACGTTTACCTTTATTTTTATATTTTTTTCTGACTTTGGTTCGACAGAAATATTTGGTATAGTTTTTAAGATTTTTAAATTCAAATTATTTTTATTATTAAAATAATTTATTTTAATTTTACTATATGGTGTAATAATTAAATCATTAAATGTATCAATAAAAATTCTTAACCTTTTTAAATTGTCCATGCCCAATAGCATGTTGAATTGGTCGTGAAAGTCGAAAATGTGATATTTTAAATAAACTTCATCTTATAATTTTGGGTTTAATATTTTAGAAATATGTACCATTGTACTGTATAATTCTGTGGTTGTCCCGTGTGCTGTTGTAATTTGGAATGCATCTTTTGTTACAAATTTATTATAAAATTTAGATGCTATGTTGGGCCGAATAAAAGATCTAGTGCTACCGGTATCTATCAATACTTTAAAATTATTCTCTGGGAGTATTATAAATGGGAGTTTACTCTGATTTATTGTTAAATTCATTAGTTCAAAGTGAGATCCGAGGCTAGATTTCCTAAAAAAATATTGGTCAGAGATATCAGTGTCATTTTTATCGTTAATATTTACTTCTTCTACTATCTCTATTTCGTTGCTTTCGTATATTTCTGGGAGATAACAATTATTATCAGCAAAGCTATCGCTTTCTTTTAATTCATATTTGTCTAAATTAAAAAGTTCTTCTGCATGGAATTGTGGGGATTGAAAATTTTGACGTGACGGTCCTGGTCTAGGCTGAAAACCAGTATTGCGAGTTGATATACTCATAGGAGTAGGTTTTGGCATAACCTTGCTCTGATTATTCGTTGAGTTTCTAAAATTTTTACTTTGGAAATTTCTTTGGGGTTCCTGTTTACTGTGGGAGTGAAATAGTTTTGTCTAGCAAGTGGGAATTTATTTTGATATACGGGTTGAGGTGGTATGTATTTGGGTATCATTTTAAAAATTTGGAGTGTTTTGTTTTGGAATATATTTTTGATTTTGACTATAAAGGTTTTTAGGTGTTTTACGGTTTTCTTCGAATTGGAAATCATTCGTAAGCATGTGTAATGCCGAATTTAAATCACTAGGGTTCTTTGTCCGCATTAATTGACCGATGGGGTCTTTAAGTCCCTTTAATAAAATTCTTAGAGCATAGTTACGGAAATATCCAATTAAAATTGGTGCCTCGTTAGCGACGAAACTTAGCAATATTTGATACTTGTATATTTAAGAGATGTTGCACTCTATTATAAAATTCAAAAACAGTTTCTTTATCGCCATGTTTCAAATCTGTCATTTCAATACATAAGGTATAACAATCTCTTTTGTCCGCGTAAGTGGTTAAAAGAGCTGTTTTTAAATCATTCCATGTAGCAATAGTGCAACTGGCTATATTAATGGCTGCTTCGCCCTTTAATTTCGCTAAAATGCTACTCATGAGGTATTCATTTTGGAAATCACCTTCATCGGCGGCATTATAAAACTTTGTTACAAGTTATCTCGTGATTTCTAAGAATCGGGGTAATAGTTCCCGTTCTCCATGGAATTCAGGAATCATGTCCAAATATCCCTTTTTAAGTGTGGGTACGGTTGCTATTTTTAATTTTAATTTAGGTTGTCTTAATTTGAACGAACTGATTTTAGGATTTAAATTAAGATTTTCAAGGTCAGAGTCTGATTCAGAATTTGTACTATTTTCTAATTCACTCGATAAAATAAAAATAGGAACAAACGACATATAGTACTCACAGCAACACCAGGATTCGCTTCATATCCTCTGAGACGATGGCGGCTGGTTGGTACTCGGCTCTCGATGAACGCTTCTTTGCGTAGATTCGATGACCTCTCTGGATTGGGTGACTGATGTCCTCTCAGCAACTCTCTCCTTTGGGTCTCGTACTGGTTACTTGATTGCCTTGTACGTAAAGTACAATAATAAGTTGTTAATAGCGTTACATCTAAATCTAGACTGTGTGAAACTACATGATACATTTGTTTTTATGTTCTTGAAACATGACGTGTCCGCGAGACGTGCTTCTACGTAAATGTCTTATTTGTCACGTTTATTGTTGTATCTGGGCATATAACTTATATAAATACCGGGTGTCTACTTTTTTTTGTTATATAGGAAATTCAATGGTAAAATTTTCATTACGCCATAAATTTTTCCCTATTAATTTTAGAGCAAAAGTTTAAATACAAAAATTGTTCAGAATTTAAAACTGCGTCCAACGAACCCCTATTTATTGATATAAGACGATCTTGTCACGTGATACATGTAAATTAAAATTTCCATCTTTAAGCTGTTTACAGAGTGCAATAAAAAATTAAACAAATAATAGTATTGTTTAGTATTCTTTGAGTTTGACAGTTTGTGTGATGAATTCGGTATGAAAAATTAGAGAAATTCTAATAAATATTAATTTTTATGCAAATAAAGAAAATTCAAATTCATGATTTCATCGATATCTTATTTCATTAATTGTGTTTGAGTAATATTGTTGCACTCTTCAACAATTGCATTTTTTAAATCATTAATATTGACAATATTGCGTTTAAAAAATTTCTCCTTCAAGTACACGGGGCTAGATCGGGTGATCTAGCTAGCCAATTAATTGGACTTCCTCTACCAATCCAAGAATTTGAAAGACAATCATTTAAATATGATTTAACGTTCCTACTACAATGTGCCGGACATCCATCTTGTTGATACCATACAACATTATCTTGGACAGAATATTCCTCTAATTGTGGACCAATGTCATTTTGCAGCATATTGCACTATTTAAATTGTTTTCAATGAAAAATGGTTCAATTATAAATCTTCCAAAAATTCCAACCCAGACGTTAACTTTCTCTGGATATTGGGTATGTGTTGTTAAAATTAAAAAAGGATTTGCTTGGCTCCAATACCGATAATCAGTAAAACAAATTAATTTCAAAAAATTTCTATCTAAATTACATTTTTCCATAATAATTTCACAAAACACGCTTCTTGTAATTTTATCAGCTTCAAAAATTTCTTGGTGGGTTGGGTATTTGTAAGAATAATATTTATCCTTTTTTAATACTTTATGTACTGTTGAAAGATGCAAATTTAATTCAGCAGCTATTTGACGCACACTATCATTTGGATTTTCTGTTACACAAAAATTACAGAATAAAATAATGAGAATTATATTGAATTGTAATGTTTATACTTCTGTAAACAACATGTTGGAATGGTTGCAATGGTTTCCAATTGAAATAGAAATAAGGAAGTCTGTTTTAATATTTATATATAAAATCAAATCTGGTCTCACACCAACCTATCTAGAGGATTTTATTGAAATTAGAATGAACCTAACTAATTATAGATTGCGAAATAGATTGGATTTCAATATCAATAAATACAATAAAAGTATAACGTGCAAATCAGTTTTTTACGACGGTCTCAGTATGTATAATTCATTGCCAGCATGTTTAAAAGAATGTAAAAATATATATACTTTTTAAAAGTGTTTAAATTCATACTTTTCCACACAGAAACAGTTATGTTAATATATGTACATGTTTTTTTGTTTTTGTTTTTGTTTTTATTAATATTATGTTTTTCTAATGTAGCATCTTTTGCTAAATAAATAAATGTTATTATTATTATAAAATGATGATGAGTTTGTTTTCATCTAATTTATTCTCATTCCAATTTTGCGCCTGATGTCCTTCGTTGATATTCCTACAATCCTTGCAAAATTTTATCACAGAGCCAGTTTCATTAAATTGTTGAATTATTCTGTGAATGGCCACAGTGCAAGGAATAGGACGGTTTTCAAAAAAATTGCTGAATAAATCCCTCACTCGAGCAATCGAATTTCCACCGAAATACCATCTTACACTCTGAACTTTTTCATTTGTAGGAAATATTTCCATTATTTTAATTTTAATGAAACCAAAGTAAAAATTAAAAGAACACAAACTGTCAAACTCAAAGAATACTAAACAATACTATTATTTGTTTTATTTTTCATGGCACTCTTTAAACAGCTTAAAGATGGAAAGTTTAATTTACCTGTATCTCGTGACAAAATCGTTGTATATCAATAAATAAGGGCTCGTTGGACGCAGTTTTTAATTCTGAACAACTTTTGTATGTAAACTCTTGCTCTAAAAATAATAACGAAAAATTTATGGCGTAATGAAAATTTTACCATTGCATTTCCTATATAACAAAAAAAAAGTAGACACCCGGTATATAAATGTACAGAATTGAAATGTGGCGTATAGGGATTTCAATGTTATTTTTTAAATATTGCTGTATCTCTTTACCTATTCACTTTAGAGCAAAAGCGTAAATACAAAAATTGTTCAAAAATTAAAAACGCATCCTATAAAGTAAATTTCATTACATAAATGTGAATAGTTCACCAGATATTAAGTAAATGAAATTCAAAATTTATTTATTTGATATATTGTAAAAGAGTTTGACATTTGTTTGTTACAGTGTTGTAATATTTGTTGAACAAGTTTTTGAAGAATATTGTAAAGAAATAATGAATAATCTTAGCACGCAAGAAAAAATTCAATGTATTGGGTGGTATTTTACAGGATATTCTGCTGCGCAAGTGCGAGATCTTTTTAGCGCTTTGTATGTGGATCGGCCAATTCCATCCCTTACTACAATCCGTAGAATAATTCATAAATTTAGAACGACTGGAAGTGTTTTACCATTATGTAGGAAATGTGACGGGCGAAATCAATAACTTGTGAATAATGACGATTACAATGATAATAAACTTAATGTAATGTTAGCCGTAACCGAAAATCCAAATTGTAGCGTGCGTCAAATATTTTCTGAACTAAACATACATTTTTCAACAGTTCATAAAATATTAAAATCAGAAAATTACAAGTCTTATAAATACGCTACACATCAAGAAATCTTTGAAGCTGATGAAATGGCAAGAATTGATTTTTGTGAAACAATGATGAACAAAGCGAATTTAGATAGACAATTCTTAAATAACAATTGTTTCTCGGATGAAACGTCTTTTACTTTGAACGGCGAGCCTAATGTGCAAAACCATCGATATTGGAGTAAAGATAATCCTCATTTGGTTCTTCAAACTCATACCCAGGATCGCCAAAAAGTTAATGTGTAGGCAGGTATTTTTGGATCGCACATTATTGGACCGTTTTTTATTGATGGAGCTTTAGATGGAGTAAAGTATTTGAATCTTCTTCAAAACGATATTGGACCTGAATTGGAAGTAAGATCCAGGGAAAATCAAATTATTTGGTACTAGCATGACGGCTGCCCAGCACATTTTGCAAGATATGTAAATGCATACTTAGATGAATGCTTTCCAGATTCATGGATTGGTCGTGGGGGTACAATTAACTGGCCAGCCCGTTCTCCGGATTTGGCGCCAAATGACTTTTTCTTATGGCCATATTTAAAAGAAAAAATTTATAAAACCAATATTGCAAACATTGATATTTAAAAAAATACAATTATAAGAGAATGTGAAAAAATCACACAAAGACAATTAAGTAATGTGCGCCAAGCATTTTATGATCGGTTAGGGCATTGCTTAGCAGTAAATGGAAACTTATTCGAACATATCTTGTAAATTTATAAATAAATAATTTGTTAAAATTATAGTAGCAATATAATGTATTTTTCTTATTTTATAATAAATAAGTCAAACATTTTGTGCATTTGAAATTTATTCACTATTTCCTTACAATATTCTTCAAAAACTTGTTCAACAAATATTACAACACGGTAACAAACAAATGTCAAACTGTTTTACAATATGTCAAATATTCAGTTCATTTGTTTAATTTTCCAACACATTTACGCTTTTGCTCTAAAGTGAATAGGTAAAGAGATACAGCAATATTTAAAAAATAACATTGAAATCCCTATACGCCACATTTCAATTCTACAGCCTATATATATATATATATATATATATATATATATATATATATATATATAGGCGTTTAACATGGCAAATCAGTTTTTCCGTGCGCATTGCTTCCCTAATTATTTTAGGAAAATATGTTTCAAATAAATGTTGTAAAGCATAAAATTCTACATCCGAATCAATAAACAAAGTTCATTTTGACTACTTCATAACTGCAGAAATTAAATTTGAATATTCACGTAACTTCAATTTAATAGTAATAGCCATGGAATTAAAAACAAGAGATTAACAAATGCGAGTAGTATAGGCGGCACTCCCGTGTAGATGACGTGCAGGTGTACTAATTAGGTTATTGACCTTGGAATGGTGGGTGAGGGGAGGTTATGTTATTTGTGAAATTTGGAATGTCGTTTTCGAAGAATTTGATTGTGAGGGGTGAGGTGGGGTTATGTTATTTGTGATTTTTGGATTGTCGTTTTCGAAGAATTTGGAAAAGAGTTGACTTTCGATCTGGGGAAATTTTATGTACGTATGATTTTTGATGATCTGTAATTATGAAAGAATTTGGAAAAATTTGTATTTGTAAGTTATTTGTCATTAGGGCGAGTTTATATTTAAACTGAAAGTTATTTGTTATTACGGTAAACTTTATATTTAGTTAATGTATGTAGATTTTTATTTTTAGGTTATTTGTAAGTTTTGGAATGTCGTTTTCCGTAATTAAGAAAGAATTTTCAAAAATTTGTTTTGCGAATTGCTTGTCAACAGAATTAACTTTCTATCTGGGAAAATTTTAGGTACGTATGATTTTTGACGATTTGTAATTATGAAAGAGTTTGGAAAAATTTGTATTTGTAAGTTATTTAACTTTCTATTTAGTTAATGTATGTAGGTTTTTATTTTTAGATTATTTGTGAATTTAGGATTGTCGTTTTCCGTAATTAAGAAAGAATTTTGAAAGTAAAATATATTTTTGTGAAATATATTTGTATATAACAGCATGATATGTATAAAAGAAGAAAATAAATTATTTTTCTTTCTATTACTATACAAACATCAAGTAGGCTAGTTCGAAGTGCATTAGTGTAAGTATTTTCTATTGTTTATATTATTATTATTTATTATTATTATACATAATATTAATTTTATTATTTTTATTTACAGAACAATGAATTTTGATAAAATAAATAATTTAGGTTTATTGAAAGATTTGAAACCTACAAAGAAAATTACGGACCTCGTACAAGATGAAAAATATAACGTAGTGAATGCAAAAGCTGTAGTAACAAAGATTGGAAGAAAAGTGAAAGTAGAATTCAAAGACTATGGTGTTTTTCTACCAACACGCTTTGACGGCATGTCTGATGAGGATATAAAATATTTAAACGAATCAAATGGTCGTGTAGCCATGATTTATAAGGGAAAGAAGGATTGCGGTCTAGCCAGAGAAGCTACGTGTATTGTATTTGAAAAATTGTAAATGCTTATACATTTTAATATATTATTATTGAATGTTATTTAATTGTAAACATAAAATACCTATGTATGTATATATTTTTGTGTTTGAATAAATTGTTTTTGTAAGTTATTTGTCATTAGGGCGAGTCTATATTTAAACTGAAAGTTATTTGTTATTACGGCAAACTTTCTATTTAGTTAATGTATGTAGTATTGAAATATGATTGGGTTGAAAATAGCGTTTATATTTGAAAAATTGTAAATGCTTATACATTTAAATTTCTCAGTACCGCTGATTTTACGTAAATCCATTAAAAATCAATTACCAATATTCTTTAAAACTGAGAAACACCTGAATATAAATTTAGTTTGGTATCTATCCTAACAGTAGTGTTGCTATTTTATTTGTACGTGTGTATTAGGTAAAATAAAATATAACTTTCTACAACATGTTTTCAATATTTGTAAACTATTAATAAATAATATAAGTAGAGTTTTGACATTCTTTAATAATATATGTGTTTAGAATTTCTTGTATTTACACTGGGAAAATAATAAATCCAAGTCTGTTTGAACGTAATTAATTATTTGGTTATACTATTTTCAATAATGTTATTGTTTGTAAAATTTAAATTTAAAAACATATATACAATAAAGTAGAAGTTTTATTTTATTATTAATAAATAATAAACACTCTGTCTTAATATTAAGAGTACTATTATTTAATTATTTATGAATATTTATTATATTTGCATGAATTTTAGATTATGTAAAATAAATATTATTTTCTACATGTTTTTATATTTGTAAAACTAAAACTATTAATAAATAATATAAGCAGAGTTTGACTTTGTTTAATAAGATGTGTTTAGAATTAACCGTCTATACACGAGAAACAATGAATTTGTCTGTTTGAAAGTAATTAATTATTGTTTATACTATTTTAAATAACGCTATTGTTTGTAAAAAATTAACATATATAAAATTAAACCAACTATCTGTCTTAATATTAAAAGTACTATAATTTACTTATGAATATTTATTATAATATTTATATATTTATAAAATATGTATTATACTTGCGTGAATTTTAATAGATGGTTGTATGTGAAACGACTTGAAGAACTGATTCAATCTTGTCCTGTAGAAAGTTTAGGGTGCTTAGCGCAGTAATTATATTTTCAAAATTCCTATTTATATTTACAAAGAGAAATTTTGGCCATTAACATTCGTATTGAATACGTCCAGCGGATTAATTATAAATCATTACCGAAAATAACCCTATTGAATTTGTTATACCTGAACATAATATATACAATTATATTTCACAAAAGTGTATATTATAATTCAATAAATTCTATTAATTTTGCTTGTTTAATATAAATTTACCACTTATTTGTTAACAAAAATATTATATACAAATATATTTCACAAAAGTATATTTACAATCATTCCTAAATTCACAAGTACAAAGTACAAAAATCTATAATTTCTATGTACCTTTGCAATTTCGTAATATTTAAATTTTTCCTACATAGTAATAAAAGTAATTTTTTGGCTAAATTATGTATTTATGTGTATTAACACAATCTGGGAGCATAACATAAAACTATTATGAAATTCGATTTATTTAATGCATGTTACATAGAAAAATATAACGTGGTATATTTTGCATTTGAATATATTGAAGGCGCGTTGTAATTAAGTTTTAATGACTCTAGAACTTTTGGGTTACTTATTTTTAGATTATTATTTGTATTCGTGAATTAGGAATAGTTGTACTTTTGTGAAATATTTTTGTTACCAAATAAGTAGTAAATAATATTATTTTTACGTAAATATTTGGCAAAAAGTCTTTAGAACATAGTTTAAAATGAGATGTAAACACCAATATAAAATAAACATAAAATAAAAATATTATTGTAAATTTTAGAAGTTAATTATTTTGTAATATGTTCTATTTGTACTATTCTTTTCAATATTTAAAATAAATAAGTAAATCATCGCGCCTTTTACTCCTTACTGGGTGTGGCACTCCGCAGTAGCAGATCTCGGTAAGTGATATATTTCTTAGCGTGAGGTGCGGTTACCAGTCGTCAAATCATGCATCTACCCCAAAGATGTTAGTGGAGAGGGAGCCACAGGGGTAGATTTGATTTGTTGAAATTTGTTTATAGGCTGTGGGGATCGAACCGGGGTTCTCAAGATTCACAAGCCGGTTCGATAATATTTATTGTAATAAATTCATTATCCGTGTAAAATAAGCTCAGTTTATTTGAAACTGTTATTTTGATAAGTTATCTAATTAATATTTATTGTCTTTTACGATATATGTTATTACTGGTAACCGCACCTCACGCGAAGAAATATATCACTTACCGAGATCTGCTACTGCGGAGTGCCACACCCAGTAAGGAGTAAAAGGCGCGATGATTTACTTATTTATTTTAAATATTGAAAAGAATAGTACAAATAGAACATATTACAAAATAATTAACTTCTAAAATTTACAATAATATTTTTATTTTATGTTTATTTTATATTGGTGTTTACATCTCATTTTAAACTATGTTCTAAAGACTTTTTGCCAAATATTTACGTAAAAATAATATTATTTACTACTTATTTGGTAACAAAATTATTTCACAAAAGTACAACTATTCCTATATTCACGAATACAAATAATAATCTAAAAATAAGTAACCCAAAAGTTCTAGAGTCATTAAAACTTAATTACAACGCGCCTTCAATATATTCAAATGCAAAATATACCACGTTATATTTTTCTATGTAACATGCATTAAATAAATCGAATTTCATAATAGTTTTATGTTATGCTCCCAGATTGTGTTAATACACATAAATACATAATTTAGCCAAAAAATTACTTTTATTACTATGTAGGAAAAATTTAAATATTACGAAATTGCAAAGGTACATAGAAATTATAGATTTTTGTACTTTGTACTTGTGAATTTAGGAATGATTGTAAATATACTTTTGTGAAATATATTTGTATATAATATTTTTGTTAACAAATAAGTGGTAAATTTATATTAAACAAGCAAAATTAATAGAATTTATTGAATTATAATATACACTTTTGTGAAATATAATTGTATATATTATGTTCAGGTATAACAATTTCAATAGGGTTATTTTCGGTAATGATTTATAATTAATCCGCTGGACGTATTCAATACGAATGTTAATGGCCAAAATTTCTCTTTGTAAATATAAATAGGAATTTTGAAAATATAATTACTGCGCTAAGCACCCTAAACTTTCTACAGGACAAGATTGAATCAGTTCTTCAAGTCGTTTCACATACAACCATCTATTAAAATTCACGCAAGTATAATACATATTTTATAAATATATAAATATTATAATAAATATTCATAAGTAAATTATAGTACTTTTAATATTAAGACAGATAGTTGGTTTAATTTTATATATGTTAATTTTTTACAAACAATAGCGTTATTTAAAATAGTATAAACAATAATTAATTACTTTCAAACAGACAAATTCATTGTTTCTCGTGTATAGACGGTTAATTCTAAACACATCTTATTAAACAAAGTCAAACTCTGCTTATATTATTTATTAATAGTTTTAGTTTTACAAATATAAAAACATGTAGAAAATAATATTTATTTTACATAATCTAAAATTCATGCAAATATAATAAATATTCATAAATAATTAAATAATAGTACTCTTAATATTAAGACAGAGTGTTTATTATTTATTAATAATAAAATAAAACTTCTACTTTATTGTATATATGTTTTTAAATTTAAATTTTACAAACAATAACATTATTGAAAATAGTATAACCAAATAATTAATTACGTTCAAACAGACTTGGATTTATTATTTTCCCAGTGTAAATACAAGAAATTCTAAACACATATATTATTAAAGAATGTCAAAACTCTACTTATATTATTTATTAATAGTTTACAAATATTGAAAACATGTTGTAGAAAGTTATATTTTATTTTACCTAATACACACGTACAAATAAAATAGCAACACTACTGTTAGGATAGATACCAAACTAAATTTATATTCAGGTGTTTCTCAGTTTTAAAGAATATTGGTAATTGATTTTTAATGGATTTACGTAAAATCAGCGGTACTGAGAAATTTAAATGTATAAGCATTTACAATTTTTCAAATATAAACGCTATTTTCAACCCAATCATATTTCAATACTACATACATTAACTAAATAGAAAGTTTGCCGTAATAACAAATAACTTTCAGTTTAAATATAGACTCGCCCTAATGACAAATAACTTACAAAAACAATTTATTCAAACACAAAAATATATACATACATAGGTATTTTATGTTTACAATTAAATAACATTCAATAATAATATATTAAAATGTATAAGCATTTACAATTTTTCAAATACAATACACGTAGCTTCTCTGGCTAGACCGCAATCCTTCTTTCCCTTATAAATCATGGCTACACGACCATTTGATTCGTTTAAATATTTTATATCCTCATCAGACATGCCGTCAAAGCGTGTTGGTAGAAAAACACCATAGTCTTTGAATTCTACTTTCACTTTTCTTCCAATCTTTGTTACTACAGCTTTTGCATTCACTACGTTATATTTTTCATCTTGTACGAGGTCCGTAATTTTCTTTGTAGGTTTCAAATCTTTCAATAAACCTAAATTATTTATTTTATCAAAATTCATTGTTCTGTAAATAAAAATAATAAAATTAATATTATGTATAATAATAATAAATAATAATAATATAAACAATAGAAAATACTTACACTAATGCACTTCGAACTAGCCTACTTGATGTTTGTATAGTAATAGAAAGAAAAATAATTTATTTTCTTCTTTTATACATATCATGCTGTTATATACAAATATATTTCACAAAAATATATTTTACTTTCAAAATTCTTTCTTAATTACGGAAAACGACAATCCTAAATTCACAAATAATCTAAAAATAAAAACCTACATACATTAACTAAATAGAAAGTTAAATAACTTACAAATACAAATTTTTCCAAACTCTTTCATAATTACAAATCGTCAAAAATCATACGTACCTAAAATTTTCCCAGATAGAAAGTTAATTCTGTTGACAAGCAATTCGCAAAACAAATTTTTGAAAATTCTTTCTTAATTACGGAAAACGACATTCCAAAACTTACAAATAACCTAAAAATAAAAATCTACATACATTAACTAAATATAAAGTTTACCGTAATAACAAATAACTTTCAGTTTAAATATAAACTCGCCCTAATGACAAATAACTTACAAATACAAATTTTTCCAAATTCTTTCATAATTACAGATCATCAAAAATCATACGTACATAAAATTTCCCCAGATCGAAAGTCAACTCTTTTCCAAATTCTTCGAAAACGACAATCCAAAAATCACAAATAACATAACCCCACCTCACCCCTCACAATCAAATTCTTCGAAAACGACATTCCAAATTTCACAAATAACATAACCTCCCCTCACCCACCATTCCAAGGTCAATAACCTAATTAGTACACCTGCACGTCATCTACACGGGAGTGCCGCCTATACTACTATGCGTAACGTTTTATACTACAAATTATTAGTATTTATTTTGACCAACTGTGATATTAAATCAATATTAGGGTTTATTATTATTAAAAATGAATAATTATTCAGATGAAGAAAAGTTGCAAATAATTAAATGGCATTATTCTGGCCATAGTTTACGACTAATTCGTGACTATATTAGCGCAATTTGGCAGCATCATGATATTCCTAGTACGGCAACTATTTAGAGGTTTATAGTAAAGTTTGAAAAGACAGGAACACTAAATTTCAAGAAAGAAATAAATGAAAGAATTTATAACAATGAAGAAAAATTCTTTCTTTAATAGAACTGGAGTCAACAATGAGTGTGCGGGAAATTTCCAGCGAACTAAATATAAATTTTATGACAGTGCATAAAATTCTCAAAAAACATAAAAACATTCCTTTTAAATTTCAAAACCACCAAAATATTTTGGAACGAGATTTTGAACTGCGTGCCTCATTCTGTGAAATAATGATGGAGAAATCAAATTGTAATAGAGAATTTTTAAGTAGTATTTTATTCACAGATGAATGCACATTTACCATGAATGGCGAACCAAACTGTCATAATTATCGGTACTGGTCACAAAATAATCCACATAATATAGAATCGAGGACACAATATCGTCATTCTGTCAATGTGTGAGCAGGAATTTTTGGTACCTAATAAAATCATTGGCCCATTCTTAATCCAACGAATAAATTCAGCATCATATTTGAATTTATTAATTAATGCTGTTGGACCACAAATTGTTGAAACAAACAAAGAACATGTGTGGTTCCAGCATGATGGCTGCCCTGCACATAGCACTAGAGAAGTTGTGGAATATCTAAACCATGTATTGTATTTCCTGAAAGCTGGATAGGCCAGTTAACTGGCCAGCACGGTCGCCAGATTTAAATCCGTGCGATTTTTTTTATGGGGCCATTTAAAATCTTATGTTTATAAAAAAAGATACCAGAATTTAGAAGAACTTAAAAATGCTATATTACAAGAATGCCAGAAAATAAATAATCGACAATTAAAGAATACTCAAGAAAGCTTCTACAACAGATTAGGTTATTGTTTAGCTCAAAACGGTGGACTATTTGAACATCTAATTTAACAATTTAAGAATATTTAGTTTGTTGATGTTTTTATTGAATTAAATTTATGTTACATTAATTAATTTGTTAAATAACAACCTAGCTTAAATATTTTATCTAGTTTATTATTTTATTATTCTTAAATAATATATCTAAAAAATATTTTGTCTTATTATTATTAAATTTTTATTTAGAAAATAAATATTTAGCACGTAAAAATGATTTTGACAATTTATTCGGACATTGACGTATAAAACGTTACGCATTTGTTCATCTCTTGTTTTTAATTCCATGGCTATTAGTATTAAATTGAAATTACGTGAATTTTCAAATTTAATTTATGCAGTTATGAAGTAGTCAAAATGAACTTTGTTTATTGATTCGGATGTAGAATTTTATGCTTTACAACATTTATTTGAAACATTTTTTCCTAAAATAATTAGGGAAGCAATGCGCACGGAAAAACTGATTTGCCATGTTAAACGCCTATGTTTCACTTTTCGTGTTACACCCGGTATATATATATATATATATATACCGGGTGGTGCTCGGTGAGTGCGAACATAGGAATTTAACATGGGATATTAGTTTTATGCAATTTCCTGCTCTCCTGTACATTTTACGGAAAAAACTGTAGAGGGAAGATTTGTTCAGAATTAAAAGTTACCCATGAAACTGTTTTTACATGTTTTATTAAGTTTTTGGTTTAGCCGTAACATTAAAAATAAATTTCGAAATTTCTGTTACTTTGTAGCAATAGCCATGACTTTTCTTTTATTTTTATGACAAATGCGTTAAATGTCAATTTTTGATGTTTATTAAAGTTAATCTTATAATTTAAATTAAATCTTTGTGTAAGCTATAAAATGAATGTTTATTCAAACGAAGAACGTGTCTACATTATTAAAAATTATTATGGAGGAAATAGTTATAGGAGGGTGCGGGATTTATTTTCAATTAAATATGAAGATAAACCAATTCCAAGTGTATCAACAATTTCAAAACTGGTTACAAAATTTGAGAGTACAGCTAGTGTAGCTGTGACCGATGGTAAAGAAGGCAATAATAATAATAACAGAATACGTCATAACGAAGTGAATGAAGAATTGGTATTGGCTATGATATCTCAAAATTCAAGGTACAGCATAAGACATATTGCTTCTGAATGTGGTTTGCATCATTCAACAGTTCTGAGAATTTTAAAAACACATGGATATAAATCTTACAAATTTCAAACACATCAAGAACTTCTTTTGGCTGATTTTGAAACTAGAAGTACATTTTGTGAAATTATGCAAGAAAAGGCAAATCGGGACCAGCACTTTATTTCGTCGATTTGTTTTACAGATGAATGTACATTTACTTTAAATAATGAACCAAATGTTCAGAATACTCGTATGTGGACCACAGAAAATCATCATTTAACTGTGTGTACAGGTACCCAATATCCTGAGAAAATTAATATTTGGGTTGGAATTTTTAAGAACAGGATTATACCATTTGAAATTATGGGAAATTTAAATTCTGATATGTATTTAGAACTTCTGCAAAATCATATAGGTCCTGCATTGGATGAGGCAGCTGCAGTAGATGAGGATATTTGGTTCCAGCAGGATGGGTGCCCGGCTCATTATGGAATAAATGTGCGGGAATATTTAGATTTGGTTTTTCCTAATCGGTGGATTGGTCGTGGTGGTGGAATAAATTGGCCTGCAAGATCTCCGGACCTAGCTCCTTGCGATTTTTTTTGTGGGGACATCTTAAAAGTAAAATTTACTCTAAACACTACGAAAATTTAGATTTACTAAGACAAGCTATATTCGAAGAATGTGATAATATTACTGACAGGCAATTAGCCAATGTTAGAACTTCGTTTTACAATAGACTTGGTTATTGTCTTGCTGAAAATGGTGGCTTGTTTGAACATTTATTGTAATTTCTTTATTTTTTTATGTAGGTATATTAAATAATATTGTTACAATTATTACTTATTATTTCACATTAAATTATTGTAATTTAAAATTTTTAAAAAAAATTGAAATTGTTGATAAACTTGAAACTGATTTATTATTAAATATGAAAATAAAACTTTGTTCAAAGAATAAAAAATGTGATTTTTTTGATTTAATTTAAATTATAAGATTAACTTTAATAAACATCAAAAATTGACATTTAACGCATTTGTCATAAAAATAAAAGAAAAGTCATGGCTATTACTACAAAGTAACAGAAATTTCGAAATTTATTTTTAATGTTACGGCTAAACCAAAAACTTAATAAAACATGTAAAAACAGTTTCATGGGTAACTTTTAATTCTGAACAAATCTTCCCTCTACAGTTTTTTCCGTAAAATGTACAGGAGAGCAGGAAATTGCATAAAACTAATATCCCATGTTAAATTCCTATGTTCGCACTCACCGAGCACCACCCGATATATATATATATATATATATATATATATATATATATATATATATATATATATATATAAGTTAGATTTATTAATTTGCAATAAATGTTTTTAAAAAATTTTATTTTAAGTGTTTTACAACATAAGATATTTTTTAGTTTCAGAAGTCAAAAGTTAGATACAGATTTGTTATAAGTATGTGTTGATCGTACTGGAGTGAGAATCTGACTGAGTTCAGTCTTACACGATCCTACCCAGGATGTTACATGATTCTAAGATATGATATTACACTATTCTGGAATCGTATTGCTGGAGAGTCAGCGGTTTCTGTGGGAACACCGTTTCCTAACTCCTCCTTCGCTAGAATTGGGCTTCATCGGGGAGCTGGTGGACCGTTGGAGGGGCTGAAGTTCTCGGTTGAAGTTCAATGCCTTCTCTGGACTTCGGTCTTGTCAGCGAGCGTCTGTGGAACTTTCTCTTTAAAAAGATTACAAGCAGGATGATAGCACCTGTAATCAAAATTATATAGAGTATTAGGGTTGAATAATTGATGATATTGTTGACATCGTGTTGGTCGAAGAAATAGTCGTCAATGGATTCTTCGAGTTTGTTCATTGGTTTCAGCTCGTTGATGGTATTCAGTTCAATTGACATTTTTGGAATTTGTGATTTGTTGAAGTCAAATTTGTAGTTTTCGATTACTACTGGTTTGCCAAAGGTTCCGTGTTTAAATAATAAATTTTGGTTCTTGTATTCCAACAGGCAATCGTCTTCTTTTACCAGGAATATTCCTTGGAGCGTTTTTATAGTGTCGCCTTGTTTACATTTGATTTTAATTTCTTCATGATCGGGGAATATTATTAAATGTTGATTGATGTCAGTCAAATATTCGATATGATTCTGTCTGATATTTAATTTTAGAAATTGACAATTTTCAATGTTGTTGTGTGAAATGAAGTTCTTCTCGCAAGAGTTTTCGGTCAGTTCACTTATCTTGTTGGGACACTGGTATGTGTTTTCCTTATTGTAGGTACATACGTCATATAGAGATTTAATTTGTCCATCATTTGATCTTAAGAAGTATTCTTGATTAGGGATAACAGTTACATATTCAGTATTGTGTTTAGTAGGAATCGGGATTAGGTGAATTAACTCAAATTGCGTTTCGTAATTTATAGGAATTTCAATAAAATACGTAATTTTGTTAGATGATAATTTGCAATTTACAAAGAGTATTTTTTCTAGTTCTAGAATATTTTCTGAATTTATATTAATTGGTAA
Organism: Pterostichus niger; assembly: GCA_947425015.1. Lineage (NCBI taxonomy): Eukaryota > Metazoa > Arthropoda > Insecta > Coleoptera > Carabidae > Pterostichus > Pterostichus niger. The sequence goes on along the minus strand of OX380334.1, from coordinate 35,410,966 downwards.
CTGATTATTATAAAATTTTGAAATTTTATTTAATTCTGTGAGAAGATCGTGTGACTTTATAATACTTGGATGTATAGTGTGTAATTTACAAAACGTCAAAGAATTTTCGACATCTTGGAGAATATTAAAAGTTAAAGTATATAAAGTGTTTAATTGATGAAAAATATCTTTTATAAAGAGTTTATCTTGATCTCTAGTTCCACCGACAACAATGTGAAGTAGTTGTTCAATTTTTGATTTTAATAAATTTTCATTTTCTCTGATTGTGTCAACAGTCCTATTAAAATAGTCTATCATTTGTTGATTGACGGAATATTGGTATTTAATTTGGTGATTTAAATTATTTTGATTCTCCTTTAAGTGATTCAAAATTTGTGTATAACGTTTATCGTCGTCTGCATCTAAATTTCCTGTTATTGATTTGATAACTGTTCCGAGGCCGTTGATTAAGCCTCTTTTAACTCGTTGATTTTCTGTTTGTTTTGTTAAATGATTAATTTTTTCGTTAATGTTATTACGAATATAATCAATTATGTTATTATTATTGTCAAATTCAGGAGAAATTGTCTTGTCATTATTAAGGATTCGTTTAAGGTTTTCATATTGTTTGTTTAAATTTTCATATTGTGTCCAAAGTGGTTGTAAGTCGTAATAGTGTATGAATGTGTGTGTGGATTTTTGGAGTTTTGCGGTCCCGAGATTTATTGTCAGTAGTCCTGGATTATGTGTTATGTCTTTCATACTTAGTCCGTGGGAGTATGAGAGGTAGAAGGACCTGGAATATCCGAATTTTTGTTAGAAATTTTTCGGGGTCTTCTTATATTGGAGAGGTGTATTTTAGGCTGCTTTTTGTCATTGGGATTGGTTTCTATTTCCGCTGTTTTCAGGGGTTTATTTAATTTTTTTATCTTTTCTTTCTTAAATTTAGGCAATTTCGTTTTATTTACTTTTTGTTTGTTTTGAACATAAACTGTTTCAGGGATGTCTGGGAGTTCTTCTCTTGTTTCATTAATTTTAGTTATTAATTTAGATTTTTCATCTTGCAATTTTTGATTAATATTTCGATACATTAGTTTAGTTTTATCTTTGTGTTTTTGTATATAGTCTTGGGTAACTTGTTTATCAAGTTCGATATCGAGAGGGGAATTTACTTCTAAATGACCGTTAATAATTTCAATCGGTTTTAAATTTGTCGAACTATGATTTGTATTATTATATGCTAAAATTGCATATGATATTTTATCTTTTATCGACTCATTCTTGAAATTGTCTTGCATATTGAATAAACGAATATGTTCTATTAAAGTTGAGTGAAAACGTTCAACTAAACCATTCGAGTTTGGATTTTGTGAGCAAGTAAAATGAATTTCAATTTTATGCAAGGATAATAATTCTTTAACAACTGTATTTTTAAATTCGAGTCCGTTGTCGGATACAATTAATTTTGGTATACCATGATGGGAAAAGAATTTAGTTAATTTATTTGTAATTTCTATAGCGTTGATTGACGTTACATTATAGGCTTGCGCGTATTTTGAAAATGCGTCAATTATTGTTAGAAATTTGGAATTTTCGAGACTTAATGTGTCTACGTGTATAATGTCTAATGGTTTGTTGGGGGTCGGAGTTATATTTAATTTAGGTTTTACAGGATTTCTTTCGTATTTGGCTGCTAAACATATCTCGCATTGATTGATATAATCTGTGATGGTTTTATGTTGGTTAGGCCAATAATATCTCTTTTTTATTTGATTATACACTTCATTAATGCCGCAGTGATTTGTTTTGCTTTCATGATTATTTTTAATTGTTTGTAAAATTTCATCTGGGTCTTCTACATCTATTAATTTAGTATTACACTTAATAAATTTAATTGCAGAGTTTTTGAAATACTTTTGCAATACGTTGCTAAATTGTTCGTATAAGGGTTGCTCGAAGTATAGGTAATATTTTACTTTAGGCACAACAAATTCTTTGCACTAAAATTCTCATTTTGTCAGAATGAAATTTTTGCACTTTTGGTGTACATGGAGAGTGTTTAACTTGAGATATAAATATTTGATTTTTGCCATAGTTTACGGCAGATTCTGTTATCGTAATGCCTATGATAGGATTTTCTGGATTTGAATGTATAGTTTGGTCTGTGTCAGTATCATTTAGGGCATCTTCGTCAGGTTCAACAATCATAGATTGTGTGTCATTGTTGGGATCAAAAGTATCGTTAAATGTTTCTACATATTCAAAAAGATTTTTCATACCGGGGTCTACAGTGTTGACGTTTAATTCTATTCGTGATAGAGCGTCAGCGTTTTTGTTTAAAGTTCCTTTTTTATGAATAACTTCGTAATCGTACTCTTCTAATTTGAGTCTCCAACGCATTAATTTGGAATTTGGCTCTTTTAATGAATGTAAATATTGCAATGGTTTATGATCAGTAATGATTTTAAATTTTCTGCCAAACAAATATGGTCTAAAATATTTCGTAGCCCACATAACAGCGAGTAATTCTTTTTCAATCGTGCTGTAGTTTTGTTCTGAGTCATTTAGAGTTCGACTTGCGTAGGCGATGGGAAGATCGGAACCAATATTACCTTGGGACAGGATAGCGCCTATAGCGTAATTGCTAGCGTCTGTGGTTAAGTTGAAAGGCTTGTTAAAATCTGGATATTGGAGTATGGGATCGTTAATTAGAAGATTTTTGCAAGTATTGAAACAGTTAACATATTCTGAATCGTTATGTTTAATTTCTGCGTGTTTCTTTAGACATTTAGTTAGGGGTTTCGTGAGTTGGGCAAAATTTTTAATGAATTTTCGGTAATAACCTAGTAGGCCTAGAAATGCTTTAATTTGTTTCGGTGTTTTCGGTAGAGGGTAGTTTTTGATCGCGTGAATTTTATCCGGGTTCGGTTTAACTCCGCTAGGGGTCACGACATGTCCGAGATATGCTACCTCTGTACGTAAAAATTCCGATTTGTCGAGCTGTATTTTTAGGTTCGCTTTCTTTAGACGGTCAAAAACTGTTCTTAAATTTTGAATATGCTCTTGGAGGCTTGTGCTGAAAATTATGACGTCATCTAAGTATACTAAGCAAATTTCGTTTACTAAATTTCTGAGTACGTTATCCATGACGCGTTGAAAAGTTGCCGGGGCATTTTTCAAGCCAAATGGCATTCTCATGAATTCGTAATGCCCATTTTCGGTATTGAAAGCAGTTTTTTGAATATCTGCTTTGTTCATCTCAATCTGATGGAATCCGGACGCGAGATCTAAGGTCGAAAAATAATTACATCTACCAAGTTTGTCTAATAAAGTGTTTATATTTGGTATCGGATACTTGTCATCGATCGTTTTCTCATTTAACTTTCTATAATCTATGACTATTCTCCATTTTTTCTTGCCAGATGCGTCAATCTTCTTGGGAACGATCCACACTGGGGATGACCAAGGAGAATGAGAGGGACGGATTATTTTTTGATCAAGCATTTTTGAGATTTGATTTTGCACTTCTTTCCTATGCACTTCAGGATATCTATAGGTTTTTGAATATACGGGGATTTCGTCTTTAGTTCGGATGAAGTGTTTAACTTCATTCGTAAATGTTAGTGATTTATTATCGCCGTGTAAAATAGTAGAGAATTCTTTTAATAATTTCATAATTTCAGATTTTTCTTCTTGATTCATATGATCAATTCTTATTTTACTCATATCTAAATTATTTTCAGTACGGGTTTTGTCAAAGTTTAAATTATTAATTTCAAAATGATTTAGTGTTTCTAGTTTTACGCAATTTACAGTGTCTAAAATTTGTTCATTATCCGTTGTGTTAATAGCAGGATAGAATAATTCGTAATTTTCTACTTTAGCTAAACCTTCAGGAATAATTATATTATTTATTTTAGTTTCTGGTATAAATGCTTCTCCGGTCTCTATGTTGTTAACAAATATTTTAATTATTTTTTCCGAGTTTGGTGGAATTTTGATATAATGAGATTTTGGAAGTATCTTATGATAATGAATTTTTATATCTTGAGTAGGAGTTTTAATTTTATCATTATTTAAATCAATACTTGTTTCTAAAATTTTTAAATTATCTATTCCAAGCAAAACATCAAAGTTATTGTGGAAATCGAATAGATAGTATTTTAATAATTTATTTGGGTTGTTAAACAAGTTTGAAGCAGGTAAAATAATACTAGAATTTTCAGTTGAAGTACCGTGAGCTGTTGTGATTTTAAAAGTGTCATTTTGAATTTTATTTTTATAATATTTCTGTGCAATATTTGGGTTAATAAATGAGCGTGTACTTCCGGTATCTATCAAAACTTTTAAGTTATGTTCGGGATATATTATGAATGGTAGTTCGCTATAATTATGAGTTAAATTCATAATTTCAAATTCGTTTCCGAGGCTTTTTATTGAAAAAAAGCGCCTTGATCATGATTTTCATCATTATCGGGATTTGGTTCGGTGACGTAATATTCTGCGTTTTCATCACAGTATTGTTCTTCGATTTCGTTATTTTGTAATTCATCGACTTCGGTATTAAATAGTTCTTCCGAAATAAAATCAGGTTTTCGTTGGGATTGGAATTGTTGAGGACGGTAATTACTTGTGCTTGGTCTTGGTGTGAATGATTGTCTAGTACTGACACTCATGGGCGTCGGTTTCGCAAATTTTTTGTTTGGATCAGGTTTGAAAACGTTTGGAATGTTTGGTTTAATTTGTTGATGATTTTGTTGGTATGTGTAGTGTGGTTGAGGGGTGTAGTGTGTTTGATTAGGCTTGTACATTAGTTGAGGGTAACTTCTTTGTTGAAATGGTTTGTTATTTTGTGTGGGAAGGTTTTGTTTGGGTTTGAACGTATTTTTGTGTTGTTGTTTATTGACTGAGTCAATTTGGAAATCGTTTGTCATCATGTTCAGGGCGGTGGTTAGGTCTTTTGGGTCTTTGGTTCTCATTAATGTGCCTAGAGGCTCTCTAAGTCCTCGCAACATGACTCTTAACGCAAAATTTCTAAAATAGCCAATTAGAATTGGTTGTTCTTCCGCTTTTATATGTAGAGTTACATAAGAGGTTGATAAATTTAATAAGTGTATAACTCTGTTGTAATAATCAAATGGGGATTCATTTTGATTTTGTTCTAATTCGCATAATTCGACATTTAACGTGTAAATATCGCGCTTGTCCGCGTACGTATTTAATAGGGCTGTTTTTAAATCTAGCCATTTAGTAATTGTGACACTCGCAATGTTGACGGCGGCTTCTCCTTTTATTTTTGTCAAAATACTGCTCATTAAGTACTCGTTTTGGAAATTATTTGCGTCTGTTGTATCATAAAATTTATTTACGATTTTTTCGCTAATTTCTATAAATCTACTTAATAATTTAGCATCACCTCGAAATTCGGGGATCATGTCTAAATATTCGCGTTTGAGTTCTGGGACAGCCATTTCGTCAAGGTTTAGGTTATTTATTTGATCGATAAGGGATTGATCGATTGGGAGTGTGTTTGGAATGTAAATTAGTGAGTCAGAGGAATTTACTGAATCTGTATCTGAGCTATCGTCTGATTCTAATTCGATATTCGCTCGATTATCTCTAGATGTCATATGTGCACTACTTACAGGAAAATCAGTGTGTTCTTCATTGGCTCTGTACGGCTTCTTCCACGATGGAGGAACAGGACAGGATGAATCTTCTACGGCTCGGCTCTGTGTTCAGCAGGGCTTCGTTGTTCTCTTCGTGTGACGCGATGCACTCGTTGAAAACGTGTAGATTTTTTTCACTGATTTTACGTTGATTCTTCGCAATAAATCGTTGAAACGAACCGAAATTTTTATGTTTCGTTTGCGATATCCGTTGCGACTGCGCCAGTTAGATTTATTGATTTGCAATAAATGTTTTTAAAAAATTTTATTTTAAGTGTTTTACAACATAAGATATTTTTTAGTTTCAGAAGTCAAAAGTTAGATACAGATTTGTTATAAGTATGTGTTGATCGTACTGGAGTGAGAATCTGACTGAGTTCAGTCTTACACGATCCTACCCAGGATGTTACATGATTCTAAGATATGATATTACACTATTCTGGAATCGTATTGCTGGAGAGTCAGCGGTTTCTGTGGGAACACCGTTTCCTAACTTATATATATATTCATAAACTTTACAGCGTTACAGTGTTACAACGTTTGACATATTAAAACTGGTCTTATCAGGCAAACCATTACATTTTTTCTCTTAATTCGTACTGCAGGTAGTATATAAATCGAGTGTTTGCCCGATGATGTCCAATAGTTTGTCTTGTCTATTATTAAGTCACGAACTCAAAAGGTTTCTTCCTCTTGTACCTCCTTGTTGGATTTTCATTGTTGAGGAGCTGGATTACTTCTACGTTGGTGTGTTGATGCAGGCGAAATTCGTATTCGGTTGCGAATCTTTTTATCTCACTCGCGACATCTGCAATTCCAATATCACGGTGCAGGTCACTATTACGCACGTACCACGGGGCATTAACCATGTTCCGCAGCACTTTATTTGGAACGTTTGAATTCGTTTGATTTGGCTATTTCTGGCACAACTCCACAGCTGTATGCCGTATACCCAGACTGGTTTCAGAATCTGGATGTAAATTATAATGTTATTGTGTAGTGACAGCGTAGACTGTTGTCCCAAGAGCCAATATAGTTGTCTGTATCTAATATCTAATTATATTATTTTTTTCTTTATGTGCTCTTTCCATTTTAGTTTAACATCCAAGGTCATATCGAGATATTTTGCATTGTTTTCATACGGGATAATTTTTTCATTTAATCTTACTGATAAGTGCTCTGTGTTTTTGTTTGTGATATTAATGTGTGTTAACTTTAACTCATTTATCTTGATCTTCCAGTTTTTCATCCATCTGCAGATGCTGTTGCTTGCTTGTTTATTAGTAGTTTCTTGAATGTTGGGACCGACTGCTAGCAGTGCTGTGTCGCCTGCAAATGTGGCTATTGTTGCATCTTCTAGTCGTGGTATATCACTCGTGTATAGCAGATATAATATTGGCCCAAGGATGCTGCCTTGCGGCACGCCTGCTGCTATATCTTTTAATTCATAGTATTCGTCTTCTTGTTTTATGCGAAATAATCTATCTGAGATGTATCATTACAATAGATCTGTGTATTGCGTCGGCAGTAGTTTGTTTAGTTTGTAAATTAAGCCTTGTTGAAGGCCTGTGCCACATTAAGTAAAATAGTCCAGCATATTTTAAAAATGATTGAATGAACAAATTTAAATTTAAATGCAGGGTACGTACTCCTATTTAGCATTACTACGTACAACTGAAAGGAAGTGAGAAAGATATAAGCGTACTGGTCAACTAAATCGTAACTGTTAAGCTTTTCTTTAGTTATTTAACGACTGAGGCATTGAGAATATGTTACTTAAATTGTAAGTCAGTCATGTAAGTAAACAAATTCAAGTATTACATGGTTACGAGTTACAGAAGCGTCAGAAATCAAGTGAGTTTCTATGTAAAATTGTAATGCATTTATTTAACTGATATTAATTGAAAAGCAACGTTTATCTTTACATTCTTGCATTTTTGACACTAGCTTTATTTGTTTAAATTTATTTTGCAAGTTTGCAAATTTTCTTAAACTGTACCACTATAGAGTTTCCAAAATCTTACTGGTTTTTTTAAACGAGTATGTTGTTAATTATGTTTACTAAAATAAATAAATATATCATCACGCCTTTTACCCATTACTGGATGTGGCACTCTGCCTAAGCAGATCTCGGTAAGTGATATATTTCTTCGTGTGAAGTGCGGTTACCAGCCGTCAAGTCACGGCCCCCAAAGATATTAGGGAGCCACAGGGGTAGATTTAAATTGGTGAAAATTGTTTGTCGGCTGTGGGGATCGAACCAGGGTTCTCAAGATCCACAGGCAGAATCGATACCACTGAGCCACCTACCCCATAATTATAATATATTATATTATTATAATTATGTTTACATTCTAAAAAATTATTTATTAATTTCAATGATATTTTGTTTAGTTATTTTTCATTCTCAAGTTGGTAATAAAATAAATTCGCAGATTAAAAACAAATTTTATATGATTCTCATTCCTAACATATTTTGGAAACAGGGCAGTTAAATTTCGAAGATAGGTTTCCTAAAACGTACTTTATAAATTGTTTTATTGTAAAGTGATTCATTATACATATGGTCTTTTTTAAGGCTGAACTTGTAAATAGAAGTGTTAAAAATTAATTAATTTTCGTATAACTTCAGACTGAGTAATAAATAATATAAAAATTATCTTCGGTAGTGCGATTTTAGTAATTCTCCCCTATACTGTGCCGTAAGAGGAACGGAGATAACGATAATTAACAAATTATAACAGCAGTCTACAGCCAGAATAATTTTACTAGACATTGTCGTTGAATACACCATGGTAATAATAATTTGTAAGACAGACAGGGTGGAAGTAGACCAGTTTGCAAAAGAAACGACAAAAATATTTTTTCATGTATAATTTCTCTGTAAATGTTAAATACAGGGTGTAACAGCGAAACCAACCACCGCCTATATTTTCTTTATTATTATAGTTACAAAAAATATTATAAAGCAAAGTTGTAGAAGAGAAGGGGGACATCTGCTTAAAGAATAAAATAATTTGTTAAACCAGTGGTTCTCAAGTTACAACACAAAGTTAAATTTTTTCAAATGGGATTATACATATTTCTTAGATCTATTCGATATAGTATTTTTTTCTGAATTCAACGATGTAATGGTTCTACATCCTTACATAATAAAAATATTGAGAAAAATTCAATTGAAATTTAAATAATTTTTTATTTTTAATATTAATGTGCAGTAAGCTATGGATGAAAAACAACAACAAAAGAAATAAATGTTAGCGTAATTTTGAAACGTAAGGTCTTCATTTCTTAATTGATTATGTTTTCTACTTCATTCTAGCGTTTAGGTGGATTACGAGTGCTGTTGGATAAGAACTTCATTTAAATAGCTAATTAACTATGCATTTCATTCCAGTTTATGGTGAGATTTGACAGTGAGTGGTTGTATATCGTGTTGTGTTAGGAGGGAGATTGCTTGAGAACGAATTGGTGAGTTGAGTCAAGTGGTGTTACCACACGTGGTGTATGAGTATGTGATCCTATTCCTTGTTTATGCTGCGGTCACTCCAGGGAAGTCCCCTGCGGGGTTGACGGGGAGTGACAGCCAAGTATGCAGCCAACGAAGCACGACCCGCTAGCCCTCGTGCCAACGGTGTCCTGGCCTGCCATCTATAGTGTTAATTCAGGAGGTGCCCAACGTTTCGCTAACACCCCGCGATTGCGGGTGGAGTGTGGGTTTCTACTTGGCTTTCAATCCACACTCCCGGTGCCCAGGTTAGGCAATCCGGTGGGTGGGTGTTGAGCACTGGTTCTGGTCACTCTGGTTGGCGCTGTCCTTGAGACGACTCTCAGAGTGAGGTGTTGTTGTATGTGTTATTTCGAGCGATCATCTGTTGAGTGATTGTGGGTGTGTGTGTGGTGGCAGTTGATTCCTCACTGAGTAACTTCTTATGTTATTTCTCTTTTCAGCTGGCTAACCGCGCACCAGAGTACCGCTGAGGCAGCATCCGCTCCGTCGTCATCCTTACGTTGACTTGTAGTATTTAGTTTAGTAATTAGACGGGTTAGATTTATATCTGGTTTTAATAATTTATTTCAGCCCTAACCAAATTCATTCTTTTTAATACAAAATTTAGCTGCTGTCAAGTAATAATAATTGTTGTAAATTGTTATTATGTTTAGAAAATAATGGATACCAAGTAGAACATTATTTATAAGGAGTATTTTGTAATTATAATTTTTTAACTTTAATTTATCACTTGTTTTTCATGGATGTAAAATGATTACATCGTTGAATTCAGAAAAAAATACTCTATCGAATAGATCTAAAAAATATGTATAATCTCTTTTGAAAAAATATAACTTTGTGTTGTAACTTGAGAACCACTGGTTAAAAAAATTATTTTATTCTTTAAGCAGATGTCCCCATTGCTCTTCTACAACTTTGCTTTATAATATTTTTTTTGTAACTATAATAATAAAGAAAATATAGGCGGTGGTTGGTTTTGCTGTTACACCCTGTATATTAATCTTGATTCATTTATTCATAAATAAATAATAACTTCCATACCGACAAAATGATAAATAACGTTAGAGCCGAATACTCAGTCTATTGTAATTATATGACAATTCACAAAATTATTATCTTTTATTACAATTAATGAAATATAATGTAGCGAGTACGGCTCTGTTCCGTCTGGAACTGTCGACGCGTCATAGTTTGTAGCACGTTCACTGCTGTCTCATACGCAATAGACAAGTCCTAACCTGTTCGCTCTGCGTCATGTGTTCCAGACGCTCTCGTATATTCTAGAAAATATTGTTCCTGTATATAAGGAAGAGTTTCGGCCGGCAACTGGCGTTCAGTATTTGAAGTGCGAACAGTGCAAGTAGTTGCTAAATACTTTGTTGTGAATATAAATACGTGTTGTATATAAATATATGTCTTAGTAGTTGTACTACATTATTTTCGTTTTAAATAAATATGTTGTTAGTGTTTTCATTACTCGTGCTTTATTTAGTAATAAACTTCAGCGAACCCGAAATTGTAATAAACGTTACAATTGGTGTCAGGTGTTAGGGTTGTGTTTTGTGAATTAAAAGTGAAGTTTAAGTGTAGATAAATAAAAATGGGTTCGAGAAAAGTAAATCTAAGTGATTTAAAAGTGACTGATCTCAAGTGAGAATTAGAAGAACGTGATCTGGATACTAAAGGCAAGTAAAGTATACTGCAAGAGCGTCTTCGTCAATTTTTGGTTGAAGCTGGTGAAATAGCGGATACCTATGAATTTGAAATTCCGGGCGATTTGGACTCCATGTACAAAAATCTGAAGGAAGAACTAAAAGATAATTCTGGAAGTTTGGAAGTCAAATTGCAAGAAAATTCTAGAAGCTTGGAAGACAAATTGGAAGAATGTTCCAGAAATACCGAAGAAAATTCCAAAAATTTGAAAGAATAAAAAATAAATAAATATACCATCACGCCTTTTACCCATCACTGGGTGTGGCACCCTGCCTACGCAGATCTCGGTAAGTGATATATTTTTTCGCGTGAAGTGCGGTTACCAGCCGTCAAATCATGGCCTCCAAAGATATTAGTGGTGGAGGAGCCACAAGGGTAGATTTTTTAAATTGGTGAAAATTGTTTGTCGGCTGTGGGGATCGAACCAGGGTTCTCAAGATTCACAGGCCGACTCGATACCTCTGAGCCACCTACCCCATAAAAAAAATTTGAAAGAACTTATGGAAACTAAATTTGAAGAAAATTCTAGAAGTTTGGAAGCCAAATTGGAAGAAAGGTCCAGAAATACCGAAGAAAATTCCAAAAATCTGAAAGAACTTCTAGAAGTTTGGAAGCCAAATTAGAAGAAAATTCTAGAAGCTTGGAAACTAAATTAGAAGAATATTCTAAAAGTTTGAAAGCTAAATTTGAAGAAAGTTTCAGAAGCTTGGAAACGAATTTGGAAACTAAATTTGAACATAAGTTTGAAAAAATTGAAGAAAAATTTAAAGCAAAATTTAAGAAATCGAGGCAAGATTAGCAACATTGAATCACGAACAGCCAAATGTCAAACAAATTAACGACTTGCTTCAGAAAACGCCATCCAGTGACCAGCCATTGAATAACGGAAAAGTAGAGGGTTTAGTGACAGAGGGGAAAGAATCGTTGCGTATATTCCATATGAAACCACTACAGTTTGATAGCAAGGTTTCTTGGCCTAATTATTACGTCCAATTCAAAGTTGCCGCAGTATCTAATGGTTGGTCGTCATCTGAGAAGGCAATGGCCTTGATCATTGCGCTGCGTGGTGACGCAGTGGATATATTGCAAACAATTCTTCCAAAAGAGAGGCAGAACTATCAGCAACTAGTTAAGCGCTTGGAAATGCGTTATGGACACGCACATATGCAGCAAGTGTATCACTCGCAGCTGAGAAATCGCTGTCAGAAATCAAACGAAAGTCTACAAGAATTTGAATCTGATATCGCTCGTCTAGTTCGCCTTGCATATCCTAACACCCCAGATAGTGTGCTGGAACGACTGGCTGTGCAGGGATTTATTGATGGTCTCCGAGATAAGGAAACCAAGCGGGCCCTGATTCTGTCTTGTTCGAGTAGCCTGTACATTGTCTTGGCCAGCGCATTGGAATTCAAGATAGCAAGGCAATATTTGCACAATATAGGGCGTAGAGGAAAATCACAATGAATCTATGGAGGAAACAGCACGGCGGGTCTTGACTGAGATGTTGCCAAAGAAGAGACAACTTCGATGTTGGAACTGCGGTGAGCTAGGGCATGTGCAAAGCAGCTGCGGGGAACAAATAAAGAGCAAGGCAGCGGAAAATCTAAAGCGGGTCGATGCAAGAGGGCGAACGTCGGTCCATCATTAATATATCCTGAAGCTAAATAGCATCTTTGTGGATGGATTGATCGATGGGAAACCACATGCCTTGCTGTTCGATACAGGTGCTACAAAAACCATCATCAGACCTGATACTCTCAAGAAACAGATAACGATTGAATAAACAAAATGGCGACTGCGCACAGCAACAGGGTCCGCGGCTACCATCCATGGTGAAGCAGACATTACCATCTCCATCGGAAATACACGAATTAAACACCGAGCCCTGGTAGCTGACATTGAAGACGAATTCATTCTCGGGATGGACATCATGAACTCAAATGGTGTCGAACTAGATTTAAAACGCTGCACACTTAAGATCAATGGTGAAGAGATCGTTTTACATCCCCGAGGAGAAGACACAGTACGTGTAACCTTAGCTGAAGATACTGTCGTGTTAAATCGAAGTGAGATGATTGCGGATGCACACCTGGAACGTGAACTTCCAACATGATGTACCATGTTATTAGAAGCTGGTAATCATAATGAAACGACTACTCGAGGAATACTGGTGGGAAAATCTCTCGTGTATACTGGAAATGTAGTACCAGTTCGAGTAATGAATGTGAATTATTATGGAGTTACACTAAAGAAGGGTACTATCTTAGGACACTGTTCATCAGTAACTTCGATTATCAGACGAACGTCCGTTACACAAAATCCATCAAAGAAGCTTCCCGCAGAACTGGTCAATGTACTGTCAACATCTAGCCAAGAATTAAACCAGGACCAGAATAACAGAATGAGAAATTTAATAACGGAATATCAAGACGTTTTCGACACCAGCTGTGGGACCAAGGGGAGAACCAACATAGTCCAGCATCAAATAAACACCGGCGATGCACGCCCCATCCGCCAAGTACCAAGACGATTACCATTGGCCAAGAGAGAGGAAACCGAGAAAATTAATCAAGACATGGAAAAAAAAGGTGTTATCGAATCTTCAAGCAGTCCGTGGGCCTTACCAGTGGTGTTGGTAAAGAATAAAGATGGGTCAACACGATTCTGCGTGGACTATCGTCAACTCAACAACGTGACGAAGAAGGATGTCTACCCGCTGCCCCAAATAGATGACACATTGGATACGCTGGCCGGGTCGAAAATATTCTCAACATTGGACTTGAAAAGTGGGTTTTGGCAGGTTGGCATGGCACCAACGGATAAAGATAAAACTGCGTTTTCTGACGGGGCCGGACTGTGGCAATTTAAAGTAATGCCGTTCAGGCTTTGCAATGCCGCTGCCACGTTTGAACGACTCTTGGAAACGGTACTGCAAGGACTATCTTGGAAAACCTGTTTAGTGTACCTTGACGATATTTTTGTGGTCGGAAGAACATTCGACGATCACATGAGGAATTAGGAGGAGGTATTCCTGAGAATGCGAAGTTCTGGTTTGAAGCTTAGTCCAAAGAAATGTCATCTCTTTCGAAAAGAAGTGCAGTTCCTGGGACATATATATCTGGAAACGGAATAGCCGTTGACGATCAGAGGATCCGATCAGTAAAGGAATGGCCAGTGCCCAATGACAAACTTGAATTGCGAAGCTTTGCTCTGGATTCGCCAACATTGCCAAGCCACTGACACGACTCACGAAGGAAGGACGGAAATTTTTGTGGGAAGAAGACTGCCAAGACGCTTTCGACAACCTCAAGCGAGCCCTAACAACAGCACCAGTCCTGAGTTATCCTCTACCCAACGGGGACTTCATATTGGATACAGATGCCAGCAATGTCGGAATCGGCGCCGTCCTATCACAAGTTCAAGATGGACAAGAGAAGGTCATCGGCTACTTCAGCAAAACTCTGTCGAAGCCGGAGTGTAACTACTGCGTCACCAGGCGAGAATTATTGGCAGTAGTTAAAGCCGTTGAACACTTCTACAAATACCTGTATGGAAGGAAAGTCTTAGTGAGGAAGGAATCCGGAAGGGCAGGTAGCATGATGGATCGAACGGCTACAGGAATATGATTTCGTCATCGAGCATAAGGCCGGAATTAGTCATTGTAACGCCGATGCATTATCAAGACGACCATGCTCAGAAGACTGCAAACACTGTACCCGTGTGGAATAGAAGTTCGTTCCAATCTTACGGACCACAGTGATAGCCGACCATTGGCTGACTGAAGAAGTTGTGAAAGAACAAGAAGTTGATCCGGAATTGAAATACTTACTGGAATGGAAGAAAGAAGGCCGAAAACCAACCTGGCAAGAGGTTGCACGACACTCGAAAACCGTAAAATCGTACTAGGCGCAGTACCATTGTTATAGAATATGGACTACTGAAATGTATCCTGGAAGGTCCTAAGGCTACGGATCAAAAGATGCAGATCATTATCCCCAAGAAAAGAGTACTGGAGGTACTAAAGGAGATTCATGATGGAACTGCTGGAGGACACTTAGGAGTAACGAGGACAGTACAGAAGCTGCGTGAGCGATTTTACTGGGTTAATTGTCGAGTGGACGTAAAGGAGTGGTGCAAGAAGTGCGTAGTTTGCGCCGCAAGCAACGGACCGCAGAGACGTCGGAAAGCCCCAATGCGTCAATACAATGTTGGGAACCCGTTTGAAAGAATTGCAATCGACGTGGCCGGTCCATTTCCGGAATCCGACAAAGGAAATAAGTACATAATAGTGGTGATGGACTACTTTAGCAAGTGGGTTTAAGATTATGCATTGCCAAATCAAGAAGCCGCTACAGTAGCAGAAGAACTTGTCAACCAGTGAATCTGTCGATTCGGGGTACTATTGGAACTACATTCGGACCAAGGTAGAAACTTTAAGTCGTCTCTGTTTCAAGCGATCTGCGAGCTATTGAACAATACAAGAACAACTGCTCTACACCCACAGTCAGATGGCATGGTCGAACGTATGAACAGAACCATCAATAGACACCTCTCCAAGGTTGTCTCCGGCCGCCAAAGGGACTGGGATTGTCATCTATTAATGTTCCTATTAGCTTATCGATCATCCGTTCATGAAACAACAGGACAGACTCCGGCTAGCATCGTCTTTGGTCATGAACTGCGATTGCCCTGCGACTTGAAGTTCGGCAGCAAGCCAGGTGAAATTTTGTCTGGCGAAGATTTCGTCACCGAACTTCGGAAGAAGATGAACGACATCCATCGGCAAGTACGCTCCAACATCCAGAGCACTAATGACAGGATGAAAGACCAATATGATGTCAAGGCTTAGAATGGTGGATATCAAGCCGGGGATCTGGTTTGGCTATACAACCCACAGCGTCGCCGTAGAATGTCACCAAAACTAAAGAACGCCTGGGAAGGTCCCTATGAGGTACTGAAGCGAATAAATGACGTCATTTATCGAATACGGAAAAGGACTGGCGGAAAACCAAGAGTGATTCATTTCAATCGATTGGCTCCTTTCGCCGGCGACAACAACGATAGCAACGCCAATGAAGCTCAAGCTCGACGAATTAATGTACAAGATTCGGAAATCACCTTTGACGACTTCATGGCCACCTATTCTACGGGCCATATAGTACGAAATGGTGTGACCAAGGAACATCAGGGAGACTTATTCAAAGTGCCTACAGAATACTCATTAGCGCATTGTGTAGCCCAAGATCTACAAATGTCTCGAGGAATCGCGTAGTTATTAAGAAAAAGTTCGGCCAACTTGAAAAATTACGGCAACAACATCCATGTGCTACAGATAGCCGACAAACAGTCGAGCCGAAACAGAAGCATTTTTTACATTGTGACCAAACATCTGTCCTACGAGAAACCAACTGTAGTGATAGATCTGCACTAGCGACTGAAAAATGGCGAAACGCGATTTAAAATACAGTGGTTTTAATACTTCAAGAAAAAATATTAAGTAAATTATGATCGTTATGCTTTGTAAATACTCGTTGACAAAATGTTGGCGTGAGGTTGCTCGGGCACCAACGGTCGGATAGCGCTGTCGGAGATAATAGGGTTGTCAGAATGAAACACAAAGTTGTTAAAAAAATTATGAGTTGAGTCTTTACTATTATTTCCGGACGCCAGGCGTCAATTTTCAACAAAACCGCGAATTCATCGTTTAGAACCTGTAGACCTACACCGTGGGTCCTGACCGCCGCTCTTTTAGCGTGAAAAGTTGGTCAATCGTTGACCGATTTTTCCTGAACCCCGCCTGGTACTCTCCTACTCTGCTTTCCATTTCTTCTTGCAGTTTCCTATTGATTCATGTTGCCATAACCTTATATACAACATCTAACAGGGCTACGTCTCGGTAGTTCTCGCATAGTGAGTTGTCTCTTTTCTTATGAATTGGACAGAGGACGGCTTCTTTCCATGTTTGTGGTATTTTTTCTTCCTTCCAACATGTTTTTATTAGTTTAAATATCTTTTGTCTGAGTCTATCTCCGCCGTATTTCACTAATTCAGCTGTTATGTCATTGTCTCCCGGACTTTTATAGTTTTTCAAGTTGTTTATTATCTCTTCTATTTCTCTTTCCTCCGGCTCAGGAATTGTGTTTTCTTCTGTATCGTTGTGCATATTTAGATGTAAGTCTTGTTCTGGTTCGTTTTCGTTTAGGAGTGTTTGAAAGTAGTTTGCCCATCTCTTTATTCTTGCTTCGTCACCTCCTATTAAATTTCCTTCCTTGTCCCGGCAATACAATGTTTTTTGTTTGTACCCTTCTTTTTCCTTCTTAATATACTGGTAAAAATTTCTTACTTCAGTTTTATTGTAGTTTTCTTCCAGCATTGCCATTTGTTCTTTTAGTTTCTGTCTCTTCTTATTTCTGCATATCTTTTTATACAATCTTCTTTGTTGCTGGTATTTTTCCTTATTTGTTTCTGTTCCCGTTTTGATGTAATTCATTCTTGCCTGTCTTCCCTCTTCTATCGCCTCTCTGCAGTCAGCATCGAACCACCTATTCTTCGTATTATTTAATGGTTTCGGTCCCAGTACTTCTTTCGCTGCTTGCGTTATCTTGTTTTGCAATGCTAGCCACTCATCCTCTATTGTGGTTTCTGAGCTATTTTCTTCTAACATCTGTTCTATTTTAGCTATGTATTTTTGTGCGGTTTGCTCTGATTTTAATTTTTCTATGTTGTATCTCTGTTGTGTTGGTTTTATTCTGTTCGAGTATGGTATTTCCTCTTTTATGGTCATTCTTACTAAGTAGTGGTTCGTGTTGGCTTCCGCTCCTCTGTGACTCCTGATGTTTGTAATCAGCTGGGAATGTTTCCGCTCAATCAGAATGTGGTCTATCTGGTTAGTTGTATTTCCATTTGGTGCTGTCCAGGTGCCTTTATATATTTCTTTGTGTGTGAAGAAAGTACTTTTCACTACTAGTTGATTTTGTGTTGCGAAATCTATCAATATTTCTCCGTTTTGGTTCTGAATTCATGTTTGCTTTCTCTTCCTATTGTAGGCTGGTATTGTTGTTCCTTCCCTATTTTTGCATTTGCATCCCCCATTACTATTTTTATGTCTCCTCTTGGTAGATCGTGATATTGTCTTTCTAAATCTTCGTAGAACTTCACTTTCTCCTCTATGTCTTTTTCTTCTGTAGGTGCGTGAATGTTTATAATACTTATCTTTTTATATTTCATTTTTACCCTTAAGTAACACATTCTTTCCGAAATTGGCTTGAAGTCAAACACTGCGCTTTTTAAATGATTCTTGACGAGGAATCCCGTTCCTAGTCTTCTATCTTGACCTCCACTATTGAAGTATATAAATCCTTTAAGTTCTGTTATTTCATTACCCTTTTGTTTTGTTTCCTGTATTGCTGCGATTTCAATCTCGTATTTCTTTAGTTCTAATGTTAGTTGTTTTAGTGCTCCCACGTTATACGTCCCTATCACGTTCCATGTTGCCATTTTGGTTGAGATCGTTTTCTTTTTCTTGTTTTTTCTGCGAATATCTGCCTTGTTTTTCCAAGTTTTGTTTGGCTCGTTATGTTTGTTTACAGTTATCCTTATTCCTTGCCTTGTCGTTTCTTTGGTGCTGTCTTGGTTGTTGTTTCCATAGTTGTCTATCCGTTTTTTGGAATTTGTTCATCTATCTTTAAGTCTTTGTTTTCTTCGTCCCACTTCCAACACTTGTTGTTTATGTATATTTTCTTGTATCCTACTTTGACCGTATTTCCTTTTGCTTTCTCTTTGGCTGCTATTTCTCTTAGTTTCTTCTGAGTTTCTCCTTCCTTTCTCGTTAGATCGTTGTTTATGTATATTTTCGTTCCTTTTAGTTTATTTTTGTTTTTCATTACCTTTTCTTTTTCATCTGAACTTGCGAGTGTAATTACTGAAAGGGCAGCACCACTTCTCGTTTTCCTATCTTCTCCTTTTACTATTTCTGTTTAAATTCCTAGTTTCTCCTTAAAAAGTTTACTTACTTCTTCTTCGATTGTTATGGAGATTCCAGTTATAACTATGTTGTTCTCTTTTCTGCGTTTTTCCTCTCTTTCGAAATCATTAACTGACCTTTTTATTTCCTGTATATCTTCAATCGTTTTTTCCAGTAGTTTGTCTTTACTTCTTATCGCCGCCTTTTCCGTTTCCCATTTGTTCATTTCCTTTTTAAGTTCATTCAATTCCTGTTTTATTTGTTCATTTTCTTCTTTCATTGCAGCTAGTATTTCGTTCGTGTGGCTGTTTTCCTTTCTTAATTCCGTAATTTCTCCCATCAGCTGTTTAAACATTTCTTTTACTTCCTCCATTTCTTTATTTTTGCTTTTTGTAGGTGTTCTCACGACCTTTCTGCTTTTTTTTAAATACTTCGTCTTGTTTCTCGGGACTCGCCTTTCGCTTTTTATCGTCTGCACTATAATCTTCGCTGTCTGAATATCCGCTGTGCATAATTGGTTGCGCACCACTAGGCGTCAGGAAACCCGGCCCAGTCCAACACTGCGGAGGCGTGGGGAACCTACACTAACCTTGACACGTTAACTTTACTGTTTTACACTATTTTCTGCTTGTGCACTCGTAAGCGTTATACTTAGCACTTATTTTGTACTCACTGCGTTTTTGTCTCTGGAACCACTATTTATTTTAATTTAAATGCTCGTAATTTCCCCTTTTAGGAGTTTAATTACGGAGCTCTATGAAACACGTACACACACTACCACGTCATTCGCATCACTCCCATACCTATATCCCATATTAAACGCTTATGAACACCTATACTCGTATCAAAATATTATAAAAGTACGCATAATTTGCTTTAAGAAATCCCATATGTTATGTAGCAAAGTGAAACAATTCAGAATTGGTTTTTGTTATAATTACAATTTTTCAGTATCAACTCGGCTTCGAAAAATACAGACAAATTAAATATTATCTTAAGTATCTATTTAAAAATTGACTTGACAGAGTTTTGGTTATCGAATTTATTAGTGCATATGTTTGTAACAATTTCAGTATTCTTCGATCATTATTTATCGAGTTTATGGCTTCTCTGAATTGTCGCGCTTGTTAGCTATTATGTGATGACATATCTGGGTAAATTATTAGCTGTGCGTTGGTCTGAGATAGCTTTTGATCTTTGTATTTCATCCCTTGTAAACGTCTGGAATTTGTTTATGTAAACTCGTGTATGGGAACAGTTATCTCTAACCAAGTCAACGATTCCACCCTCTTGCCGCTTGTTAGCACGTCCCATGGAAACAATAACTAACAGTTAGTGGTAGTTCAGCTTTTGGATTGGCAGATATAGTCTTGCTATGTAGTAACTTAAGTTCATACCTTATTGTTGTTTGCCATCTTCTGTCAATTTGTTTAAATCGTCATTTAATATGTTTTGTTTCACTTCTATAACTTTTGTAATTTTGTAAATTTTGCTATTTATTTTTATGTTCTGAATATATTTTTCCATTCCAAACTAATTTGTATATACATGTTTCACCTGTTGCCAAGCGACATTAAGTTTTACTTTAAATGTTACATTGGCAGCGGTCGTGCTACAGTTACAAGAGCAGTAGGCACTGTAAAAAAATGTAAGCAACGGTAGTTGTTAACAATCAGTGTGACGTATAATTAATTAATTAATTTGTATTTCATTATTATTAGTAATTATGTCGCTTCACAATAAATAAGCTAAACTGATATAAACTATATATTTGACGTTAAATTTGAAAAATATCGGGATGAACTTCAGCATGATTAGTCTAATCAAGATGCTAATCAATATGCCTTGATATATACAACCAGGCCCGACGAGAGGGGAGGGTAGGTGGGGTAAAATACCCAGGGCCCGTGGAATTCAAAGGGCCCGGATGTGATGCTATTTTATAAATTGCTTTTAATTTTCTACTATTTCACCAATTTTTTATATTCTTTACTAAAACATGTATAACGAAACGTCTGATACACGTTTCCAACAATTTATTACATTACATAAAGTACAAAATGACGAAATGCTTGATCAAGGGCCCCAGTTGCAAATTTTAAATAAATGTGTACACTATTCAAAAGTACATTATTACATTATTGCATTTTTGTTTCTTATATTACTACATTGTATACAATACACATAGGCAAAGGCTCTATACATTTGTGCGTAGTGCTGTTTTGGTATCCCCTGCATTTATCGAATATGCAACTAGATATTAGATAGTCATACAGTGAGTATACAATACACATCGCTGCACCAATTAACTCAGAATTTTTTATTTAATTTTATTTATATTGTTATAACTTTATTTAGATATTAATAATTCTTATTGTTGTCATACATATATTTATAAATATATTTTTTTTGGTATCTTATATTTAATTAATAAATTAGTTAAAGGAGGCCCGAATTTTTTTTTCCCGGGGCCCGCTTTTTCTCTCGGCGCCCCTGTATACAACCATATTTAACGTTGATATTGACGTGTTTGTTCCAGGTTCGGTGGCGCTGCAGTATGCGAGCGTGGCGCTGATCTACCCGCAGCGCGCCGAGGTGACGGTGGACGCGGCCACGGACTTGACGCTGGGCTGCCGCGGCGCTGAGCCGATGAGCTGGACGTTCAACGACCCAGACAATGGCCCAGTGAGTCTCCCCTACAATTTTCATTTATATTGTAGCAGCATACACAATACTCTTGTTTTTTTTTTAATAACTAGCCATTTCTTATGCAAAGAAAACTTTTTAAATTACACAACTCATACACATATCCACATAACATAAATACTATAGATCACATTTTGATTTGTGCACCCATATAACGTTTTTTTTTAGTGATTATACGTAATAAAAAAGATTCAAATAGCCTCAGGAACACGTCAATGTTTGTTTAAAAAGGTAAAATATATCTAACTTCCTATTGAAGAGAAAGTCAGAAATTTTTTTATTTTGAATGGTACAGTATAACATATATTTAAAGTCTCCATAAAATATTGTATCATCTGTGTTTCACAACACGACAAGTAAATATTTGAGCCAGTCCCGTTATTTTTCAATACTACAGAAAAATAAAAAATGCAAACACTACTTCATTCTTAAAAATTTGTCGAAAATGATGTACTACATTTTGAAACTACAATTATTAACAAAATATATAATTAATCCTTATTCCTATATTTCATATAAATACTTGTGATATTTTTCGAAATAATGTGAAAAAAAGTTGATTTGCATAACTTTTAAATTTGAGAAATAAAGGAGTTTACGATTCTTCTATTGCCAAGGACCGCGAAATGATTTTACCTCAGGGAAGGCTCAAGATATATATGTATTTTTATATTAATCGTTAAATTCGTAGGAAGTGACAGATTTCTTAACTATTTTTAATATAATGCAAAAATGTAAAAAATAATGTAAAAAAGTAAATACTACATTTTCATTGGTTTCATATTACTTGTTTTTAATATTTTGATTTATTGATCTCCTTGGTGAATTTTTTATTTTTACCTTCGTAAAATCAATTTATAATTGACATGCAAAAAATAACGTGTACAACATGTAATGAAAGCTTCTTTTTTTACTCTTTTGATTGGTACATTTCGGCTTCTCTGTCATGCATCAATGTTCTAATTCATAGAAAAGTATTGTTTTTATGAATACTCATTGTACAAATAACTTATTTTCAATGAAATATGATACATAATGTTTTAAGTACTTACCCGAAAATTTTGAAAATAAAGTACGATATACCGGGTGTAACATGAAAAGTGAAACATAGGCGTTTAACGTGGCAAATCAGTTTTTCCGTGCGCATTGCTTCCCTAATTATTTTAGGAAAAAATGTTTCAAATAAATGTTGTAAAGCATAAAATTCTACATCCGAATCAATAAACAAAGTTCATTTTGACTACTTCATAACTGCATAAATTAAATTTGAAAATTCACGTAATTTCAATTTAATACTAATAGCCATGGAATTAAAAACAAGAGATGAACAAATGCGTAACGTTTTATACGTCAATGTCCGAATAAATTGTCAAAATCATTTTTACGTACTAAATATTTATTTTCTAAATACAAATTTAATAATAGTAAGGCAAAATATTTTTTAGATTTATTATTTAAGAATAATAAAATAATAACCTCGATAAAATATTTAAGGTAGGCTATTAAATTTAAATTACGTGAATTTTTAAATTTAATTTCTGCAGTTATGAAGTAGTCAAAATGAATTTTGTTTATTGATTCGGATGTAGAATTTTATGCTTTACAACATTTATTTGAAACATTTGTTCCTAAAATAATTAGGGAAGCAATGCGCACGGAAAAACTGATTTGCCACGTTAAACGCCTATGTTTCACTTTTCGTGTTACACCCGGTATAATTAAATATTGCATGGATGGTTTTAGAAATTAATTAATTTAATTTAATTTAATTGAAGTTGTGTAATAGTTCCTTCAATGTTAAATATATAAGTCCATTGATTTTTCGAGGTGCCGATACTATTTTGTTTCATGGTCAACACATAGATCTAATTTCGTTACAAACAGCGATATACATGAACATAGCCCTCATTCTGCTCATTAACTGACGAAGGAACGATACTCCAGTTGAAATTCTAAAAAAAACACAACACAGTACTGGAAATGGAAGTTGCATGTTATATGCAATAATTGACATTGCATTTAAACATTCGATTTGCTTTTATTTATATAAACTAAGTTTAAAATTTAAATTGCCGACATTTTGCTTTTACAGTACATACCTACGGGAAATATTTGAAATACTCCTCCAAATTTTATTTCACTTTCTATTATTTCCCATTGATAGGCGCCAGTCTTTATGTATTGTTTAAGAAAAACTATAATTTGAATCTACAAAACCGTGATGATTATTATAAGATTGTATTATATTGTTCACTTCTGGTTCCAATTCAAGTTTCTTTATGTAACTATAGTTTCTACTGTGTTCTTATCCACTTATATTTGTAAGTACTGTTTTCTTTTCGAAATGTCATGTGAATGGTTTGCTGTTGAAGCAAACCTTAATGTAGCTGTCATATACCTAAGGGCTTTCTGTTTCTCGATTTGAAGTAATGTGTTTGTCATTTTTCGATGTTTGGGTTTAAAATAAACTGCATATTTCTGGTCTGTACAGTAATACAGGTTGAACTATTTTGTTATTAATTTATGTTCCGCTGTACAACAGGAACTTAATTCCAATTACAGTACAGGGTTCGGATTCATCGAGAAGCAGTGTAGTAGTTCATATAATTTTTAGCTTGAGTGCGATTTGAACTCGAGATCTTTGGATTCGAATTCCGTGACACTATCCACACCACCGTACTACCGGACAATTTTGGTTAGTATTTGTTTGCCAGCAGAGTATTTGAGCAATCAGCAAAGTTTTTTTTATTACTTTGTTGGTTCTTTTACTTGAAATTAGTTTTACCATTGGAATATCTAGAACCTGAAAATAAAATGCGCACAAACTTGATTTTCTTTTTTTGGAAAAAATATGCTCTAAAAATACTGTTTCAGGCACTAAAGAAAAGGTCTATAATTATAAATATATGCTCTATAAAAATGACAATATACTCTAAAGTTTCTAGAAAAAGTTAATAACAGTGCTAAATAAAATAAATGAAAAACTGTTGAATCCCATTTATGTATTTAATAGTTCAAAGTCATTCGTTTTCTAATCAAGAACAGCGGAAATAGGCACCAAATCTTTAAAAATTGCTATTTTTAACGGCGCTTTAATATTTTTTTAATATTGACTATAAAGCAGTCGACGTGAATATACATGTATCAAATTTGTTCACATAGTAAATAAATTTCGTATGGAAGACAAGTCACATGCGTTACTTTTGGGTAAAATATTAGCATGGTCTGATCTGCTTTTCCCATGTATGGAGCAGCACTTCATATCAGGCAGCGGTTCTTAATGTTATCTTTATTATGGACTCCGCTTAAAAATCTGTTTTTGTCGTGGAACACCAAGGCTTCATTCAAGATTTCAAATTCGAAAGTGCATCAACTTCGAGTATTAAATTAAAAATTGTCATAAAGTGCTTTCATGTACGGAGAGAAGAACAAAATAAGTTATTTTGTTAATGAACACACTACTATTATAATAATTTAATTGGAATTGTTCTATATCTATACAAAATAATGACAACAAAATAATATTGAATACAATTACAAAAGATGAAGAACTTAATAAGATGCTATAGAATTTTTTGAATTGAAAAATGTATTTAAATTTCTTTAATTTATTATGGCTTTATTTAGTAGCAAATATGAAGTTGATATTATTACCATATAAGCTAGAAATAAGAGTTTACTTATGTATACAATATTACGTGTCCTTAAATGTAATCTTTTTATACAACACAGTTTCAACACGTTTAATTAGCAACTAACACATTTATTTATAGGTTGTATTATTTCATTATGTATAAATGTAATTAATAATTTTCTATATTATTTACAGTATTTCAACACTTCTCAGATACAAATAATTGATATCTATAATGACAAAGAAATAGATTATAAACACGAGACTATATTAACTGTGTATAACGTTTCTGGAAAGAATGTAGGCTTCTACTATTGCCACGGAACAGAGGTGAACTTCGACACCTCCAGGAGATCCACCAGGATATACGTCTTCGTTCATGGTTCGTACCTAACTTATATTAAACATTCTTCATGTACGAGTATATGTTCTATTCCTGGGTGAAACACAAAAACTTTAAATGTTAATTTGTGATCTCCAGCTAAGAAATAATATTATTCTAAAGATATTCTCCCTAGCGGTTTCATTAAGAGAAACATTACAATTGGAACTGTAGCTAGATGTTCATAATTATAAACTTAGAAATAAATCAAGCTTTTACTCGACTATATTAAATATATTTTTTAATCTCAAAACGTAAAACATAACAAATTTTAATGACAATACTACATTATGATGTATTATATAGACATATTTGACTGGATAGAGCCTCTCATATCAAAGTGAAAATATTTAATAGTGAAAATGTTGACGTAAATATAATTATTTGTGTAGCTAGTGCGCAAGTGACAGTTTGTCGCAATAGTGAAGAAACTGCAGACTGAGGCTTGTCGAGGTCTACGAATTCACGAGGGTGGCAAAAGCACTTGCACGTGAAATGTATAATTATTTTTTCCACGACCGGAAGTACTCGTATATGACAAAAATATCTTATATACTATTTTGATAAGTGAAAATTTTTTAACTAGTGGTTCTCAAGCTACAACACAAAGTTATATTTTTTCAAATGGGATTATACATATTCTTTAGGCCTATTCGATAGAGTATTTTTTCTGAATTCGACTATGTAATCATTTTATATCCTTACATAACAAAAATATTGAGAAAATTCAATTAAAGTTTCGATAAATTTTATTTAACGTGACACAAAACAGTAGGTCTTGATCAATAACAAATCAATAAACATAATGATTATAAACCAAAAACATTTAATTAAAAAATTACTCTATTGAATAGGCCTAAAAATATGTAGAATCCCATTTGAAAAAATATAACTTTGTGTTGTAGCTTGAGAACCACTGGTTTAAAAAATTATTTTATTTTTTAACCAGATGTCCCCCTTGGCCTTCTACAACTATGCTTTATAATATTTAATAAAGAAAATATAGGCGGTGATTGGTTTCGCTATTACACACTGTATACCGGGTGGAACATCATAACTGTGTACATAGGCGATTAACATGAAAAAACAGTTTTTCCGTGCGCATTGCTCCCCAAATTATTTTAGGGAAAAATGCTTCAAATAAATGTTGTAGACCATAACATTCTGCATCTAAATCAATAAACGGAATTACATTAACATGCGTTGTAACGACAGAAATTAAATGAAAAAATATTAAAAATTACGTTGAAAATATCAAATAGCCATGGAATAGAAACAAAAATACGAGTAGGTAAATGCTTGACGTTTGACAGATGAATGATTAATTTGACGGGTAACATATTAAAATGAATTCAGTTTATTTTAACGAAGAAAGGGTTTTTATCATAAATTTTTTTTATGGAAATTGTTTACGTAGAGTTAGAGATTTATTCGCTGTGAAATTTCCAAATAGGCCAACCCCAAGCGTTACAACAATACGCGCGTATGTTTAAAAAATTTGAATCCACAGCAAGTGTGGCGGCGGAAAATAGTACAGGTAAATTTAATTTTGAATATTTTAAAAGAGATTTACAAACAAATCATATCTTTATTTATAAGAAATAAAAATAGTCGCACTAATTTAGAAGTCGAACAAAGAGTTATGGAATTTATAAATTTTAATCCTGAATTAAGTTCTAGAATAATAGCGCAGGAATGTGAGATTATTTATTCTACAGTATTGCGAATTCTTAAAAAACATAAATACCACCCTTATAAGATGCAATGCCATCAAGACATTTCGCCCATTGACGAAGAAAGTAGGCGAGTGTTTTGTGAAGATATGCAAGAACGAACAAATCGGGATCGTAATTTTCTTGCATCTATTTGCTTTACCGATGAGTGTACCCTTACACTTAACAATGAACCAAAAGTTTAAAATGATAGGCACTGGGCTCAAGAAAATCCAAGATTAAAAGTTACCGTCAGAACGCAATATCCTCAAAAAAATTATATTTGGGCAGGCATTTTTAATAGCAATATTATTGG
Organism: Pterostichus niger; assembly: GCA_947425015.1. Taxonomy (NCBI): domain Eukaryota; kingdom Metazoa; phylum Arthropoda; class Insecta; order Coleoptera; family Carabidae; genus Pterostichus; species Pterostichus niger. Next base: position 35,383,381 of record OX380334.1, on the reverse strand, counting down.
ACCATTTTAGATCGTTGGCAACTTAAATTTGGATACATACTTAGAACTCTAGATTAACGAGATTGGCCCTGCATTAGACGGCGTAGCGCGCGAAAATCAGGAGGCCTGGTTTCAGCAAGATGGCTGCCCAGATCATTTCGGAGTAAATGTAAGAGCTTATTTAAACCAAGCATTTCCAAATTCGCTGGATTGGTCGCGGTGGAACTTTAAATTGGCCGGCCAGATCTCCTGATTTAACACCTTGCGACTTAAATCTTAAATGTAAAATTTATAAGCAACGCCACCCAAATATTAATTCTTTGAGAAAAGCTATCGTGGATGAGTGCGCCTTAATCACAAATAGACAGCTCGCTAATGTAAGACATTCCTTCTACAATAGACTTGGTTATTGCTTGGTTGAAAACGGAGGTTTATTTGAATATTTATTATCATAATAAATTGTAGTGATTATTTTATTGAGAGAATTATTGTTTGATATTTGAATTGTAATAGATAGTTTGTAATTTTTACATGACAAACCCTATAAGAAATAAACGTTTCATTCAAATGTACAATTGTTTATGTATTATTAAATCGTAATAATAGGTATGGAGCTTTTTGTATGAATTTTATTGAATGATTAATTTGTCGGGGGTAAAATATCAAATAGACAGAAAAACGTCAAGCATTTATTTATTTTTGTTTCACTTCCATGGCTATTTGATATTGTCAACGTAATTTTTAATATTTTTTTATTTAATTGCTGTCGTTACAACGCATGTAAATGTAATTCTGTTTATTGATTAAGATGCAGAATTTTATGCTCTACAAGATTTATTTGAAGCATTTTTGCCTAAAATAATTTGGGGAGCAATGCGCACGGAAAAACTGTTTTTTCATGTTAATCGCCTATGTATACAGGGGTTATGTTCCACCCGGTATATATATATAAATTATTAGTTTAAACAACGCAAGTAACTTTTTAAAAACTATTTATTTGGTTAATACAATAATAAGTTGTTAATAGCGTTACATCTGAATCTAGACTGACTAAAACTACATGATACATTTGTTTTTATGTTCCTGAAACATGACGTGTCCGCGAGACGTGCTTCTACGTAAAAGTCTTATTTGTCACGTTTGTTGTTGTTTACCGGGTGTCTACTTTTTTTTTGTAATATCCACTTATATCCATCGTCCGTTTCTTTTAGTGGATCATAGGTCAGTTGCCAGAACCTCAAAGCGTCTATTTCATACGGGTGTTTAAAGCAAACCCTGAGGTTTTAAATTGCTTGGTTTTTCCTTCAATATTTAATTCACACTAGAGATGAAAAACTATCGGTAATTTCAACTATCGATTGTTCGATAGTGCTATCAGTAAACTATCGATATATCGATAGTACTATCGATAGTCAATTAAATTACTAAACGATAGTTTTAGTTACTAAACGATATTTTTAATTACTAAACGATAGTTACTAAACGATAGTTACTAAACGATAGTTACTAAACGATAGTTACTAAACAATAGTTACTAAACGATAGTTACTAAACGATAGTTACTTAACGATAATTACTAAACGATACTATCGATAGTTTTTTTATTTTAATTACTTATCGATAGTATTTTTTTTACAAAAGTATAAATAATTTTTTTTTCTAAATTAAAAAATCTTTGCCTATACAGAGTTTAAAATCATTTATTAAATTTGTTCCATTTTTGAGAGAGAGGTAAAATAAAATTTATAATTTTTAAATGTTACCCTCATCCCCTAAAATTTAAAACTGTTGATATTGCTCTATATTAAGGGATGTGTGCTACATAATTTCTGTGAATATGGTTTTGTTACAGTTAATATTAGCCGCTCTAAGGTATGTAAAATGGGAGAAATAGAAAATAAGGAAATATACAATAAATGTCAAAAATTTATTTCTTTAAAATTTAGGCTTAATAACAAGATTTTAGAAGTTACAAATGTGAAAAATAAAAATCAAGTATGTACTTCTATCCTTAGGTATATATCATTTCTTACATTAATTTATATATTTGTCGAGATCAAGATATTAGAAAAACTAATTGCAATTCTAAACACCTTTTATATTAATTTAGATCAAATAAAAAAGAAATGTGGTGTTGTGATAGTATTTTTGGAGTTGTGATAGTATTTTTGGAGTTTTGATGCATACTGGATGAGTGGTAAGCGGAGACTGTCCTCGTTAGAAGGAAAAAATTGTGGATTTTGGGGTGAACAAAGAAGTTTGGAATGTAGGTACTTGAGAAACAGATGTTGTTAGGTTCGGAGAAAGCGGGCGAAGTTACAATAGCAGGTAGTGGAGAAACATGAAAATTGTACAGAATGTTGCTTAGAAACTACAGAAAATGAACGAATATATACAGAGTGTTTTGCTAAGACTATTACAGAATATATACAAGGTGTGTGATTATTTGTGTATGTGTGGTGATGTATTAGCCGCCACATGACACAATAATATTCACTACACAAACTACAATGAACATCAGAGAACAATTGAATTTAAATTATCTCGTACCTGTTACCCTATAATAAATTTCTTAGAAATCTCACTTTGTCTTTCATCCCTTTAAAGTCTTCCGACAACCAATCGATTTACAGCTAACATTTGTGTACAGTTACTGTACAATAACGATATTGAATATAATTTGAATTATATCATTTAAATGTAGATGAAATCTTGACAAGTCATACTTAACACATAAGCTACCACGTGGTCCGCAAATAACACACGTGTTCGAATTGATCCGGGAACATAAGGTAATTTGCTTGTCATTACTCACAGCTCAGCTCGTGTTATTTATTATTTATTTATTTTTATTTTTAAATTATTTTATTTGAAAGATAGTTACTAAACGATAGTTACTAAACGATAGTTATTACATGATAATTACTAAACGATAGTTACTAAACGATAGTTACTAAACGATAGTTACTAAACGATAATTACTAAACGATACTATCGATAGTTTTTTTTTATTAATTACTTATCGATAGTACTTTATTTTTTAAAACTATCGATGTATCGATAGTACTATCGATAGTTTTTTCATCTCTAATTCACACCATGATACTCGTTCAATATTTATCTACGGAACTTGAGACTTGGGAACGACTTGTTGAGCCTCTTTGTCATCGTTATCTGATGAAAATCGATAAAAATGCCGTCAAACATTAGAAATCCGCCGAGCATCAATATCATCCTGAGTGGATTCAAGTGAAGTTATAATTTTTGCCAGGTCTGAATCGGCTATCTGCAGCTTGCGTGTTTCTTCATAATTAGTTGTAGGCATGTCTAATGTGGGAACACATACATCTACAGAATCATCTTCGTGTGTAAGATGTGAAAGTGTATCGGTATTGGTGTTACACCATCAAGCCATTTTTCCACTAGGTGATTTAAAAGACATTAGTTGCCGTAAAGGTTAGTTATTGATAAGTACTTTAACTTGAACTTCTTCTAAATACCCACGAAATGTATCTATGGCCCATAGCACAGCGAAAACCTCTCGTTTTGTGGTGGTCGGGTTTATATCCACTGCATTTAACAAACTAGGTGCGTAGTCCACAGGTCGTTCATTCGAGGCCTTTCCCTGGACTAATGCTGTTCCCAGTGCGTACCTACTTGAATATTATATTATTTTCAATTAATATAGTTTTTATATGATTTGCAAAACTAACTCAAAAAAGCTCTCTTTAATTATTTGTTCATTTTTACCTAGATCTTTTGTTTCTTTAGATAGAAGTGCAAAAAATGTTGATTCCATTATTGTTCCACATTTGTTTTTCGTACCATAGAGCCCATAATAGAAATTAATAATTTTTTTTATATCAGGATGTAAGAATTTAAAATTCTTTGGACTACTATGTAATTTTTATACAATAGAATTAATATTATGTTTACTTATCAATAACATTAATTCTCGTTCGTTACATTTATTCTCCACCCACGCAAACGTTTCAAACCACAACGATTTAAAACTTCTCATTCTGCCACATTGTTTTAGTCGTGGATATAGAGATAATATCAGATGGCGTGGTCCTTTTCTAGCAACTTTAGACAAATCCTAGGTCCAGGAGAAGCAAATTACATTTTAAAGATATTGTCAGGTTAGAAAATTGTTGACAAGGATCCAGTTCACAAATCAGGCAACAACCAATCGTACTCAAAGACGATTTAAATTGACCGATGATATGTAGCGTAATAAGGCAAAGAACAAGACGAAAGTGAAGTGCATATTTTGGTTTGGCCTTCAATTCAAGAGTTATTTGTTGTGTAAATAAATGTTAGAACAAAATTAAGGTTTAAATTCAAATATGGTATTTCACCACATTTTACACTAGAAGCACCAGATATCCCAACACCTACCAAATGTATTTTCTTGTCATTAAATACGCACCCAATTCCAACAGATTTAGTAGAAATTTGACTGATTTCGCAACACTGATTTGCATGTATTACTTACCTACAGCAAAAGGAAATGTTTCAGCTTGCTTCCCAATGAACTTGCAGAATGATTTTAGCAAATCTTTACAAGTTTAGTTTTTAGCCCTCCCGCGATAAGGAAAACAAACATCTGATTTCAGCGATTGTTGAAAATATTTATATTATTCTATAAATAATATAAAATATAAAACGTTGATAACAAAATAACGAAATTTAAATTAAAATCTATGAAATTAGAAAACATTTTTCCCGAAATATCAAGGAAAGGGGGCAAATAAAAGACAGGGGATATACTGCGGGGAGGGCCACGGATTCCTCTTGGCCAACTTCTTAGTGCCGTCACTATCACTAAGTTGTGTATAGATTGACGAATACTATGTTAAAATATTAAATAAATTTCATGGAATTTGAAAATTATTAAAATATGTTTTTTTTAGATGACAATTATTTAGCTACAAAGACTTCCGAAATAAACAAATATGATGTAAGTTTATTGCACAATCTTGTTCCATGCAGACCTACTGCTCCAGATATAAACATCACTCTCACTTGGGGCGCTTCAAGAGGGCGAGAAAGCATGTCAGTAATTCCTGGCAACTACACTGTAACACAGCAAATTGGGGATTATGTGGTAAGTTACACATCATGTGAATTAGAACAATATTTTGAAATTATTGAATATCATCATAGTTTTACGAACGTGTGTACAGGGTTTTATCCATACTATGAAATTATACTGGAATTTTAAAACTATAGCTGCCCAATGATTGTGATTGTGTTTTCAGAAGAAACAATATAATTTCTACTATACGACTGTTACCTAATTTAATTAGGTTAATTTCAACGAAAATCGGATTTCTCAATAGTACCTAGTTTTCAATAACAACGAAGCACAATATACATAACAAGTACATAGCAATAAGCATGGTAACAGTAGTATAAGAATATAAATATTTATGTACTTATATATATATATATATATATATATATATATATATATATATATATATATTGTTGTATGAGGCGTCACAATGGAGATCTGTATCTAAGAAACAGTTTGTTGGTTCGATGTTTAGTTGGAGTTATTTATTATTAGTTTTGATAGTTTGTATTTTGAGCTCAACAATAAACGCAGTAAGCGCACAGGGTCTACCCATCATTTACAATATATATATACAGGGTGGTGACTCGCTCAGCCGGTCATAGAACTTTTACATGAGAAATCAGTTTTTTGCAATTTCCTGCTTCCCTAATTATTTTAAGCAAAAACGCGTCAAATAAAAGTATTAGGGCATCAAATTCTGCATCTAAATAAATAAACAGAATTACTTTTACGTGCTTTGTAACGACAGAAATTAAATATGAAAATGTCGAAAATTGCGTTAAAAATATTGATAGCCATGGAATTGAACAAAAAAATTAATAAATGCTTGACGTTTTATCTGTCAAAACATCAACGTTTGCCGTTGTGACAGATAAAATGTCAACGTTTGACGTTGAACCTACAGGAAAAAATATTTATATTTTATAAAACATTCATAATTATGTAGACAAGTAAACAGTTTATTTATTTAATTTTAATATCAGAATTAAAATTAAACTATAATGGACATAATAAATACATATTCCAGTCTAGAGCCCAAGTCTTTCGTAAAAATTACGGCGCATAGTTGGTAGCTGCCGGACTGTAATATTCCTAAATTCCTCTGCAATTCTTTGTTTTAGAGAATCCACATTTGGGTGCCTACTTTTAATTTTTTTTTAAAATGACCCCACAGAAAGAAGTCATTAGGTGACAAAACCGCTAATCGAGCTTGCCATTGTATCTATCACAACGTCAAACGTTGATGTTTTGACAGATAAAACGTCAAGCATTTACTTATTTTTTTGTTCAATCAATATTTTTAACGCAATTTTCGACATTTTCGTATTTAATTTCTGTCGTTACAAAGCACGTAAAAGTATTTCTGTTCATTGATTTAGATACAGAACTTGATGCCCTAAAACTTTTATTTGATGCGTTTTTGCTTAAAATAATTAGGGAAGCAGGAAATTGCAAAAAACTGATTTCCCATGTTAAAGTCCTATGACCGGCTGAGCGAGTCACCACTCTGTATATATATATATATATATATGCATCAAACCTAAATTCAGATTGAAGATCTTCATTAGTTGTTATTTAAATTTCTTTTTAAATCATCTGCATATAATAGAAAATTATATGTAGGTCAAAACGCAATTCCCCAAATCATTGAGGACATCAGAGGAGATGGTGACAGTAACTAACTTGTATTGATTGAAAAAACTGGGTTCTACTCGATAATTCAGTAAATTACCATGAATACTGACTTTAGCTAGTTTATGTATACTATTTAAATTTTAAACTCGAGGGATCGGCATAAAACGATTAAACGTCCCTGTCCCATATAACTACAATGAAATCTATTAGTGCGGCTACCTCAAATCGCTTAACGATGGTCACAACAGGTATTTTTTAAGGGTAGTATTCAGCCTAAAATTATTCTTGTTTTTTCCTATGATTGACCTTTTAAAAATACCGGCGAATGGGGCTGTACAACCCTGTGCGAACCTTGTGAAACCAATTATAACGGGTCATATTTTGAGTTCCTTTGTAAACGTAATTGCGGTGCATTTAATCGTTTTATGCCGATCTCTCCAGTTTAAAATGAAAATAGTATAGTAATATATTTTATCAAAAGCTTTGCTAAAGTTAGTATAATTAAAATCTACTTGGCATCTGTTAGCCATTGCAAGTATCCATTGAGTATGTTAACATATTAGTTTTAAAAATCAATGTTTGGAATCCATGTTTAAATATATGTTTAAGTGCATCGGTACAAAAATCCGAATAAAATTGAATTAATAACTCAATATATTTTTATTATTAACGACGTTCCAGCAAGCGAACCTGCCAACAACAGCTAAAATCAAAACATATACAATAAAAAAATTAAAAGATTAATTATTTTCGATACAATCATCGGCCCAAAACAAAAGATATACTATAACAAAATACCATACAATGAAAATATTTCAGGAATCCAATATAGCGGTACCAAACTCCAACAATCATTGTACTAAACATTTGTTTTTTTAAGTTGAAAGATAAATTCCTAATAATAAAAGACAAAAAGTGGTATACAAGGTAAATTGTGACACCTGCCAGAAGATATACACAGGAGAAACCAGCCAACCACTAAACAAATAGATATACAAACACAATAACCATGTGAAGATGTTAAATGCTTGGCACAGTCGTATCACTAGACATGTGCAAGAGACTGGACATAAAATCAATTATACTGATGTGACCATCTTAGACGAAGAACCTAACAAATTTAAGAGACTGGCTTTAGAAACTCTACACATCAACAGCTATAAAAACAACAACATGAATAATCAAACAAATTTCAATGAAACTTTGAAATTCGCGGGTCCGGTACTGGATACCATATCGAATTGGAAGCAGGTGATCATGTGACTGCCGGTCGGTCAGCCATTGTTTCATTTTGATGGATGATGGTGACATATGTTATGACGTTAAATTATTTGAATTATTTATTCTGTTGTTCTGTATAGCATCTTGGTGCTATATATTTATTTATCCATTTATTATTAATTCAAATATTCTAATATGTGAGCTGATTGATTTATTGTATGGAAATTAATTAACCTTTGATTTTTTTTATGTATTTGTTTTGATTTTAGTTGATGATGGCAGGTTTGCCTGCCGAAAACGTCCGTTATAATAAAAATATATAGAGTTACTCATTCTATTATATTCCAACCTTTTTACCGGTTCACTTAAACACTTAATATATTAGTGTCATCTATTCTGTCCGGCATAAAAACAAGTAGCTCAAGTATAAGATTATACTAAATAGAACAAGATATTATATATGTGTTTCAAATATTTTCTAAAAAATACAAACTATTTACACCGCTTTCGAATACCGGTACAACATGTACTTGTGTCCAAATAGGGGGACAATGTTCTTCTGTTAATGATTGATTAAATATGTATGTTAACGGATAATTTAACGTACTCAAAGCAATTTCGTATAAAAATTGATAGAGTTTCAACAGGCCCTGCGTTTTTGTTAATATCTAAATATGACATAATACCAAAAACCTCCTGGGAATTGAACTGAATATATCTGATATTATTATTAGCAGTATCTGATTCAAAAAAGTAATGCTATTAGAGTTAATGATATTAAAAGATAAACATTTGTATAAAAATTATATGATTGAAACAGTTTTTGGTTCAAGTTTTGTCAGTTTAATTATTTCGTCGGATAGGTACAATAAATGTGTACCTTCGCCAGAACATAAAATAATAAGTAACAAATCGTACATATATATATAAGAGTAACTAAGAAACGAGTAAACAAACAATTATAATGTCTTGATCTGCGGGAGCCAATTTTTTTTCAATTCACAGCCATCACATTTGTTCATGTTATTCTTGATCTTGTAAATTTCAATACCTTCTCTGATTAATCGATCATTCACATATTTAAGCCTGGCAACGATTTTCGTATCGTCAAATTTAATTTTGTGTAGAAATTGTTTTGCATGCTGAGCAATCAAAGATTTATTCTAATGAAGCGCTTATGTTTGCTAACTCTTTTTAAAATTGTTCCTCCTGTTTGTCCAATGTAAACTTCACCACATTCGCAAGGAGTACTATATATTCTAGAAGACTGTTTTAATAATTAATTATGAGAACTGAAAACTTTTTCCATATACTCAAATAATATTTTTAAATGATTGAATATCATGTTTTTCTGAACGTACGTACAGGCAAGTTTTCACCCATACTACGGATTCACACTTGAAGATCGAATCAATGGACTATTGTTCAATACTGGATGTGAATGTATTTTTAGAAGAAACAATAAAATGTCTACCATACATCTGTTTCATCATTTTAGGCGTAAGTAATAATTCGTATTTTTATTATTTATTTAGGTGTACTTTGTCATTTAATTTTTTTTATTTAAGTTTTAAAGGTACTTCGGCTCTTGGCCACTAATACCTCGGTACATTAGTGTTTACAATTCAGTTTGCCTTATTTTATATATCATTGTACATGTTTATTTGTTTTAAGTAGTTAATTACATTAGTAGTAGTTTTTGTATTATTTGTAGGGGCTTCTTTTAACGTTGTGGGTATGCTGAATTGTTGTCTTTGTATGTTATATTTGTTACAATTTATTATAATGTGCTCTACTGTTATTTCTGTGTTACATGTGTCACACAAATACTGGGTTGTGTTTTCTGTAGTAAGTGGTTATGTGTGGTGCGGGTATGTCCAATTCTTAATCTTGCTATAACGGTTTGTGTTTTCCGTTCTTCCGGGACTGCCCATTGTTGTACTTCTTCTTTTATGTGTCGTAGTTTATTGTTGTTCTTTTAGTTCCATTTTAGTTGCCATCTTTCTGTTATTTTACATTTAATAGTGTTTTTAAGATCATATTGCAATGTTCTGTGTTTCTCCACTAGTTGTTGCTTCTTTTGCTGCTTGGGCAGCTGTTTCGTTTCCAGTTATTTCTTTGTGAGATGAGATCCATATAATTGTTATTTCTTTATTTTGGTTGTTGATGATGTCATGTATGTTTTCTTGTATCTTTTGAATGTGTGTGTTTTTTGTGTATATAGCTGTTAGACTTTGTATGGTGCCGATTGCGTCAGTGCAGATTGCAATTTTATTTGAGGTTTGTTGTTTGATTATGACAGTTGCTGTTTTCAGGCTATAACTTTCTGCTGTGGATATCCTACAAATAGGTGGTAATTGGAATTTGTACGTCGTGTCACATTTTGATCCATCAGTGTATATAAAGCAATGTCGTGTGTGGTTTTCTTTGATACTTTCGAAGAGATTCTGGTTAAGCTCCGATGGTGTTTCGGTTTTAGAATACTTAGTAAGGGTTAGGTTAATGGTTGGCTGTTTTAGTGTCCAAGGAGGTTGTTTGTGATGGGATAACTGTTCTGTTTCTGGTAGTATTAGTTGGATTTCGTTTAAGTAGGCATTTATTTTTTGTTGGAGTGTTGTATTTTGTTTTATTTCGGTTTGTGTATTAAATAGTTTTTTAAAAGCTGGATTATTACGGTTGCTTGATAGTTTAGCGATGTAGTTTAGCGTTAGTTGATTTCTTCTACTTTCCAGGGGAAGTTCTCCTGCTTCAACGAGGATACTATCAACAGAGCTTGTTCGGAATGCATCTATTGCTATTCTTAGTGCAGTATTATGTATAGGGTTCAGAAATTTTAGTTTCGATGGGTTTGCCGTAGAGTAGATTATGCATGCATAGTCTATTTTGGATCTCATAAGTGCTGTGTACACGTTAATTATAGATTTTCTGTGGGCTCCCCACTTTAAGTGTCCAATAGTTTGTATGATATTAAGTTTTTATGTGTAATCTTTTTTCAAATTCAATATGTGTGGTTCCCAAGTGAGTTCTGTGTCCATTGTAACTCCTAAGAATTTTACTGTGTTTACATAGTTAATATTCGTGTTGTTTATCTTGAATGTTGGGTGTTCATGGGGTTTTCTGGTTTTGGTGAAGTGTATTGCTTGCGTTTTTGGTTTAGAGAAAGAAAATCCTGTGGATAGCGCCCATTCTTCTAAATTGTAATCTTGTAGTTTCCTTTTGATTGAATTTATGTTTTTTCCCTTATGGTATATCACTAAGTCGTCTGCGAAAAGTGATATTTATATATTGTTGACAATATACAATTTGAGTTTGTTCATGGCAATTAGAAAGAGTGTTACAGTTAATATTTCTCCCTGTGGCACACCGTTCTCTTGTATTTTATCCTCTGATAAGCAGCCGTTAGATTTTACTCTAAATTTTCTATTACTCATAAAATTTAATGTAATGATTCCACGTAGTGTCATACGCTTTTTGTATATCGAAAAATACTGCAATTAGCTGGTGTTGTTCGTTTATTAGTATATTGTTACTTTCTAGGTACAAGTTTAATCTGCGGTTTACCATTTTTGTAGAATCTTGCTCATACAGTTTGATAGTGATATTGGTCTATAGTTGGTTGGGTTAGTTCTGTGTTTAGTTGGTTTTAAGATTGGTGTTGTGGTGACTTCTCTCCATTTGTCTGGGTATTTGTTTTTTTTCCCAAATGTAGTTATAGATTTTAATAGATATGTTAAGGTGTCTTCGGAGAGAGTTTAGTTAGCATTAGATACGGGATTCCATCTGGGCTTGAGCTGCTTTTCCAGTTGTGTTTTTTAGAGCATGTTTTAGTTCGTAAATTTTAAAGGATTCGTTTATTGGTGTTTTTTCTGAATTTTCTATAACTGTTTCTGGTTGTTGGTTTTCGGCCGCCGTTTTTCTTTCTAGGAATTCTGATGTATAATATGAGTCACCTGAGTTTTTTTCAAAGGTATCTGCTAAAGTGTTGGCGATCTCTTCAGGGTTTGTTATGATTCTATTCGTTATTATTAGCATTCTTGGTTCTTGTATGATTTTGCCCCCATTTATTTTCCTAATTTTATTCCATACCGTTTGTGGTACTATATTTATTGTGATGGTCGACACGAACTTTTCCCACGATTCTTTTTAACTTTTTAGTATTGTTCTACGTAGTACAGCTTGAGTTCGTTTCAAGTTCAATATTCCTGTGATTTATTTTTCCTATATGTGTACAGTGCGGTTTTATTTTCTTTTATAGCGTTTACACAGTTTTTGTTCCACTATGGGACTGTTTTTCCATGTGCTCTGATTTTTTAAATATCTATTGACAGGTTTGCTGCTTTTCTTATGCGCGCCCAGTGAAGGCTTCTACAATATTATTTATGTCTTCATTCTCTGTTATATCAGTACCAGGTGTTACTAATTGAGAGTATAGTTCCCAGTTTGCCTTTTCTAGTTTCCATTTTGCATATATAGGGTGAAGGTTCGTGTTGGTGTCTGTATCAGTAGTTATATTAATAGGAAAGTGATCACTATTATAGATGCATTTTATGAAATCCCATGAAAATTAACGAACTATTTGCGGTTCGGATATGGTTACATCTATAGCAGAAAAAGTTCCTAATCGGCTGCAGAAATGTTTGTCTGATCCGTCGTTTAGCATTACTAGATCGTTGTCATCTAGGATTTTTACCATTATTTTACCTCTCCCGTCAGTGTTATTTGAACCCCATATGATGTACATATATGTATATGTATATATAAACTTAAATGCAACAACTGTGAAAACATCTATATCGGTCATACTTCACGCAACTTAAAAACTAGATTTAAAGAACACGTCAGAAATAACCCTTACTCTGCCTTCGGCTCCCACCTTATTAACAATAACCACTCATCCAGCACCGATAATATTTCTTACTACACTCAGAAAGTAACTTTCACAAATTAATTTTATTGAAAAAATATGAAATTCTAAAACACAAAAAAGAACATTACCAATTATTAAACGAACAAACTAATTTTCCAGAATATCATATTTTCAAAAATTTACCGCCTTTTCAATAATTAACTTTTGTCTAATATAACTTCCTGCCATTCCCGTCATTCTTCTCCTGACACTTGTTCCAACTACATCACTTGCCAGTTTTTCTCCACAATTAAATTTAATAATATTATTTTTACTTTTCAATGTATTTACAATATTTTTGCTAACTTTTCAACTGTACATTTTTGACGGTAAGTCCTAAATTTTTCAACATATTCCATGTTATGATCAATGTGATTACTTAAGATTTAAATTTATAACCTAAATTTATGAGCACGTTGTAATTTAGTTAATTTTGTTTTACACACTCCTTAATTTGCTTTTTATATATATAACAACTTCAGTAACAATGACTACGCTTATATTTGTTTTTCATAAACACATATATTCTACTTATATTTATTTTATATTATCACATTTTATTTTATTACTTTACTCTATATCAAATTTTATTAACTAGACAAATTAACTTATTTATTTATGTATTTATAAAGATCATTTATTTATTTATACGTGTAACTAATTAATTATTTTGTACATTATATTCGAATTATTTATAAAATGTATTTTTCAGCTGTTTGCCCGAAGATGAGCATAGTCTCGAAATCGATCGCACATAGAATATAATATTAAACATTATAAATTCAGTTTGTCCTTCTTACAATTAACTTTCCTATAATATAATTATTACAAACTGACATGGAGTCCTTCATTACGAATTTTTTTTAAGTATGTTTAAAGGAAATGGGTATTTTGGAGGGTTAGGGGGGCATATAGGGTATACTAATTATAAAAGTGGTTGTTGAGTTCTACCTTTTATGGATTCCCTGCGGTCATCTGGTAATTTAAATCGTGTTTAACACTTTGATGTACTAAGTACACACGTGTTGTCATCTGATTAACAACGAAAAAAGTGATTATTTCATTTACTTGCACTTTACGCTTAACGTTAAACGTAACCCACCGTGCCGCGCGTTGAAACGCATACAGAATAAACTTTTTTCAATGAACAATTTATACATCTAAGCAGTATAAATATGCACTTATTTTAACATAATAATTAAGTAATGGATAAGTATTTATTATTTTAAGTCTAAATTATAAAAATTCATGCAAAATAACGAAAATATGAAGTAAAATATAATTCAAATCCAAATAACTCAAAATCTGTTCCTTTTATTTTTTTTATTTTTTTATATTTTATACACATTTATATTCCCCACACATACGTGTACAAAAATCAAAATTTGAACTTGTAAAAAAGTAGAAAAAATATTTAAAAAATTTTTTGAATTTTTTTTTTCACTTTTTATTATTTTTATAATTGATATACAATCTTAATGATATACTAAATATGCTATATTTTTTTCAAAATTTTTACATATTTACAACTGTCTGAAAATGCCTCTCTAAATTTTCAAAAATTAATATTTCAAAAACTGACCCTTTTATTTTTTTCATTTTTTTATATGTTCTGGAGAATATTAATATCTTTTCGAAAAAAAAAATTTATGCCATTTGATCTTTGAACTTTCAAGATAATAATAAAACAAGTAATTTTAATGTAATTTTAATTTTTTACTTCAAACAGATAAATTATATTTCACAAATATAATTTTTATAATAAAGTACTAATATAGTAATATATTACTTACTATTTTTTTGGCAAGACAATAGGTTGTAAGAACCGTAAAAAAATAATGAAACTTACTGGAAATTTTACAATTCGTTTAATGACAACAAGCGACATGAGTAGCTGTGGGTAAATTATGTACTACTTCCACGACTCTGTTATGTTTGCGTCTCTTGCCCCACCGATATGACGTGACACATCCCACACTATATCGCTGTGCTTACGCCACGCGCTCAAAGCGATTCAATCTCCTATACTCGTGCGCCGTATGCAGGTGGAAATATTATTTTAAATCAAAATATATTTTATTTGGATTTTTAAAATTATATATATTTTTAATTTTGTATGTTAAGCTGACCAATTATCCTGATCTAATTTTGCATTAGAAAATATGACTAGAAGTCTGGAATTTTACGTCAGACATGCGGAATACAATCCACATTACCCATAGGAAAAAATAAAAAAATATATTTGTCTTGAAAGAAAAAAAAATATAGATTTAGTAATTTTAAAATTTCTTTGTACTATTTTACTTAGAATTTTTAAATGTTATATGAAAGAGGTTGACTGCAAGAAGATAATTTATGATTTCATCCTATATCCCAAATAATATTCTTCATATTAAATTTTCACATTCAAATAACGCAAAATATAATGCAAGTATATCGCAAAATATGCAATATTTATACCTACGTATTTTCAAATTAGGTATAACACTTTCATAATTAATAAAAGATAAATTTCGAACTTTCATTGTCTTTATATTTTAGAAATATATGTAACACAACATTTCAATTGATATAATCTTCAATCGTTATCCAGTGAATACAAAATAATAATCAATAATCAATATATAA
This sequence comes from Pterostichus niger, assembly GCA_947425015.1. NCBI lineage: Eukaryota > Metazoa > Arthropoda > Insecta > Coleoptera > Carabidae > Pterostichus > Pterostichus niger. The sequence continues at coordinate 35,367,929 of OX380334.1, read as the reverse complement.
TAATAATAGTATTCACTTGATAACGATTGAAGATTATAACAATCGAAACGTTGTGTTATGTATATTCATCTTTAATTTTGTCTACAACTTTCAAACAAACTTTTATAATGTTTTACTTCTCCAATAATTTTCGAAAAAACCTTGAAATATAAATTTTATGGTATCAAATTCTGCATAACTCAATAAATTGTCAATTTTGTATGCTCTGTACGTTAAAATTTGTTTGACAATGTAAAAAATTACTCAATAAATAGCAGTGTTATATATGGAAGTCAAAAATATTTCCAATGTTTTGTTCCTTAAATTTATAAAATTTATTGACTGAAAAACTGGTCGAAAATAATACAATTAGTGAAAAAATTACATGTGACTATACAATTTCCTTCAATAATTATGTAATAAAATAAAGGCAAAATCCACTTTTTTTATTTGATGCGCAGTTATATATATATATACAGGGTGTTGCGTCGGAAAACGCACCATAGGGATTTCAATGTTAATTTTGAAATGTTCAAATAGTTTTTTGTAGAGAAAAAATTCTGCATCCAATAATATCCTTACTCATAATTTCCTTTTATCCGGAACAGGAAAAATGAATTTAATAAAAATGTTAATTTTAATCAAATTACTAGTGCCATGAAATAAACAAAAACCAAATACATACTTACAATTAAATACATTTGCCATTTTATAATAAACATTCATAGTAAAGCAGAAAAGAATCAATATTTCATTTAATATTGTACAATAATAAATAACAATTATAATAAATTTTCAAAAATATTTCAATTTACTGCTAAACAGTATTCTAATCTGTCATAAAATTGCTGTCTAACATTTGATAATTGATAGGCTGATATTTTATTGCATTCTACTCGAATACTTTCTTTTAATTCTTCAATATTTTCGAATCGCCGACCACCATAAATTTTAGATTTAAAATGACCCCATAGAAAAAAACCTAATGGTGAAAGATCTAGCTGGCCATTTAATGAAAAAATTTGGTCCAATTATTTAATTATTAAAACTATTGTTCAAAAATTCCCGCACTATTATGAGCGGGACAACCATCCATTTGGAACCAAATGTCGCGGTCGTCTTCTACAATTTCAGTCATTGCCGGCGCTACTTCTTCTTCTAGACGTTGTAAAAATCGTTCACCGGTTAAATTTCCTCTTAAAAACAAAGGTCCTACAATATGGTGACCAAGAATTCCTGTCCATACATTAATTTTTTGAGGATATTGAGTCCTAGTAAATAAAACGTTATGTGGATTCTCCGTAGCCCACATTCTCCAGTTCTGAATATTTGGTTCATTATACAGTGTAGATGTGCATTCGTCAGTGAAACAAACTTACAGTTTTTTAATAATGTTCCCGAACTTTCCAATTTTTGTATCATTCTTTGTATTGACGTATGACTTGGGCACATACTTGCCGGGAACTGTTTCCACCATAAAACCACTTCACTATTTCAATCTTTTCTTCAATGATATACATTTCAGATAAACTAGTATTGATATTATCTAGATACAAACACAATATGTCAAATAATATATATATATATTTATATATTTTGATATATTTTGAATTGTAGTTTTTCTGTTTTTTCTCTAAAGAAGGTTAAATACACGCATTGCTTTATGAAGGCGTACTGAACTTATTTTAATAGTAAAAATGAAGATTTTTTTTTCTACCCAACAGTAACTATACTCTATGTTTTGACATATATTTTTTAAATGTAATTATACAGAGTGTTCAGTAAAGTGAATCAAATTTGCTCAACTACAAATGACTATAATGGCGGTTACATTGAAAATCTGTTGTAAATTAAAACAAAACAATAAACTATAAATTAAAACAAACAATATCCAAGGTATACTAGATTTAAATTTTAATTGAATAAATAAATTTAGTGAAAAATGGTTAACAACTCCGAAATTATTGGTTTTAGGCATAGGATACCCGTAACCCGGAATAAATATGAAAGGTTATACAAAAAGACACACAACAGAATAATAAAATAAAGGTGTTCCATTTGAAAATGACGAGTTATAATCATTTGAAGTGGGATAAATTTGATTCGCTTTACTGAAGACCCTGTATAATTACATTTTAAAAAATATATGTCAAAACATAGAATATAGTTACAGTTACAGGAGTTATTGAAGACGGGCATTTCGATGACATTTGTATTTTATATAAGGTTTGTTTTACTATTTTATTTATATGTTGTTTTTTACTTCCTTGTACGAAGTAAAGGAAGTATTGTAATCGCGAAAATTTTCGGTTCTCAGATTTCAACGGAAATAGGTATTTTGGCCCTCCCTGAATCCATTTTGACTAATTTCGTCGTGCCGTCTGTACGTACTACGTACGTATTTATCTCGCATAACTCAAAAACTGTAAGCCGTGGAAAATTGAAACTTTATATTTAGGACTGTTATAACATCTAGTTGTGCACCTCCCTTTTTGGTCATTATGCAACTACCGGAAGTAGTACTTTACTTGAAGCCTATAATAGATTTTCATAAAAAACTATATTCAAATATAATTAAAAAACTTTCCAAATTTGATATGTAAGACTACTATATCAATGGAAATAACATAATAGATTTTGGTTAAAATAGACTAACCGGAAGTGGCACATTACATGAAGCTGCTAACAGTTTTCCTTGAAAAGAATGGTATTATTTTAATTTTAGAAATAAATGCTGCAACTAAAAGTTTTAGAGAATTAAGTTCTGCGTCTAGCACATTAAGAATTTTTAAATTAGCTTTTTGCATAAACGAGATATCAAATTTAAATATATGAATTTTTTTATTTAAGAAAAAATTAAGTTTGCTATGGATTAGAACAAAAAATAAAAGATTTAGTGTCAAATATGTGCAATTAAAAAAATATCTATAGTTTAATACGCGTTCAAGGAAGTCATGTGGTGTCCACATCAGATTTTTTTACTTTATATTATATTATAGCTGAAGAAGAGTGAGTTGTACACTCGAAACGTCCCGCATTTGTATTTTCATATTTATATATAATATATTAAAAAAGTGGATTCTGAAGCCTCTATTTGATTATAAAATTATATGTAGTGGATCCTATATAAACTTTATTTCCTACAATAGTATTTATTTTCAACGTAAATTTTATTACATTTGTCGGATTATTACAATGTATTCGTTCGGTTATAATTCCCTTAGGTTTGTGTCCGAGGAAAAAAAATGACAGTTGTCATCTTGCCAATAGATGGCTATATCCTACATACACAGCTAACTTCTATATCAACTTAGTTCAAAGTCATTCATAGAGCTGACAACAGCGCTCACCTCGAGCCAGAAACAAATTAAAATTGGGTATCGTTTAACGTTAATGCGTACTGCTAAACTAAATTGTACCTGCTAAGATTTTCTTTAGTCATTTAATATAACTAGGGTCGACATCGAGTAGCAAATATATGAATTAAATTAATTAATTCAGTAATGTTGGTACAAAATTAAAAAAGTTCATGGTTATTTGTGCGAGCTACAAAAGCGTTTAAAGTCAGGTGAATATAAAATTTTAATAAATGTATTTATTGATTGAACAGCAAAACTTCATTTTTCAGTTCTTTACAAGGTTGAAGTCGTAAAGATCAGTGAAGTCGTTAAATGCACAAATCTTAATTTCGTAAGAATTCAGACTGATTTATAAATAAAACAAAATATCTCTTAGGTAATACGATTTTGCGAAGTGTTCACTAATAGTATTTAAGTGCGCCCTGCTAAAAATATAAAAGATACATTTTCTACAAGCACAAAGATATTTGCTCATTATGTGGTTGTTATTACAACGCAAGTATAGTATATTGCACATATATTTGAATATCTTACGGTTATCATTGCCCTGACTGCAGCCCTGATGAGGACGCAATCACACTGACTCATACCTAGTACCGACAATGCAAATATAAATATACTACGAACGGAAAATATATGGTTTTGTAAAATAATTGTATAGTAATGTAAAAACCTATAATAATTTTAAAATGTTTTCATTTTGGAGGGAGAGCTGCAACCCTGCAGCCCGTATGGGCGAGCCGCCACTGCATAGATGTATTACAAAATAATATTAAAATGTTACTCAGAACAAAAAATTTAATATTTTATTGATTAAATTTAGGTTAAAATGAACAAATTAACAATATTTTGCATTAAAATGGTGTACGTTACGGACACACGAGGGCAACTCTGTAACAATATTTTGTTATATATGTCTATTCTTTTATTAGTTATTTAGTCTTTGTGTTATTGCTAAATTTAGATTTCGGCATGTATCTAGCGACCTATGTATTTATTTGAAAAACAAATACATGGTCAAACTATCCTACTAATGTGACAACTTTTGACTAATTTAACCTACCGCTTGGCTCTTACGGTTCTTGAGATACGAATACATTTACACCTTAAATGGAACACAGCCTATATAGGATTGTAAGATCTAAAAACGAATTAAGAAGATTGTTATGTTCCAATCTGATCCTTCGTTTTTTTTATATCCTTCCCATTCCACTAACCTAAAACCGAATTTATTTTTCTTGTATTTTAGCTTCACTCGTTATTTCATTAAATTAGATGTATACTTAGCTTTTGTTTTCTTCTATTTAAATTCATCCTTCCTATTCTATATATTTAATTTCGCGTTCTCCTTTTTCATTTAATAATTGTAAAATTAGTTTATTGACAGTTTTTCATTAGCGTAACTTATTGTTTTGCCGCTGTCGGTTGATGCGCGATTTATTTTTGTAAAGGCTTGTTTTCAGTGCGGCGTTAAGCGGGTTGCAAATTAGTTAATTTTATTCTATATTAAAATCAAGTTCTCATTTATTCATTTCTTTTATTTACATAATTTCTTGTACATTTGTTTTCCATTATTCCCAAATTTGCTTATCCTAGATTGTCGTTCGTACAAAAGTCCTTGGTCTTCATAGTTTCTTCTGTCTGCTTTATTATCTTTCTTTCTTCTCTTTCTTCAAAAGCATCGACCTCTCTCTTCTACATTCTTTCTAAATTCTCTTTCGATTTGGAATTATTTCCACCAGGTTGTTTATTGTCTTCATCTTTCTCATTTCTTCACCTATCGGTCTGTCTCGTTCTTTCTCTTCAACTACCGAATATCCGGTTACGGGTAGAATTTCCTTTACATAGATCCGTGACGTAAGTTGTGACGGTTGATTGTTGGTCGATCCAAAGAAAAACTTGGTTGAGAAGAAAGTGGCTGCGTGCTGAGTAGTAGTTTTGAGTAAGCTCGAGTATCAGTTGATACTACCCAGTTTGGGGATTATTTTCCTCGGAACTACAAGTTTGGTAGCGAGATTATTTGGAGATAGTTTGGTTTTCTCTCCTACCGAGCTCCCACGTGGGGATCCAATTCAGTCCCGTTGCTGCTGGATTTCTCACCGCCCCCGCCTGTCATCTTCCAGAGGGCAGATCAACAACCGAGACCATCATCAATTCCAGAGAGTGACTCGTCACATCGTGGAATATTGGTTCAACCCATTCAGGCATCCAGGTCACCAGGGTACCATCCCTCGTTCCGCGTCGGGTGTGAGAAAGACACCGGAGATAAGTGCTTTTATTTACTGTACTCTGTAAAAGAACTTTAGATTTATTGTTTTATAGTAGCAAACCTACTCAGTGGTATCGAGTCGGCCTGTGGATCTTGAGAACCCTGGTTCGATCCCCACAGCCGACAAACAATTTTCACCAATTTAAATCTACCCCTGTGGCTCCCCCTCCACTAACATCTTTGGGGGCCGTGATTTGACGGCTGGTAACCGCACTTCTCGAGAAAAAATAGATCACTTACCGAGATCTGCTTAGACATAGTGCCACACCCAGTAATGGGTAAAAAGCGTGATGATGTATTTATGTATTTATATTGTAGCAAACATTTAGTTAGCGTACTGAGCCATTCACTGGAGTTTTCATTATTTTGTTGTAAGGGAACACAGGTGTTCAGGACTTTATTCTGGATTTAATTTATTCGGTACGACGTTGGTACCATCCGCGTTGCACTGTTTCCGCGTATACCCCTGATTCCCCATACCTGTCTCGCGCTCAACGGTTGATCAACCTTTAGATCGCGAAATCGAAACGCTAGGTGTGCGTTGGGTGTGTCGGTGCGTATGTGGTCGCGTTGCGAACGGTTCAAAGTGGACATTTTGAGTCAAATAGTTGTTTTATGTTATAAAGTTCGTGCATACTGTGTACTCCCATTTTACTTTACCAGTTTTGTACACGTCGTGAATGACCTTACGTCAGGTGCAGTAACTATTTACTTATCGTGTTTTATTTGTCGCAATTTATTATTTATATTTTACTTGAATCTATATGTATTATCTTTCCTAATAATAGTTCAGTAGTTAAGATTATTTCGATCTTTATTTCGAGTCATTACTTACTTTGCACTTTCTCGATCTCTCACTTTTGCACAGAATTTTCGTCGCAGGTTAAGCCGACACGTCCTACCCGCCATCACAATTTGGTTTGGGTGAGAGCAACTGCTCTAATTGTGTAACGCCCTCTCAAAAACAACCCCCCACTCCCCTCGACCCTTCACCACTGAGAAGCCGGCACCTCATCCATAAGGTAGGGTAGTTGCATCACCAGATATGACAGGAAGGACGTGTTGGCCTGCACTTGTTTTTTACATTTGTCAAATATTTCATAGCAGAGTCGAGAACCGATATCTTGTAATGTAGAAACGCGCTCAATAGGTCAGCAATTTTAGGTATTGCCCTGTTTAATTATGAGACGTCTACATCTACTTATTCTGACTTCAAAGCAATTTTTAATTATTCACTCATTTTATTTTAGATTTCCATTTTCTAAAAGAAGAAATAGTTTCTGAAGGTCCAGACACAGTCGATGTGGGGAGCGATCTACAACTGCAATGTTTATTTTTATTTGATCCCAATTTGCCACATAATCAATATTTGCCTTATTGGAAGTTTCCTATAACCGTAAGTATGTTTATTTTTTTAAATCTAATCTGTAAGTAAAAAGTAAAAGAAAAGAACTGAAAGACACATGAGTTATTTATAAACATAGAACATCCAGGTTGTGCAGTCAGACGGAAATAACAAAAAATTTTAAATGAACATTGGCAACACATGCATTACTCTATTGTATACTGTAGCGTTTTTCTTGTATTTGTCAAATGTAAAATCACATAATTAGTAAAATAGGTACATTATTGAATATACAACATAAATATAACTAATGTCACCTTCTTGTAGTGCCTCACTTTGGTGATAAAATATTTGTAATTTCCATGAACAATTTTAAAGAACGGAATAGAGATGATCATAAATTATTATTAATTAGAATTCATTGTTATAGACAATTTTGTTCGGATAATCTCATATTTTAATATTTATATTCTGCATATATACCAGACATGTAGTTTTTTTATTGATCATAGGAAATGCAGCGGTAAAATTCTTAAATTCCTAATAATTTTAGAAAAAAGTAAGTTTAAAAATTGTTTGTAAAGACTTGAATGTTATTAATAATTTACTTATTTTTCACGTGGTAAACGCAAAATAAAATTTACAATTTAAAGCTAATTAGAGAATGTGGCGAAAAGCGACACATACAATCAATTATTTGTCTTTTCATACAATTGAAACTAGTATAATATTAAATTCCTTAATAAATTATAAACGACTAATTCATGATTTTAAATATTCTTTATTTTTTAGTAAATAACAACAATAATAACTATGAATTAATTTTTAAGTATGTCACTAATAATAATAATATTAATAATTAAATATAAATGAACTAACTTTTATCCGTCAAACTGAAACAATATGACAGTTTCGATGACATTCTCTGAATTGTAAATTTTATTTTTAATAAGTAAATTATTAATAATTTTGAACTCATTAGACGTAGTTTCCATTCTGGACATTTTTTACACTTTTGTTATAAAATTAATAGGCCAGAAATTAGCAGCATATAAACAATTTACCATTGTATGTCCCATGATTTATAAAAAAGTAGACACTTGATATAAGTTAAGAAGATGTCACGTAAATTATTTTAATATTTGCTATAACTAAGTCATATTTAAAGATGAAATTATTTTCTTACGGTTCATTTACTGCAAAGCAGACTTCGAGATTACAACTAAGATTTGCACATATTTTATGAAAATTAATCGCCCCAAGGCAGTCGAACGTACAGTTTTGCATTGTGGTCTTGCTTCATAAATATTATTACATTATTATTAGTATTATTATTATTACGATTATACTGTCCACTAGAACGCATAATTCAGATTTTTCATTTGAATATTTATTTGATATTTTCAGTAAATGGACGATTTGCTGGTAACGTCTCACGATAATATCACAACAAAGAATAGCGATAGTTTGTACTATATGGACAAATAGTTAGAAGTTTCATAAACTCTGATGATATGATAATTAAAGACAAATTATTTTAAACGAAGATGTACCGAGTGCTAAATTCAAACATCAAAATAATGAGGTACATTGTTTGTTTAAATTAAGAAGATATTTTGAATGTCGTGATATATTAAAAACAGATAGAAAGGAAAACTTGATTAAGTATCACCTGAAATATTTTCTATAATTTGTAAAGTAGATAAGCGGAAATAATGTATTAGTAGGTGGCTCAGTGGTATCGAGTCAAACTTTGGATCTTGAGAACCCTGGTTCGATCCCCACAGCCGACAAACAATTTTCACCAAAATTAAATCTATCCCTGTGGCTCTCCACTCCATTAACATCTTTGGGGGGCGTGATTTGACATCTGGGAACCGCATTTCACGCGAAGATAAGCTGCGGCAGAGTGCCACACCCAGTAATGGATAAAAGACGTAATGATATATTTATATTTTATTTTTACAATTTTATATCAAGCATTCTTATTAATGGACATGTTTCAAGATGAAAAAGTATTTGACATAAAAAACTAAACGAAGTTGAATTATATGTCACATTAATATATATACTCGTAAACTATTAGAACACTTACTTTTAATCAGAGATGTGCGTGTAGACTACTGCAAGTAATCTACGCAATTCTCTACGTGTAAACAATCATGTAGTCTACGTGTTCATTTTTCATGTAAAGAATGTAGACTATGTAGACAATGAAAACACCTGTGTTCACTTAAGTCAGATTCGAAATTTTATCCCTAGAACTAGGGAATTTTAAATGTTGTTAGAGATTTTTATTGTTATTCTAGGGATTACATGAAAAAAAAATTAGTTGTGCAGGGAAAAACGTTCAAAATTTGTCAACTGGTTACTGTTAAAAATAGCGCCAAAGAAAACTCCGTCTGGTGAGATGGCGCGTTGATCGATTTTAAAAATATGACAGTTCGCCCAAGACCCAAGACAGACATTCGTCTAGTAATGTACGAACACTTGCTTTATTAGTTTTATTATATAAAGACCGATAATGACCCGAGCTCACGAATACGAATACATGTAATAGTTGCAAAGGAATAAATTTAGGTTATGTTGAATATTACAACTTTCAGATGCATTGTCTCCAATGTTTACATTGTCTACGTCGCTAGAATTGTCGACGTATTGTCTACGTGTAGATGTATACAATTAAAGATTACACGTAGATGCACATCTCTGCTTTTAATAGTCAAGTAAGACTCTAGTCTTATATTATTTTAGATGACTTGAAAATAGTCACAAACGTTGGCCAAAACGTTGTCTGACTTATTTAAAATCATATAATAATAAAAATAAAGACATCATCACGCCTTTTACTCATTACTGATTGTGGCTCTTTGCTGTAGCAGACCTCGGTAAATAATATATTTCTTCGTGTAAAGTGCGGTTACCAGTCGTCAAATCACGGCCCCTGTAAGATATTAGTGTTGCGGGAGCCACAGAGGTAGTTAACGTGGTGAAAATTGTTTGTAGACAGTGGGAATTGAACCTGGGATTCCCAAATCCACAAGTCGACTCGATACCACTGAGCCATTTGTCGTGGACCAATGGCTGGGTAAAGTGAGAATGATATTAAAATTACAAGAATTTCAAATAATAATAACAATAGTTAGATATTTATATATAATACAACACATGTATTTAAAACTATCGAATATATTGTGTTGCTACGGAGCGTATTATTAACATAATAATAATATGTTGAATTGATCAATACAATATATTTTGATAATTTTAAACACCCGTGTTGTATTTGTTATGATTATATAACGAATAAAAAAATGAACAGATATCGTTCTATAACGAAATTACATGAAAATTACAATTGAAATACAATTTTTGATGTTAGCAATGATTTTAGTTTGTTGAATAAAAACCGCAATTATAATTTTGTAACTATGAAGACGATGCCTTTTGATGCATTTATCAAAATTATCTTGAACAGGAATATCTTCTGGCCAGCGTGAAAATCTGTCGATCATTGACAATTGCAAGAAGGGACTTTGTTCAACTATTTCGTACGAATCATTTGCAAGTAGAATTTCGTGAATGAATCGTTGTAATGTTTGTACCACATTACGAAATCCACAGGCCATTTTAACAAATTCAAACAAGTTTAAAGGTTTTTTGACTACTGTTTTTGGAATGTCTGAAGATTCAATTGGCATATGACGAAATGCTTTAACTAAATCAATTTGAAAGAAAATAGTTTTACCTACATCATATGCAAAAACTCTAACTTAAGCACTGCAAGTTTACTAGGAGATAATCGTCTAGTTTAAGAGGTAACAGGTGAATTGTTGGTAATAATTGAATGGAAAACATAAGCAGTTTTAAGAATATGTTTGGCTGCTGTTTAAAGATGTATGAGTAAGGTAGAATACATTTCTTAGCATTATACTTGCATTTATAATGATATCAGCATTTTAGACAATAGGGAGACTTGGAACGGTTTTTATATTTCAAGTTTGATTTTGAAAAGGTTTTCATTTTATCAACTGCGTTTGTTAATTGAGCAATGACATTCTCAAGAAAATCAATTCTAGAAAAAAAATATGTGTCGGGTTGAGAAATAAGGGTTATTTCACACACAAATGGAGTCGTGCATGTAATTTTGTTTGCCATGGTAGCTTCAATTTTGCGCGAATTATAAGAAAGGCGTTGTCAGAATATAGTTTAAAGAAATTTATCGGTAACTTGTTTCAGCAAGATATCGCATTTCACGAAGTATTACAGACGGCTCCTTGTAGCTAAATTCAAGTGCAACTGGATGTTTCTTAGATCGTTCAGAATATGGAGTTGCTGTTAATGTGGGATTTGAAATAAAATCACTGATTTGGAGGAACCAAATTCAAACACTTTTACTCTAGATTCAAACAAATTCAGAAAGGGAGTAATTTGATACTGACTCTCGATATAACTCTTCTTGAAAACGGATTAATTTCTTCAGAAACTGACGTAATTGTAAGTTCGTTACGTCGATCACTTTGGAACGTCGGAGTCACCAATTTAATTTTTAATCAAATTGTAGCTAATAATTAGTCTTAAATAAATTTTATTTTTTAAAGAATCATTTGACAGAATATAATTAACTACTTAAAACAAAACATTAATATATATATATATATATATATATCATTTTAACATGGTAGCAAAATTCAAAATATTTATATAATATACAAGAGGTCAGCGATCAGACACAATGTAAATATAAATGAGTTCTGGAAAAGTACGAGCTTTTGTTGTCATTGCGAATTAATTAGTTAGTATTATTTGGGTAAATGTGCCTTGTTGTTTTTGGCAGATTTAGAACCAATTTAAAATATTTACATCGCAAGCAATTTTATGAACTATATCAGACTTTTAGTAAATATATTCTTGTTGACAGATGCAGAAACACTCGAAATAACAATATTTCGAGCATGATTTTACGCTGGCGGTTGATTCTGTATCTTGCGTGAGCAGTTGCGTGATTAAATTTGCGTTAGTACAATGTATGACGTCACCGATTCTTTTCTGTTGTCGAGCATAGGGAATTCCATGCTTTAAGTTTTCGCGCCAAGTTTAGTGTTGGTAATGGTTTTGAAACTATAACTGTCAGTTGCAATCACACAATCACATGTCATTGTTTGTCAACATGGTTTTGTAGTTTTTTATACGATTATATTATGGCAGAAGATAGAAAATGTGATATGAACGCTACAGAGGAGCAAAAACAAATTTTAATAAACTTTATGGCAGATAACGTTTGACAAGAAAGTAAAAGACAAACATAATATTAGAATGAGACAGGTAGTGTCGCAAGTAAGAAACAGGACCTACGGAGGTCACTCATCTATATTTGCGTGTCTCGCAAGAAGTGACGTCATACCCATTAGTTCTTTAAATGTCCGATAGATGGTTTACTATATGCATGTGACATATCTGTGTTAGTATGGGTGCCGCAAGTAGTCACGCAAGATACAGAATCGGGCTCCTGGTCGATTTATTTATAAGTAAGTGAAACTTTAACTTGCAAAATTTGAACTTGTAGGTCAAGAACTATTTGTTTGTCATTACAGTAAATTTTAATCGACCGTGTGCTTGTACATGTAAGCGGCTAGCGTCAACAGAAGTGAAGAGATGAATCGTCACATTTTACAGCTTTGCATTACTTACTTTTTTAATTTTACAGTTCGGCAGGAGTAAGGAGTACAGGATTTCCAGATATTAGCTGTATCGTTGATAGTTGTTAAAGTGCAAAGTAGTGTAATACAGAGCAGTGTAGGTAGAAACAGTATACACTAGTGCAGTGGTCGGCAAACTTATTAGCCAAAGAGCCAAATATGAACATTACAACAATTAAAAAAAAAATTGGGAGCCAAATCTGCTTGTTTAGTAAACTTTTATTACACTAAATAAGTAGTATACTAAATAAAACTAAATTTCATACTTAATCAATATTTATGAATGCGAACAATGTGCTTGCATCTCCTTGGATAGTTTGAGTAAGTCAGGTTTGTATGTTGTTATTTTAAATTATTTTCTTACCGAGTTTTTTTTTTAATGAAAATATTATTGCGCCTTCCGTAGATATTTGTGCCAGAGCCGCACTTAAGGAGCCAAAGAGCCACATGCGGCTCTGGAGCCGCACTTTGCCGACCACTGCAATAGTGCATCAGATTAAAAAAATAAAATAAAGTGGAACTATTATCTGGCACTAATTTAGTTGACTTATATACGTAAAATTATTTACAATTAAAAAGACTCGTAAAGTCTGGACATGATTGGAAAATTAGTTTAGTCAGATGAAATACGAAGTTTAAATAACGATCGCACTGCACATGCAATAATTCAAATGGTTACTTCCTATTCAGAAAATTGGACCTAAAATGCACAATGTGAACAACAAAATAAAACAGCGGAATAATCATGTTTTTGTAAAAATTACAGTAACTTTCTATAAATGTAGCGGTCGTATTTATATGGGAAAATAGCAAATAAGTCACAGCATTCAATTAATGTTGCTACTCTCTTCAACCGTGTTGTTATCTGTGGAAAACCGCTGTCCACTAGATCATAGAGTTGAAACTACTAGATTCCCACTAAACATTTTTCCCAGAAAGAATTTTTTTCTAAAAAAGAGTTTTTTCACAAAAAAAGGCGTGATCCAATTTTATTATTGCAATGCTACCTATTATAAATAAAAACTATTTTTATTATAATAATTTTTTTCTGAAAAATAGGACGTGGTCTAATTTTATGCAATTTTATTAGCGCAAATACTACTTATATAATACATATACCGGGTGTAGAATTAAATTATGTAGAAATACAATGGCTTTTTTTTAATATGACCATTGTTGCTTCCCTAATTAAATTACACAAAAAGTGTAAATATTAAAACATGTTAAGTATAAAAAACTACATTTAATGAGTATCTACTTGTTGCTTAATTGTTTTTTATACAAGAATAACAAGCAAACAAAAATTTGATTTTATAAAGAAAATTTAGGATTGAGTGTGCTGTGGAAACCAACGAAACAAAATAATTTTTATTATTATAGTTATTATTGTTCGATCGAGAGGTCGTTTCGCGGGAATTGCGCAGATAGAGAATGATGCGGATCCGGCTCGAAGGACCAAATGTTCGACCGAGGGGTCGTTTCGCGGGGATTGCGTAGAGAGAGAATGAGAGCAGAAAGTAAGGCAGAGTGATGCAATGCTGGAAGGAGAAGGTACGGACGTTCTTCACTTCCAGGAGCTGCTCTGGAAGACTTAACACAAGGATGGTAGCTCTTTGCTGAAGGAGAGACAGGATAATAGGGGCAGGCCCACAAATAATGCGTCAGGAAGTGACAAAGCTAACTGAAGTCACGTGGTCTAATCAACAAAGAGAAGGAAAGATAAGCTGGTGCAATAATTTAAATGAAAGAGAGCCACAGGAGGGATTGAATTTCCAAATAACGCAAATGAAGGTGCCTGAAGGGCTGAACAACCTGAGGCGAGTATGGGAATCAAGAGGTAGATTTGCAGACACAGACTAGGATCTATTTTAATACCCAAAATATCCAAATATTGTACAATAGCAAACATGAATGAATGACTTCAAAATAAACCAGAATTACAGAATTGAATCAACTTATAACCAAACAACGAGATGGATTGATTGTGCGATGATACAAATAAATAAAGCGTACTTACGATACAGTAGCAAATACAAATTATTCAAAATTATACTTATTGACAAACAGTTTGCTGGTAGCAATACAAAATCTTTCCCAATTGGAATAACAATAATGCGTATGCGGAAAGCTGAAATAATGTTTAACTAAACACTTGAGCGTAAATATTTAAGCGTAAAAAAGCGAATTGTGTAAAAACACGTGGCCGTAAGAGGCGTACAGGTTAATAGAACAAACGTGCGACTTGGTGCACAGCGAAAGCGAGTTACAAGTCAAGTTCAATTTACAATAAATTTAACAGCGAGAAATATAACTAAAACTAAAGTTAGTTGGTGGCGCTCAATAGATGGCGCGGGGTGTTGGTAATAAACCGGTGGTCGGCTGAGGAAGCAGTGGCGTCTCAACAATTATTGTTTTGAATAAAATATAACAATACATTTTCAAGTATAATTTATTATTAATTTCGGTTGAGCTATTTAATTAATTTATTTAATGAACTTGTCAAATTGAAGCTATAAATTTCTTTATAAAAGCCATTTTTCGTTTCCTTGCTATTCTTACAATTCCCGTGTTACATACTTCAATTCTACATCCGGTATGTTTATTGTAACGTTTATTACAACCTCGGGTTCGGTGAAGTTTATTCTTTAATAAAACACGAACAATGATAACACTAACAAAATATTTATTTATAACCAAAATAATGTAGTACTACTACTACCGTACTCGTTACAATATATTACAAATTTAATATGTTCGACAATAATAAAAAGAATTATTATTATAAATATAAAACTTAATTACCATTTATAATCATATCATAATAAAAAAAACATATAATTTGTATCTAAAGAAATAACTTATGTCAAGTAAATAATCTATCTCAGTGGTTTGTGTTGTCGGATAAATGAATGGCCCTATATTACAAAATTAATTAATTTAAATGTAAAAAAAAATCTGATAAACCTCCAGAAGAACCACTATTCACTAAAAGCCAAATTTCACCGCTAAACAGTATCGACAAATCACCAGATTTAGTGGAAAATTTACTGATTTGAGAACACTGATCACTAAATTTTGATTGAACCTGGCTCAAATAATCCTATTGACCGACTGGTGAATTTTTTGTTACATAGGAAACCCAATAAGATAACTTTCTTATAGTAGCAACTTGTCGAGGCATATAAGTTGTTTAGATTTAAAATCTGCATCGAATGGCCATAATTTTTTTTATTAAATTTTTATTTTTACACAAGATATGAAAAAACTAAATTTAACATCTTTAAGGTGGCTCAGTGGTATCAAATAGGCCTGTGTATCTTGAGAACGCTGGTTCTATCCCCACAGCCGACAAATAATTTTCACCAAATTAAATCTACCCCTGTGGTTCCTCCTCCACTAATATCTTTGAAGGCCATGATTTGACAGCTAGTAACCGCACTTCACGCCAAGAAAGGTATCACTTACCGATATCTGTTACGGCAGAGTGCCACATCCAGTAATGGAGAAAATGAAGCAATAAACCAAAATTGTTGTCGTTGGTTTACTTAACAATAAATGTATCTTAATAATGAAGGTAAAATAATAACTTAAATATTGTTACATTTTATTTTGAGCTTTCCTTCGAATTTTATTCTGTTCAATTTTTTGTGTATCAGCACCTGAAATTTAATTATCGATTAATTATTGATCGATCAATTTTGATAATACTTAGCATCATTTAGATTTCCCTTCAGCAGTATTTAATTTAGTAGCAAAACTTAAATTCACCTTCCTTGTTCTTGTTTCTCTTTTTTGTAGGTTAATCACATTGTTTGTTAGCTGTCAGTCAATTAGTGGCCATGCGTCGTGAATTAGCTCTGCCGATATTATTGTCTGCTAGGTTCGTTTCTTACCGGTACCTCTCAAGTTTAGATTGCTTCTATCCTTGTCTTCGCGCTCTTGCACTCGTTCTTTTTGCAGACTTTTGCAGGTTCGACTTGAACGAAATTTTTGCTTCGCACGTTTTGTTTCTAAGAAGTAAGATTGATATCGGAAGTTGTGCTATATCGACTATATTTCGGCAAACTGGTTTTGTTTGCGAATACCATTGTGGGATTTACCGATATAGTACTATTGAAGTTATATATTGTTTTACTCAGCGGAGTTAGTCCGGATAAAGTTTCCGATACATATTCAACATATTTCTTTTACTTAAAGTCGCCCAAAAACTCAGGTAAACATATTTTCTATTCGTTCAAAATATAATCTGCCTTTGTCAAGTAACGTTAGCCTGTCTAGTCATTTTTCCCCATACATGGTCCTAATTGCAGTCCTTGTTTTAGGCTTTTAATTCTACTTTTATTTTAATTTTCATTTTTCGTTTACGTCTTTTTTGGTCTGTCTGTTCGTTCCATCGTGGTTCGTTCTCTATGCCCGTGTTACTGGCATACGCGCCGCTGTTTGCGTGCTTGCTCGCTGGTGTTGCACTGAAGGATTCCGCCTGGTTGTGGATTGAAGTTCCTGATAATTATTAGCGAGGGATTAAAGCCCAGTAGTTTGGGAAAAACTACGTGTAGCGGAAGTAACGCAACGTGACGTTCCGATTCCACGTGATTGGTCTGTCATATTGGAACTGGCGATATCTGGGACATTCGGTTGGTAGATCGAGCTGTCCGCTGCCGCCACACCCCGCTAGCACCTGGACGCCAAACAGCTTAGCCAGAATCATTTATTCTTTATTATTTTTAATGATATGATTGTTAAATTTTCAATTTATGTACCATATGTTCACGAGATATTTGGTTTAATTGTTGTTGACATAGCTAATAGTAAATTCAGAGTTATTTGTGAAAATCCAGTTAAGAGTACATTGCATAGAAACATTTGTGGTGACGTTGTTGTCACTTACGAGGCGTGTCGCTTGTGCGACGTGATAGTCATTAGGGCCTGTGATTCTGTAGTCACGTTCGGTCGGTCGTGCCGCGTAAAACGCATCGTTGGCCAATGAGACGTCATACGTCGGTTTACGCCAGTATACTTAGTGCCATTTAGGTGTTGACTGTGCCGCAGTCCTAGTCACTACTGTGGGACACAACGCCCCGCCTTCGTTTATGTTAGTATTCGTTGAATTGTTCTACCTTAAGTGGATTTACGATCCAGATTTAATTGTGATATCAGCTATCGTGTCCAGTGTAAATTCTCTTAGTTGCATAATATATCAGTCCTTCAATATATTGGCCGGCCAGTACTTTCGTGCACCCCTTGTATCCCTTTCCTGGGAAGTATCCCGATTTTTGACGGTCGTCGTACTTTCGTTGAACCGATCGCGGCTCAGGCCGGCTGGCGCCCTCTTATCTACCGATCACATTTTCCGACTCACCCCCATCTTCACTGAGTTTTAGCTGTGGTTCAACCGTTCCACCCGGGTTCATCCCCCAGGGAGCGTGGCAAGTTTGACTGCCCGTGGTGTGGCAACTTGGAAGCCCAACCGTAGGCGAGCATAAACGGTAACAGTTTGGCGCCCGAACAGGGCGTAACAATATTATTATAAATAAATTTACAGGTAATTGTTTTATAATGATCAAATTATTAATATTTTAAACTTAAATTAAATGTTCAAATAAATCGCCATTGACAGCTATATACTTAGCCACAAAAAATCATCCAGAAGACCGTGCTAGCCAATGAATTGTCCTTCCACAACCAATTCAGGAATTAGGAAAATATTGGTTCAGGTACTTCTGTCATGTTGGAAGCAAATTATATTTTCATTTTGGCAACTATCTTTCTAATCCGGTCCATTTCGTTTTTGTGCGAGTTCCAAATACATACTGGAAATTAAGTAGTCCTTATTAAAAAAAGGACCAATAACATGTGTGATCCAAGAATACCTGCCGCATATTAACAATTTGAGGATATTGAGTGTGTGTTGTAACTAGTAAATATAGATTCTCATTTTAAGATACTCAAAAATCAACACTAATTAATAGAATGAGGACTATATTTCTCAACTCTCAAAAAATTTAATCAATTGTTTATTGTTCAATTTCCCATGGCACTCTAACTTTTCTTGAAGAAGTTAAATTTATTTTTTTATTTCTCGTTTCAAAATATGATTTAGTAAATATAATTATACTAATCTCACACAGACATTTATTCTATACAACTGTTTCATTAACACTTTTAGTCTAAATTTTATAGGGCACAAACTGTTGCTACTATAAATAAATTGCATTGTATATCTTATGTAACATAAAAAAAGTCACCATCCGGTATGGTACAAAACAAAAAAATAACTATACATCTTTTGATCTATCTATATCTAACAATTTATTTGTCTTAATCATTAGAATATACCTTATTATAAAATTATTATAGGGACATACACATCGGGAACATCTTCAAGTAATTAAATTAAAAAACTACGCATTTGTTATTAATACTATAAAAATACACAATATTTCTACTGAAGCTAAAAGAGATTACAAGTGTCAGGTAGATGGTCCCCTGCGCTTGATGGGTGTATCACGGTATGTTTATGTTAACGGTAAGTGAAACAGAGTCGAAATGAAGGAAAGTGAAATGTTTAATAACACGTATCAAAACCTAATATTTTATTTGCCTTACAGACAAGAAAAGCAATCTTAGTGCTCCTCGGATCTACTCTCCAACTGGAGGCGAAATTCAGATAAACGCGGGAGCAAACATAACACTTCACTGTGCTGGCTCTCGGCCTGTCACGTGGACAGGACCACGCAACGCTCGCTATCAGGTATGTCTTGACTACGTGCCACATATTAAATTTAAATGTGCTTTTACTTACCAATGACATTTTTATACGAGTATCATTTATAAATACATGCAGAGATTATAAAATAAGAAAAGTAATTGTAGTATTTTTTTTGAATTTCTAGGTTCGTATTTTCATTTGCTTCTCCGTCCATTATAGCGCCATCTGCGCCGGATACGAAAAAATGTTTCAGACAAAAGTGTCATATTTTTTCAACGTAGGAACCAAATCTGTAATGAAAATTGAGGGTTCTCATTTTAAATGTTTAAGTTGTCACACCCCGCTCCCATGGAAGGGGCCAGGGGAGTCGAGTATAGTGTCACTGAATAGCTCTTTTAAAATTATTACGTTTTTTTTTCTAGTTTTTAGCATTTAAACTTTTTTTAAAGGGCGCCAAAATTTTAAATTTTATTGATTCGGGATGGATAATAAGGCAAATTTAATGCAAACAACTTTTTGAATTTGTGGTACAAAATAACCTGCGATCACAATTGCTTTATGAGCACGTTTGAAAAGTTGTGACTTTTTGGTTTTTTTTTTGTGGTAAACATTCGGTTGTAACTAGAGCACTTCCGGTTAAAAGTAGGGATTTCAACCTTTCATTTAAACCCGAATACGTTGAATACAACTTATTTGCAACAAAGTTACATGATCTTGAAAATCATGTTTTTTTGGGATTTTGCAGACATGAGTTTTTTTTTGCGTAGTATATATTGTAACGAGTACGACCCTGTTCCCTCTGGAACAGTCGATACCACGTAGTCTGCCGCACGTTTAGCGCTGTCTCATACGTAATACTGTAACGAGTTTGATCCTGTTCTCTCTGGAACTATCGATATATAACGATAATGCGCGTTTTAGCGGTGCGTCATTAGCATTGTGTTGAAATAATCCTACGATGTGTCCGTGATACGCTTCTACAATATTCCAGAATTTCTGGAATATTGTAGAAGAACATGTTTCAATATAAACGGGAGAATTTGGGTCGACAATAGGCATTCTGTATTGAAGTGTGGACAGTGCAAGCCGTTGCTTTGTACTTTCATGTGAATATATCATTTAATCATCTTCAAATATAAATCTAATTGTCAATAAATGTAATATGAAATAAATCTAATCGCTTATAATTATGGTTTTACATAAATAATCAACTATAAATATAAATTTATTTGTCCAAAAATATGGTCCCAAGTATTTTGGGTCTTTAAAAAATATAAGTTCAATTGCTGCTAATCTTCTGCGTGTATGGTCGTAAATAAATTAGGTACACCACACATATAATCAATTTTTCCAAAAATTATTCGTTTATAATTGTGAACTTTAATATATATAAATAATGTTGTATACACATTATCATTTATTAATATGATTTCGATTAAATTTGATTAATCTTAAATTTAAATTTGTTGATCTACAAAAGTGATGATTAAAAGAATGAATTTTTTTTCAGTACGTATACGTTTTTTTTAATCATTTAAGATGCAATCATTGAAAAAATTAAGTGTGTGCCATGAGCATATAGGGTCTTCCTTCCTCTTATACTACCATGTTCGTGTAACAAAGGATCACTTTATGCTCTTAATATACAATAGCTATTTGTGTATTAAAAGCGCAAAATAGTACATTGTCCTACGTCGCGCGACAAACTCTCGAAATCGACAATGTACATTTACGATCGAAATTAACACAAAAATATTTTTGCAATTGCCACTGTTACTTTTTAAAAATTCTTTTAGTTTTTTTCACCCAAATTTAATACTGATCCACTGCAATCCACAAAATTTAGATTCGAGACTGTCAGTTCTAGAAATATAACATCACTTTATTGGTTCAAATCTGATTTTAGATAGAACATGTTTCAAATCTTGATGGACTGTATAACACATCGCTACATTTGATGAACATTCGTTATTTTAATACTGGACTGTATCGCTGTCATGAGAATGGTTCGTTGACAAATAATCCATTTAAATCAGACAAGATACAAATATTTGTGAAAGGTGAGTTTTTCTATTTTCATTTCACATATGGTTTTGATTTGTATTCATTTCCATATACTTATTTACAGATGAACAGAAACTCTATGTACCACAGAAAGGAACAGAATATGTTTATCCTTATGCCAATGTGACAGTGCCATGTTTACCTACATCACGAGATGTGAATGTATCACTTTCAATGTACTTTATTACGATGGATCCTAGCACCTATGAGTACGTATTAATATACTGACAACTATACAAATGTTGGAAACGTAGTGATCTTATAGTCTAGAAAGAATCTGTTGCATCTGTGAGGGCCAATATTTAAATTTCTTGAAAGTTCTTAATAAATGTATCTACCAAACGCCTAAAACATCGCATCAAAATCATAGTTCAAATTATGAAAATTATATTAAATGCCACGTGTTATTTTTTATTATTTGTCAACTACATTTTTTTCAAACATTGTTGAGAGATTGAAATATTGACCTTAAGTCTAGTTAGTTATTTATCCGCAACTCTTATTGAAAAATGTTTGCATAGTTATCGAAAAACAATCGATAAGATGATAACTGTATAATCAACAGCCTTTTTCCATTGCTAAAGAAAGATGAAAGGGACATGGGATTACTGGAGGAAAGGTTAATGTACGTCGAAATTTTATACTGAGATATGCAAATTGTTGTTAGGCAGTGATGCAACATAGTAATAACTGGACAATAAGCAAGAAACATCAAAGAAGTACGCTTTAAATTATAATAGAATTAAAACTGTTTTTTTCGAAATATAAAGTGATCATTGTTCTGTAGTCGCTGCAAGTTACAAAAGCATCACACAGAGTAATGTCAGTAATAGTCAGACATGAACATTCAAACTGCTACGATTGGAATTGAAGAAGTTCAGCGGGGATATTAGAGAGTGGTGACAAGTTTCAAATAATTCACACTGTTAATGTTGATATTTGTGGATGTGATGATGTGTTTGTGGCAATCAATGATTAAACACAATATGCAGCTTCTATAAATTTCTTTTATAATTTCTGAACACAAACTTCTGTACACAATACAAAAATACATTCATGAACATAAAAAAACATGGTTTACAACAGAACTCACTTAGAACAGAACAGTACAGTTTTTTCTAGAACATTACAGTAATGCCATGACAACACTCAAAACAAATCACCGTCTACTACGTGATTGGTTACACAAAATAAATTGGCGCGAATGTTCAAACTACTTTAACACTACCGCCGTTTGAACGTCTCGCCTGATATGAATCTATATTAAGAAAATTACACAGTTTTCTGAAACGATCTCGTGACAATGCTTTTGTAAAAATATCTGCTTTTTGCAACTCGGTCGGAACATACTCGACTGCGATATTTTTATTTTCAACTTGTTCTCTTATGTAATGATAACGGATGTCTATGTGTTTAGTTCTCTTATGGAATTCGGGATTTTTAACCAAGCGTATTGCGCTTTGATTGTCAATGAACAACACAGTCTCTTTGACACATGGACGTCCGATATCCTGCAATAGCTTTCGAAGCCACATTGCCTCTTTGGTAGCTGCTGCTGCCGCAACATACTCAGATTCAGTTGTACTAAGCGTCACTAATTTTTGCCTCTGCGAGGACCACGTGATTGGACCGTTTGACAGACAAAATACGTAACCGGTGGTCAATCTTCGAGTTTCGATATCGCCCGCGAAGTCTGCGTCGGAAAAACCGATTAACTCTGATTTGCTACCGCCGCTTTTGTACTCTATCCCGTGATTTTTCGTTCCGATTAGATATGCAAAAATGCGCTTAACTGCATGCCAATGTTCTTGCGTGTGATTGTTTAAGAATTTGCTTACTGAATTTACTGCGAATGATATATCCGGTCGCGATACTGATGCCAAAAATACTAATGAGCCAACTGCCTCGCGATACGGAATTTTGTTTGACATTTGATCATCTGTTCCCGCTGGATACAGGGTCGTATGTGGATCAGCAGGCACGCTGACTGCTTTTGCGTCACTCATACGAAATTTATCGATCATTTTCACGGTATACGCAGCTTGGTGAATTACTAACGATTTATTTACTCGATCGCGCACGATTTGTAAACCTACAAATACACTGGCATCACCTATCGTAATATTGAATTCAGTACTTAAACAGTTTATTATATAGTCTAAAGTTTCTTTTGATTTCGCAGCGACCAATCCGTCGTCTACGAATAATGCTAATAACACTGATTCACTATAGTGATTACCCTTAAAAATACACTGGTCGGCTTCACTATTTTTGAACTTGAATTTACTTAGAAACTGTTTGAACCTTTGATTCCAACACCTTGGCGCCTGCTTGAGACCGTATAGTGACTTCTCAAGCTTGCACACAACACTAATACTAGACCTGTCACTATTGACGTTGAATCCCTGAGGCAGCTCCATGAAGATGTCCTCGTTCAGTGCTCCGTACAGGAATGCAGTTTGGATATCAAACTGCAGCAGTTCCAGATCCATCTCAGCTACTGTTGCTAGCAGTACTCGGAGAGAGTCGTATCGCACCACAGGTGCGAATGTCTCCGTGAAGTCGATCCCATGTTGCTGCATGAATCCACGTGCACACAGTCTCGCCTTGTATCGGTGAGTCTTCTCCTCTGGGTCGCTCTTCACCTTGAACACCCATTTAGAGTCGATTGTTTTCAATTCTGGCGTCCTGGGTACGATTTTCCAAGTCTGGTTGCTTTCGTGTGATTGTAACTCTTCGTTAATAGCATCAACTTACTTTGTGGCATCCTTGCTATTAATTGCCTCGTCGTATGTGTTGGGTGTGATGTATTCGGCCACATCCAATTCATACCGGATAGGGCGCATTATTTTTCCACGATCTCTGAGAACCCGTGCAGCAGCTTGTTGCTCGTTCTCGTTGTCCTCTGGGTTGCCTTGAGGGTTTCCACGATCTCTGAGAACCCGTGCAGCAGCTTGTTGCTCGTTCTCGTCGTCCTCTGGGTTGACTTGAGAGTTTTGCTCGTTTACATGTTCCTCAGCCTTCATATCTGTTGTTCTTGTGCTAGGAAGCAAAATATCGTCTTCCTGACTCGATTCGTTATTCACTTTAATAGTGATCTCATTGAAAGTCACATCTCGTACCACTCTCACCTGTCTCGATGTCGAGTCGTATACTCGGTAGTTTTCCGAGTCACCTTGATAACCAACAAAGATGGCTTTTCTTGCTCGTGCATCAAATTTCTTAGTGAACATCTTTGGTACGTGAACGTATGCTTCTGAGCCGAATATTCTGAGGTGTTTGACACTAGGCTTCTTCCCCGTCCATTTTTCATATGGAGTGACACCACTGCCTGGTGACACTGTGCGATTGAGAACATAAACAGCCGTGTTGACTGCCTCCGCCCACAAGTACAAAGGTAGATCTTTTGTCTGAAGCATTGTCCGAGCGCTCTCGACAACAGTTCGATTCTCCCTCTCTACCTTCCCGTTTTGTTCTGGACAGTATGGAGCAGTATTCTCCTTGCTGATTCCGTGCGTCGCAAGATATTCATCCATCTTTTGAGTGCAGAACTCTCTGCCGTTGTCTGATCTAAGAGTCTTAATTGAACATCCGAACTTGTTCGTAATTCGTTTCTCGAATTCTTTGAATTTATCAAACACATCAGCTTTGTGTTTAATAAAATAAACAAAACGGTAACCAGTCGCGTCGTCTTTAAACGTAAGAAAATAATTTGCACCGCCGAGTGACTCGGTTGTCATCGGGCCACACACATCTGTGTGTATAAACTCGCCCGGTTTTCTTGACACTGCTTGAGCATTTTTCTTGAACGGAAGTCTATGTGCTTTTCCAAACTGGCACGCCTCACAGAAAAAGTCATTCGCGTCTGACATCGATATTCCGGTTATTAGTTCCTTTTTCACCATTTCGAGTATTGTGCGTTTGTTAACGTGACCAAGACGTTCATGCCACAAGCGTAGATTCATAGTCACCGCGTTCGACTCTGGCACACTACGTTTTTCTACTACTCGGAAAAACATACGGTAGATACCGTTACTTTGTTTCACACCCGATGCGATCACTTCGTTTTTATTGTTTATTTTTACAAAACCATCTTTAAAATGAATACCGTATCCCTTGCTGTCACACACGCCCACGGAGAACAAATTTTTCTTTAGTTCAGGAACAAACAGTACATTTTCCATGCGTGATTCTCGCCACACACCATTCAAAAGTTTTCTTACAAATATTGTCCCTTCGCCCTTGACTACGCACTCGCCTTCGTCACCGAGCGATACGGTATCGCCACTTGCGTTTTCACAGAACTCACTAAACCATTCTCGCCTGCCAGACATATGTCTCGAAGCTCCACTGTCATTTAGCCAAGCGTCGCGCTGATTTGTTTCTAACATTTGTCTGACTTCCATACTTGTTGGTTTTGTCCACACTTCCGGTGCGCGCGTTGCATTGTGGTTTTCTTGATTCACCACTACGAACGCACAATCACGTGATTGACTGCTGTTTCCTTCGTTCTTTTC
The DNA here is from genome assembly GCA_947425015.1 of Pterostichus niger. Classification (NCBI taxonomy): domain Eukaryota; kingdom Metazoa; phylum Arthropoda; class Insecta; order Coleoptera; family Carabidae; genus Pterostichus; species Pterostichus niger. The sequence continues at coordinate 35,341,988 of OX380334.1, read as the reverse complement.
CCGCTTAAATTTTCCACACTGACTCGCGAAATGTCCTCTCTCGTGGCACTTGAAGCATTCGATGTCTTTTCGATTCTTTTTCAGCTTCTTTTCACTCGCACCGCGTTGCTTAGATTTATTGTTTACATTTCTCGATACTGTCAATGCACTGGTTTCATCGTTTTTATCTGCACTACCTAGACGGACTTCTTCTCGAATCAAACGCTCTTGGAGATTATCCAGCGTTTGTCGCTCTGGATCCACACTATCCCAGGCCGTCTGTAGCATGCTGAATTTCGATGACAAACTTGCAAGAATCTTCGCCATTATTGCAACTTCGGTCACAGTTTCTCCGAGGTCGACTAACTGTGCAGCCATATTTTGTACCTTGGCAATATGTTGCACTACTGTGTCACCTGACACCATTTTGTATTCATGAAATTTTTGTGTTAGCACAAGTTTGTTAGCTGCCGATTTCTGCTCATGAATTCGACAAAGTTTGTCCCACATTTCTTTGGCGCTTTTACTGACGAGCAACGGTTCTAGTTTCGCATATTCCATTGATGATGATATCACAAACATTGCCTTCGCATTATCTTTAATCCATACCTTAGCCTCTGCGGTCTCTTGATTTACTGGCATCAGTCTCGTGCCATCAACCACATCCAAAATGCCATTTGTAATAAGTAACGCTTTTATTTGAAACTTCCACTCTTGAAAATTCGTTCCATCGAATCTCCTTATGTTTCTTGCAGATAAGCTACTCTCGTCCGCCATGTTAGATTCAAAAGAAAAACGTACTCAATAATTTTAAAATTGGCTGCTGTATGACCACAAATATATTTTTTTACTCCCTCTTTTCACAATGAAGTGTTTGTCTGGGCCCATAACCTGTTAATGTTGATATTTGTGGATGTGATAATGTGTTTGTGGCAATCAATGATTAAACACAATATGCAGCTTCTATAAATTTCTTTTATAATTTCTGAACACAAACTTCTGTACACAATACAAAAATACAATCATGAACATAAAAAAAACATGGTTTACAACAGAACTCACTTAGAACAGAACAGTACAGTTTTTTCTAGAACATTACAGTAATGCCATGACAACACTCAAAACAAATCACCGTCTACTACGTGATTGGTTACACAAAATAAATTGGCGCGAATGTTCAAACTACTTTAACACACACAAACTACTGTTTCAGGAACAAAGGCTTAAGAGTTAATTAAAGCTTAGTTGCAACTGAAGGCAATTACCCCATAAGTTGTAGCAGCTCTTACATTAAGATATGGCAGAGCAGATTAATAAGTTGAAATCTACATCAGAAAATTGTTGGCGTTAATTCTACAAAATACAATATCGGCAAATTCAGTACCTCTTGTTTCATTATACGATAAATTACTTTTACTATAGTACCGCAATACCTGCGGTACACTCGTAGTCCTCGGTGAAGTGAGAAGAGGGATGTAAATTAGATCTAACTAAAATAGCAAAAAACTGTTTATATCAATTACGAAAAAATGAACCTGATAGACAAGAAAGTATTCAGCATTCTCTATTTGGCGGTTCAACTACTAACGTCTGTGTTCACAATGGCTGGTACCGCAAGCTCTGTTTTTGCCTGTTTAAGAGCAGTGTATTTGGGTGTTTTAGCTATCTGTAACATGTTAAAACATATAAAAATAAAGCTTGTGGTACCAGTCAATGTGTTTACTGTACACATTTATAATCCGGAAGATACTTATAGATACAAGTTTGAAGTCTTAGATCAAGATGTTATTTGTGGACGTCTGCCACCAGTAAAGCATGATCCCTGGTGAAATGTATTAAAAGAAGATAACATTAAACTAACAGTCGTGCAAGAAGGAACAGTATAAAAATGTATTGGAGCCAATTTCTCTGGAAAGTTACTTACCGGTAGATATAAAATTATTAGTTCTGGCCTGGTAGCTATAGAAATACTTGTTGGACAATAACAGTGAAAAAAAAAAGACAAACTACATTTAGCAGTGGTAAATCATTTCTTTAAAACTGTTAAAGTTAATGACGAGGATGATATGAAGTTCATCTGCCTTGGGTTGAAAATCTTACATAGCTTTCGGCCTTAAAAAGATTGGGTAATATAGTAAAAAAGATAAATGCCGAATGTTTATATAGAAGGAGTGCCAGAGAAGGAACTCCATATACAGGGTACTACTTACCGCATCGTCCTATTGTAGAACCAAACAGTACCATTAAACTTCGTCCACTCTTTGACGGTTCAGCTAAAGAGAAACAAATTCATTGCTTGAACAATTGCTTAGAAAAAGATATTAACTTATAGAGCTAATTACGGATAATTCATCCAGCCCATTCTTATTATCTGTTTTAAAATACCATCTGAATTTTGTCCTGAAACAATGTGAAGAGAAACAATTATCGTTTGATGAGAATTAATTAAAAATCTCATGGAATGCTTTTATGTCGATAACTGCATAAACAGCCTGAATGTTAAGCAGATCTATATTAAATATTGGACAATTTGAGCTTCGAGGATGAAGTATACAACATTCAGCCATATCCTAAAGATAGTATTTGCATTGTCTTGGAATTAATATGAAATTCTCAACATGATACTTTAAAAATTAAGCTAAAAAGTATAAAATAGTTAAATTTTGGACAAAATCACAAAAAAGAACAATTAGACTCCATAGTAGTAACAAGATATTGCCGAAGATATTATTTCCACAAGCTTGGGAAAATAAGTTGGGATCAGGCAAAGAACGATGATATGAAATACCAATTCTTAAATTGAATGAACGAATTGACACGTTTATCAAAAATAGAAATACCCAGACGGTTAACGGCAATAAATAATGCAAAGAACTGAACACTACATTTTTTCAACGGCCATGGCATAACTCGTTGGTACTAATCCAAGCGATAACGCGAGTTAAGCAACGTTGCGCGCGAGGTGTATTTGGATGGGTGACCGTCCAGAGCAATCCGCGTTGCTGTTGATTAAAAGACCTAAAACGCAGATCAGGGCGTAATGGCGGCATATGACCTGAGTAGTTGGTCCGCCAAAGAAGCCACAGAAAAAAAAGAACAATTTCAAATAGGTGAACTCATATTTTGTACTTCATTCCGTGAACTTTTCAAATGACCCTCGCAGTTCGGTCGGTTTAATATGAAGTTATTGAAGCAACCAACAGCATTAACATTTTAATTATGTTTTAAAATTTTAATCAAGAACTACTGGATATTACGTATATAAACAATTTGTTCATATTATATCAATATTGAGTGAAAACGAATACAGTTGAATTTAATATGTTAAAATTGTTGATAATAATAATTGTTATTAATAAATTACGATTTCTTGAGAACTGTACGGTGAGTATTGTTCAAATTGGTTGTAGTTGATGGCAAATTTTATTAAACTAAAATACAGTTTAAATATTACGCAATGCTTCAATTTATACTTGTCAAAACCTGGATTTTCTTTTCTTTAAATCCCTTATTACGTGTTTTACTTCTTGATGTAAGATTGAAGCGTGTAAGTAAGGGTATCAAAGGTATAAATACTGCAGATAGTTCTTGTTTTTTACCAAATTGTATAATGTTTTTGCCACTTATTTATTCCAATTGGATTTTCTTTGTATGAGAATTTCTGCAAGGAATGAAAAGTTTTCCAAAATTATTGTTGTTAAGTTATGTTCTCTAGTTTTCTTTTTAGATTTTCTTTGTATTTTCTTCTCTAGGTAGCCACTATTTTTTTAGGTTTTCTTTATTTGGAAGTAAGCAGCTAGATATTCCTTGCTTTTTGTTTTCTGCAGTATTTTAGAATATTTTTGCTATCACAGAAAACTATCTTTATTAGACTGGTTTTGTTAGATGTTTGACGTATATTTTAAAGTCTTGCCAAATATAAAGATGTTCTCATTTAGGTTGACAATATATTTTTAAAAAGAATGTAGTGATTGAATTCGAGATATTTAATTTTTTGAGCAGTTTTTGTGTGATTTAAGAAAAATTTATTTTTTGTTAAATAATAGTGTGAAATAAAGTGTTGTTGGTTTTATGTTCGTGTATAATTTTAATAAACTTATTTCAAATGATGTATTCAGGATATTGTCTTAAAATTCGTATGTGATTTGTGGGGTTTGTTCATAAATATTTATATCACAGATATCATTCGTGGCATTTAGATAGGAATTGGAGGTTGAGTTGTTGTCGATTATCTATAGACTCATATTAGCTCTATTATACTTTTTCAATTTTTATTCAGAAAGGTGTAGTTTGCTGGTGAGTCTCCAGTCGTTCTTCCGATTAAATTGTATCAATTTTCACCCTCAAACAGTTCTATTAAAGTTCTGCTATTTTTGTTAGTTTATGTCTCCACAGTTTGCGTGGAAGATTATATATTTGTGTATTGGAAGAGAATATCTTCAGTTTAATTTAAATTTCCTATGTCGGAATTAAAATCTCCTGCGATTATTATTAGCTTGAAATGAGAGTAACTGCTGATAATACCTTAGAGATTTCCATGAAAATTTGAACATTGGAACTGTGCGAAAAATAAGTGAAGCCCAGTGACAGATCCAAGAGGGAGGGCATGGTTTTATGCCCTCCTTTGCGACATTGTATTATTTTTTTTAAACTTATGTAATATATACGCTGAGTTTATGATATTGTTTATCGGGTCATTAGCAACTAACGGTTCCTTAGGTTAAAATAAATCGTTACATGAACTTCATGTAAATTTTTAGTAAAATTGCATATGTTTATAAACATATTGGCTAAAAATGTAGGTCACCCATATTTTTGAAAAAAATAACGACATTCTAGATTCGCCACTGATTGAGCGAAGGCATTATATATTCAGTTTTGGTTTTTATTTTTAGAAAAATCCAATATTCTGAACCATTATGCATTCCAATACACTATTTTTGTTATACATTCGTTTGTTTTGGGAAGTTTCTTGAATAAGGAGACAGTTTTAATTTTTTTTCGATATAAGTTTTATATGTCTGATTGGACTGCTTTTGTTCGACTGCACAACTTTTTGAATGAGCAAATCAGAAGATAGAATCTTCTGATTTGCTCACTGTTATTCCTGAATGTAAGTTTTGAAAAGTTAAAAATTTTCAACATGATATTTGAATTGGAGATTGTTGAACTTCTTCTCTTCTTCTTCTTCTTAGAGGTCAGAGACTTGATATTCAGTTCAGTTGATTATTAATTTATTATAAATTAAATTTACTGCATAACCTTTTTTAGTTCGCGGAGGAATGTACTCGGATTTGGTTACATTATGATTTTATTGAATAACGAAATTAATATTATGTGTATAAGAGTGAATGGATGGATGTAATTGAAGGTTTGTTGCGTGATGGAAGATTGCGATTGTCTGAATGAGAATATTAGACGAAGCCTGTGAATGTTTCAAGGGTTCGTGCCACCCCATTTATTGGGATATAGCATTTGAATGTAATATTCTGCTTAAATTATAGATCCTGTTTTTTTTTCCTGCACTAGATCTTTTTCACTGAGAATGATCTATTGATAATTTTCGAAACTTCAAATTGTGTTCTCTATAAAGTGATAAAATGACCTCAGTATAACTGTCAACTGTGTTTGGTGTCAGCAGAACGATGACCGTTTTAAAATATTTGAAACATTTTAATTAAATAAATAAGGATGTATTTAATTATTATATCTAAAACAATATTTATTTGTAGTATGTAATATTCTAATTATTGAAATGAAGACAATTTCTTAATTTGACATTGAAAGATGACAACTAAAGTTCACTTAAGTTACTATTAAATTAGCTAAATATATCTCTCTGGCATGCGCACAAGAGCAGTGGAAAAGGTTCAATGTGTATGTGTGCCAACTTTTTAGCTGATATGGCTTCTAAATAATTTCATTTATTGCAGATGGAGTAAAGTACAAATGACCAATCCTGTGATCTATGCTTATGATCCCCGGGAAGGATTCATCGTCCAAATGCCTGGCGCTCAGTTTGACCATGTACTTGTAACGTGTACATTTGTGACCGAATCTGCAAATAGCACACTAAATATAACATATAATCCTAATGGTAATATTTAGGTTATTCAACGTAATTAGACAAGTGCAGAAATAAAAGGCGGAACAAATACACTTACAGCTACCTCACAAGCATCATTTCCTAGTACTCCCATTTGTTCCCCCTCTAGTTCTAGCCCTAGAAACACTACACTACTTCTCTTACGTAGCTTCGCTTTACACTGCAGCTCACAACTACTAGAATCACCTGAAATATTAACCCAAAACCTGAAAATACTAACACACTAAAATCAGTCCCAACATACTTAGATAATAACGACCAAGACGCACTGTGCTCATGGCAAACCATCAAGAGCAAGAGAACAACTAAGCGCACTAGACAAGAAGAGACTATCAGCTCTCCATCAAAAGATAAAAAACTATAATCCAGTAAAAATGGAGTCACAAACACAGAAAACAGATTCTCGAAGACGAAAACGCAGATCACAAATCACCTCCAATATTCATTCAAATCCTAACCAACTATACAATTATGCTTGACTACATAAAAATATCCCTCAGCGAGAATATATATATATATATATACATATATACCAATTTAAATCTACCCCTGTGACTCCTCCTCCATTAATATCTTCGGGGGCCGTGACTTGACGGCTGGTATCCGCACTTCACGCGAAAAATATATCACTTACCGAGATCTGCTTAGGCAGAGTGCCACACCCAGTAATGGGTAAAAGGCGTGATGATATATTTATTTTATTTATATATATATATATATATATATATATATATATATATATATATATATATATATATATATATACAGGGTGTTATATTTTAATAGACTCAGCAAATATTTCGCTAATTTATCAACTTAGCAATTTCTTTCATATAACATGATTTATACAGCAACATGTAAGCTAGTTGATGACGGATTTACTTTTATGATATCATATCCGGTTTATTAGTAATTAATATCAACTTTGAAATTTTAAATGGAACTTACTATATTTTTTTAAAAATTTGAAAAGTGCATCATATTTGCTTTACAATCATGTAAAATAATCCATATGTTACATTATTAAAAAGTAAAATGGCGGGCACTTTAATATACACCAAATCGGAAAGAGAATAGGGAGCCATGATTGTGACTTGAAATAAAACAATTAACTAATACAATTGTAATTATTATTGTAAAGCATATTTGATGCACTTTTCAAATTTGTAAAAAAATATAGTATGTTCCATTTGAAATTTCAAAGTTGATATTAATTACTAATAAACCGGAAATGATATCATAAATGTACATCCGTCATCAACTAGCTTACATGTTGCTGTATGAATCATGTTATATGAAAGAAATTGCTAAGTTGATAAATAAGCGAGATATTTGCTGGGTCTATTAAAATATAACATTCTGTATATACCGGGTGTAACACGAAAAGTGAAACATAGGCGTTTAACATGGCAAATCAGTTTTTCCGTGCGCATTGCTTCCCTAATTATTTTAGGAAAAAATGTTTCAAATAAATATTGTAAAGCATAAAATTCTACATCTGAATCAATAAACAAAATTCATTTTGACTACTTCATAACTGCAGAAATTAAATTTGAAAATTCACATAATTTCAATTTAATAGTAATAGCCATGGAATTAAAAACAAGAGATGAACAAATGCGTAACGTTTTATACGTCAATGTCAGAATAAACTGTCAAAATCATTTTTACGTACTAAATATTTATTTTCTAAATAAAAATTTAATAATAATAAGGCAAAATATTTTTTAGATTTATTATTTAAGAATTAAAAAATAATAAACTCGCTAAAATATTTAAGGTAGGTTGTTATTAAACATTTAACAATTTAATTAATGTAACATAAATTTAATTCAATAAAAACATCAACAAACTAAATATCTTTAAATTGTTAAATTAGATGTTCAAATAGTCCACCGTTTTGAGCTAAACAATAACCTAATCTGTTGTAGAAGCTTTCTCGAGTATTCTTTAATTGTCGATTATTTATTTTCTGGCATTCTTGTAATATAGCATTTTTAAGTTCTTCTAAATTCTGGTATCTTTTTTTATAAACATAAGATTTTAAATTGCCTCATAAAAAAAATCGCACGGATTTAAATCTGGCGACCGTGCTGGCCAGTTAATTGGTCCATTTCGTCCTATCCAGCTTTCAGGAAATACATGGCTTAGATATTCCACAACTTCTCTAGTGCTATGTGCAGGGCAGCCATCATGCTGGAACCACACATGTTCTTTGTTTGTTTCAACAATTTGTGGTCCAACAGCATTAATTAATAAATTCAAATATGATGCTGAATTTATTCGTTGGATGAAGAATGGGCCAATGATTTTATCACCAAAAATTCCTGCCCACACATTGACAGAATGACGATATTGTGTCCTCGATTCTACAATATTATGTGGATTATTTTGTGACCAGTACCGATAATTATGACAGTTTGGTTCGCCATTCATGGTAAATGTGCATTCATCTGTGAATAAAATACTACTTAAAAATTCTCTATTACAATTTGATTTCTCGATCATTATTTCACAGAATGAGGCACGCAGTTCAAAATCTCGTTCCAAAATATTTTGGTGGTTTTGAAATTTAAAAGGAATGTATTTATGTTTTTTGTCATAAAATTTATATTTAGTTCTCTGGAAATATCCCGCACACTCATTGTTGGCTCCAGTTCTATTAATTCCATGGCTATTACTATTAAATTGAAATTACGTGAATTTTTAAATTTAATTTCTGCAGTTATGAAATAGTCAAAATATATTTTGTTTATTGATTCGGATGTAGAATTTTATGCTTTACAACATTTATTTGAAAATTTTTTTCCTAAAATAATTAGGGAAGCAATGCGCACGGAAAAACTGATTTGCCATGTTAAACGCCTATGTTTCACTTTTCGTGTTACACTCGGTATATATATATAAATATATATATATATATATATATATATATATATATATATATATATATATATATATATATATATATATATATATATATATATACCGGGTGTAACATGAAAACCTGGCCATAGGCGTTTAACATGGGAAATCAGTTTTTCCTTGCGCAAAAGTGGCCAATTCATTTTAGACAAAAATGCTTCAAATAAAAGTTGTAGAGCTTGAAATTATGGATCTAAATCAGTTTTCAGATTTTATTTTGCACGTTTTGTAAGAGATATAATCGCATTAATATTTTATAAGAATTTCTACTTTATAGTGATAGCCATGGAATTGAGACAAAATGATAAACAAATGTACGACGTTTTAACTGTCCGAAAAGTTTAGTTTTAAATGGATTTGTGATTTATTTAAGCAACAAAGGTGATTGTTGTTATATCATGTTTGAAAATGGATAATTTTATTTTATAATTTTTTAATATTTATTATAATAAATAATAGAATTATTAACGCAAATAATTATTTTATTTATTTAGAAATAATATTAAATTACAAAAGATGTTCGAAAAGTCCTCCGTTTTGTGCTAAGCAGTAGCCTAATCTATTGTAGAAACATTTTTAACATTGCACAACTGTCTAATATTTATTTTGTTGCATTCGCCTAAAACGCAAGACTTTAAGTGTCCCCATAAAAAAAGTCACAGTGATTTAAATCTGGAGACTGTGCTGGCCAGTTTACTGGCCCTCCATGCCCTATCCAACTTTCTGGAAACGTATCATTCAGATAATTTACAACTTCTCTTGTATTATGGGCAGGCCAGCCGTCGTGCTGGAACCATACATACTCATTATTTGCGTGGGATATTTCCGGTCCCACTATTTCTCGTAACAATTCTAAATAATTGTTTCCATTTGATCGATTAATAAAAAAAGGACCAATAATTTTATTGCCTAAAATTCCTGCCCATACATTTACTGATTGTCGATATTGTGTTCTGGATTCAATAACAATGTGCGGATTTCTCTGAGACCAGTGTCGAAAATTATTTTTATTTACTTCGCCATTCAGCGTAAATGTACACTCATCTGTAAATAATATGTTTTTTAAAAACCTCCTATCATTGTTGGACTTTTCCATAATTATTTCGCAAAATGTTGCGCGTCGTTCGCAATCGAGTCCAAAAATTTCTTGGTGGTTTTGTACTTTAGAAGAATAGTATTTGTATTTGAAACTAATATTTAGTTCTTTTCAAATTTCTCGTACACCGAGATTTGGTTCCATTTCTATTAATGCTAGTACATTGTCTTCGTTATTATTATTTCTATATCCATGCACACGTCCCCGTTCCTGTTCCACTTGATTATTTAATGTACCGGTCTTCTCAAATTTGGTAATAAAGTTCTGAATTGTTGTTTTACTTGGAATGTTATGGTGCGGCCAAATAATACTGATTAAATCACGTATTCTTCGAAAACTTTCACTAGAATAATTCCACTTAATAATTTGTAACTTTTCTTCATGTCAATAGTTATCCATTTTCAATAATGATATAACAACAATCACCTTTGTCACTTAAATAAATCACAAATCCATATCAAACTAAACTTTTCTGACAGTTAAAACGTCATACATTTGTTTATCATTTTGTCTCAATTCCATGGCTATCACTATAAAGTAGAAATTCTTATAAAATATTAATGCAATTATTTCGCTTACAAAAGGTGCAAAATAAAATCTGAAAACTGATTTAGATCCATAATTTCAAGCTCTACAACTTTTATTTTTGTCTAAAATCAATTGGCCACTTTTGCGCAAGGAAAAACTGATTTCCCATGTTAAACGCCTATGGCCAGGTTTTCATGTTACACCCTGTATATATATATATATATATATATATATATATATATATATATATATATATATATATATATATATATATATATAAATGTAAATCGAGGCTCCCAGAAAAATAAGAAACATGCCTCAATGTTAAAGATGTCAGTACTACGGGCATACCAGACATATTGTACTAAACCACATCGCTGTGTAAAATGTCCGAAATACCATCCAACAAAACAATGTCCCAAATCCAAAGAAACCGGTTCCATATGCACGCTAAGCGAAGCACCTTATCCCGCAAACTACAAAGGGTACTTTATTTCGTGAATTCTATTAGTAAATAATTTGAAATAATGGATTTAATGTCCGACAAAGACTTCAAATGCGATTTTTATGCAGTTCAAGAAAATATAACATACATTAGGGATATTGTAAATAATAACTTTTAATTGCTTTATATTAGTCACTCTTTATTTACTTTTTATCATAAATACATATAAATAGTCATTTACATAGAAGGTGAAAATTAAATAATTTTAAAGTCGTCAGCCATATCATCCCTTGAGCCATTTATTTTTATGTATATTAGTTTAGGTGGTGTTAGTATATGATTTTTGAATGTATCCTAAAGGTATGAGAGTTCGACACATCATATTACTCCTAAGTGCATGGCTCAGAACATTTTGAATTTGTTTCGCCACTGGTAAAGGGGGCTGAGTTCTCCCTGTTCATCTCAGCTTAATTAACAAAAAACACAGACAACAATTTATTTAATTTCTTTAAAGTGTGCTGAGACGAACTGAGATTCTGACCAAAAATTATACAGCTATTGTCAATTTTCATCCGTCTGGTCCGTTTCTATGGCAACAATAAACATTAAATAGGCAGTCAAATTTATTGCTAGGTAACCAAAGTTAACTGAAATAGTAAAGTTTGTTTGTGAAAATGGAAAAAAAAGATTTGGCTGGTTTCATAGACGAGGCGAAGCAGCGGCACTAAATCTGCTACAGTTTCTTCTAGTTCAACAATTTATTATTTTTGTGAAATACATACCTACCTATGTGTTTATACTCAAAATTTGAGATGAAATACAAGTCAAGCTAAAATAACTACTACACTACGACTCGAAGAGTCTGAAGCCTGTACTGTAAATGGGATTAAGTTCCTGTTGTACAAAATAGCATAAATAAATAAACTTTTCGACTGGTAAATTCAAACCTAGGCCTACAAGAGTACGCTCGCAAGTGTTCGAATACTACACTTAGGTACTATACAAAATAAAAGTAATTATCATTTTGATTAATTTAAATTAGTACCTAATCATATTTTTCCATTAATAAATGATAGTATTGTTTTAAAAGTATATTTGGTCAATAAATACGCTAGAAATGTAATGACAGACTCATTGGCTGTAGTAAGAGCTCTGTTATAACATGGTTTTAACTAAAACTACTTATTATTTTTTATATCAAATGAATTAATCTATGGCTCGTATTTAATTTGTATTTATTTATCTTTAGCCATTAGTGACGAGGAACCATTTATATCTGGTCCAGATGAAGATCTCGTGTTTGTCGGCCAGACATTAGAGTTGTGCTGCACTGCGTTCGTGTTCCACAACGTCCCTAACGACGCGCTGCACTGGACACGTCCGAATCACTTCATTTCTAGTGTAAGTTGTGCTATTAGAAATAATTTAAATTACTCACCTATCACGTAATCAAGTCCTTGAAATGACGATACATTATTGCTAGTCTGACTTGTTGTCTTGGTTACACATAAAATTTGTTTGAAAGAAGAAACCATTATATAATCCAGTCAATCTAGATTTTGACCTGGGAATTTTAAAATTTATTCAATTTTCAATGTTTTTTATTCATATTTTCATCGGTTCATTAAAGATTTATCAATAATATTTATCTCTGTGCAACAATAAAATTTCAGATTTTTAAAAATGTTTTATCACAACTGTTTCTATCCATTTCAATAATAATCTGTAAAATTCACTTTTAAGCAAAAATATGTTTTTTTTTCATTTGATTAAAAATAAACTATCTAGTACCAGTATTAGTGTGTGACATGTGTGTGTAGAGAAAAATATACTGTTTGAAATGGAATTATCATATTAACTGTATATAGCCCGTTTTTTAATGAATATCCTGTTACTGTTATAGATGCAATTAATAAGTGAAACAAGTTGTCAAGTTCCGCTGCCAATTTTCTATCTCAGTAGCGCTAGTGTTGCAATATTAGAGTATTGAAAAGTATAATCACAAATAATACAACACATGTGTTCAAAATTATCGTATATGTTGAGTGGATCAATACAATATATTCTGATAATTTTTAACACAGATGTTATATTCGTTATGATTATATAATGATTAAAAAAAAAACGGATATCGTTCCAACACGAAATCACATCACATCAAAATTACAATTGATATAAAATTTCTGACGTTGGTATGTTGACTAAAAAACGTAATTACGACTTTGATACTATGACGACAATGTGGTTAAAGCGAAAGTGTGTTACAAATTGAACGTTTAGCGTAGATTGATTCTGGGATGAATCCGATGAATAAAGACAAACGCAGGATTCTCGATTTTAGATTTGTTGTTTACTTTTGTCGTTAGAATATTTGCTGCAATTGTGTAGAATTTTCTTTTAAAAATAAACGTAGATCGATGTCCCTTTCCTTTCTTTACTTTTTGATTTGGTTTCAATTCTTACTATGTGTGGTATTCACTTTCCAAATCAATCTCATCTTTTTAATTTGTTTTCAGTTCTTTCAGTAGAATGTTTAACTTTAATTGCGTGAAATTTACTTTCATAATGAAGCTTAAGATGCCGCTGCTTTTCTTTCTTCTCTTTTTACGAGGGTCATTTGAAAAGTTCTCGGAATGAAGTACAAAATTTGAGTTCACCTCTATAGTCTGCCTTGACACTAGCCCATTTTGTCCAAAGATATTCCAAAACCTTTATGCCATCACGAAAGTCAGATTCCTCAAAGCCTGCAAAATACGCCTCAACTGATACTAAAACTTCTTCATTTGATGCAAATCGCTGTCCACCAAGAATTTTTTTCAGCTTTGGGAAAAGATGGAAGTCGGATGGAGTCAAATCAGGTGATTAAGGCGGATGAGGCAGCAAATCGTACCCCAATTCATTGATTTTCGCCATTGCAACGAAACACGTATCGGGACGAGCATTGTCTTGGTGAAAGATGATTTTCTTCTTTGATAATCCAGGCCTTTTCTCCCGTATATTTTCCTTCAGTTGGGCCAAAACGTTAGCATAGTATCCTCCCGGAATAGTTCGTCGGTGCGCGTGCAAAAGGGTATAAATCTAAAATTTACTTTGTAGATATTACCACTTCTATATTGAAAAATTTATAATGATTTTCGGAATGGATAAGTCCTATAAACTATTACATATCTTTGGCACTAAACTTTATTTATTAAATTAGGAACAAAAATTTAAAATAATGGTAAACAAAACGGTATTATAGATATTAAAATTAAACGAGTTCCGGGTTTGGACCGTGTCAAAATTCGAGTGAGGGCTCGACGTTTCGCTCGCCATCGTAGGGAGCTTCTTCAGGAGGAAAGGAAGAAAGATCAAGGTTACCCGACGTGTAAACCACGCTAGAGGCCAAGAGCGATCTTCGAAAAGTAGTATTATAGATAATACAAATAGTAATATTGATTACATTCTGAGACAAAAGTTTGTCTTCATTCTCTTTTTCTGTTTCAGGGTATGACCTGTAGAGGCATTTTATTTATTTATTTACTAATATCTTTGGAGGCCGTGATTTGACGGCTGGTAACCGCACTTCACGCGAAAAAATATATCACTTACCGAGATCTGCTTAGGCAGAGTGCCACACCCAGTCATGGGTAAAAGGCGTGATGATATATTTATTTATTTATACGTTACGCTGTACAACAGGAACTTAATCCCAATTACAGTACAGGGTCCGCACTCACCGAGCCGCAGTGTGGTAGTTTATATAATTTTTAGCTTGAGTGAGATTCGAACTCGGGATCTCCGGATTCGAATTCCATATTGCTATCCACACCACCGTACTGACGGTCTTTAAGTTTTTATAATAATCGTGGAACACCTTGCTTATTAACGGAAGCATCTCTATTAAGTTTTCTTTCTGTTTTACCGATATACATACCGGACCTGTGTAACAATGGGGCACGTTTGGCACAGTTGTATGTTGTCGCCCTTTTTTTCTGAAATTTACGGTTTTAAATATTTCGTTTTCATCAAGGCCATTTTTGTATTCGAAAATTCAAAAATAGTACTCTTGCTAACAGTGCCACTTTGAATATCATCTATTCTATCTGTAAATTCAAAAGTTTAGATTGCAAAATTTATAAATACACAATTCTAGAATATGAATATAATTTGCAACAAGAACTACAATGTCATTTACTTTAACATTTTAAATGCATTGTGGTTGCGGACTATATATTTCAAGAATCTTTTTACCTCTATACGACATGCTTCTCAATGAAAGTGACGTTTACAGTGCTTCTATTTTGAGGTTATGATTTAACTTTCGTGTTCACATAATTCAAGTTAGATGGCGCTAAATTTAAACTTTTAAAGTGCAAATGGATTTAATTCGACATATATCCAAACAGGCTTAACTTTTGAGTGTCCAGAGGAATAAGTCAACTTATATACATTTTCACTTTATTATATTGCAAATATTTTGACTTACATCTTTCGTACACTAAAATATTTCAATGATCTTTTGCACAAATAAGGAACACAAAAAAAAGTTGGCTTGCACACATATTTTTATTTGACACAATATTGGACTTATACCCTTCTCCACGCGCACCACCAGTTGTACCCGTTGGAAGATAGTCAATCAGCATGATACCTTTAGCATCCCAGAAAACTGACGCCATGATCTTTCCAGTCGATCTCACAGGCATGGCTTCCTTTGCAGGTGGAGAATTTTTATGTTGCCACTGTTTTACTGTTGTTTAGTTTCCGCTGGGTAGTAATGTACCTATGTTTCATCGTTGGTCACGAATCGACGCATAAAATCATCTGGATTTCTCTGGACACGGGCTAAACCTTGCTGAGACATTTGCATTCTGATTCGTTTTTGATCAGGTGTCAACAGTCGCGGTACCCATCTTGCAGATAATTTATTCATGCATAATTCCTCCGTTAAAATGTGAAATACTCGTTCACCTGATATGCCTAAATCTTGTGCAATTTCAGATGCCTTTCATTGTCGATCTTCTAATACCATGTCGTGCACTTTCCCAATCATTTCTGATGTGGTGACTACGCGGGTCATCTTCTAAGCTTCCATGTCCACGTTTAAACTCAGTAGTCCACTTGCAAACAGTTGAAAATAATGGAGCACAGTCACCTGGAGTATTTTTCATATCGGTATGAATTTCTGTTGCCGTCATATTCTTCTTCACCAAATATTTAATTACCGCACGATGTTCGATTTTTGCCATTTTCCAACACACAGTCGTCTACAATACAACAATTTGCTAAATCTTCAGCTATTCTTCACTGATCGAAATATTATTGCAGACACGTTTCTACAAAAGATGGCAGATTTTAAAACGATACTCGAACCAAAACTAGTGCTGCCATCTGTGGGCCATTTCGATAACTTTTCAAGTGACCCTCATAGATTCGTTGTTAGAAAATTGGGAGTGAGTATGTTGAGATTATATGAGCACTAGAAACGAATGTTGAATGATATATTATTGAAACAGGTGTATAGGAGCGAATGGATATGATTGAAGGTTTGTTTCATGATGAAAGATTCCGAGTATGTGGAATAAACGAGCTTGTATCGAAGGAACTAAGAACGTGGTTGGAACAAGGATTCAGAACTCATGCTTAAATAATTTCCACAATTTTTTGTTAAAATTCTGTAATAATTTATTTAATTCGACGTGTCGGTACACTAAACGTAACTATAAATAAGTAACTGAATAACAAGTATACAGAAACTTAATGACAAGAAATGAGGTAAACAAGCAATTATAATTTTTTAATCAACGTTAGCCAATTTTTTTTTTACAATTCGCAGACTTCTCAGTTCTTCATGTTGTTCTTAATCTTGTAACTTGCAGTAGGTTCGCTGATCAATCGACCATTCATATATTTAAACCAGGGAACAATTTTTGTGTTTTAAAATTTATCTTATGTAAAAATTGTTTTACGTGCTGAGCAATAGAATATTTATCTGGGTACTTCAATCGCATGTAACGCTTGTGTTCGCTCAGTCATATTGCAATTGTTCTTCCCGTTTATACAATGTGCAAAGTAGCAGTTGAATTGTTTCGCATAACACATAATATTTCAATCAGAATCTCCTCTACTTCTTGCAGTGAAAACATCTGCACTGCAGACTCTACAGTTGATTCAATCTCTTCTACTGGTACACTTTGTGGTAAAATGCCAAACTTTAGACCTTTGGAGAAAACAGAAACACATTACTTCAATTTATTACTAATTTTTCTTTTTGTAAAATATTTTTAGTAAATGTCGGGTGTTGTTTTTTTAATATAATTTTTGAAATTTAGTTTTTTGTTCGGTACTCACCTAATAATAATGCTTATCGAGTAGTAGGCGTATATTTAGTAGTAATAAATATAGTTCTAAATAGAGTGTTGAGAGTTAATAAAATATAATTTTTGTTCTCTAAATTATTGTGTTTAATTAGAGTAGACTATTAAAACTATGACTAGTTTTCAATAAGTGTTGCACGTTCAAACGGTTATAGAAAAACAGATGACAATCTAATATGATTCTATCAAAACGATCTATTTCTCGACGGGTGTACGTTCTTTTAGAAATAAATTGCTTGTTTCTTCCAAAATTCGTCGTGCTTGCTTGGTAGTGATGTGGAATTTGATTTGAAGAATGTTAGTTATAGAATTTAAACTCTGCATTTCTTCAAAAAGTCAAGTCACATAATATTGATGAGTTTGGTTTACTCGTTATATCATTGTAATATACTGGTTTCATAACTTTCTTACCATAAAAGCTTTCAGAACTCATATTTAAATCATTTAAAAATTATAATTAAAAGGTTTTTATTTATTTTATTTTAATAACAATATTACATAAAGTATAGCAATAAAAAACATAATACAATTAATACTTCTTTATGTATCTACTACGTGGAATGCTAGTTTAGCTCATCGAGAGTACAATTTTGTTTAACGATGCTTGTCAAGTTAAGTAATTACTCGAGTACGCTAAAAGAATTTCACGCACGCGTTGCACAATATTTTTTCTGCAACTGGGTTACTTATACGTCGAACGATATTAACAATTTATTTAAAAAATAAAACCAATTATTTATTTTACAAGTAATTTTGTGGTAACTAAGGGAATGGTTATATTGTTTCACTTTGTTTTTCTGTTTGACACAAGGTTTCATTTCTCTGCACAGTTTTTCTTTCTGTATTCAGTTCATTTATTAGCTTGATCTACAAAATGGTTGACAGTGAAAGTGAAGTGAATTTAATGAAACGCCGAAAAATATAGCAGTAACCGTTAATTTGGCGACTGAATCTTCTGCCTATCAAGTCGAAACTGCTATATGAAAATACATATAACTATTTCTACGAATGGCGTCAGAATACAAAATTTATGGTAGTTTCAAACGCAAGCAACAAATGGTTGCGATCTTCTTTGACCTTGCCAAAGCTTACGACACAACGTGGAAATAAAACATTGTGAAGACTCTAAAAGTAGAAGGAAATATGAAGTATTTCATTAAAAAAAAACCCACTTAACTACTCGCAAATTTAGAGTAACATTTAATAACACCTTCTCGGACCAAAGATCCCTAACAAATGGTATCCCCAGGAATCAGTAATAAGTATTACCCTCTTCTTCATCGCAATAAATAAAATAATAAAATGCACCACACTACCTGTTCGATCACTACTATTTGCAGATGATTTTGTAATTTATTGCAGCGGAAATAACATGGCATACATCAAAAGCAACCTATAAATCACACTGAACAATCTTGACACATAAGAAAATGAAACTGGTTTCAAATTCTCAATCAGTAAAACATCAGCAATACATTTCTCTAGAGCCCGATTCAAACCAGCCTCACCCCGGTTAACACTACATGCAACAAACATTACATATGATCTCTTTACAAAATTCTTAGGATTAAAACTAGAAGAAAACTAAACTAAAAAGCACAAATGGATATACCGTGGGTGATCAAATTGTTAGAATCACTATAAAGTACTGCGCAATTGGCATTTGTTTTATATGTTATGGTACACAAAACTCAATAAAACAGATTTTTTTTATTAATAATTATTTAATATGTAAAAAGTTTTGATTTTGTTGGTTGGTAACACTAAACACTAGCATTGTTATGCAGTTTAGCTACAGAACAGTGTCTTGTTGCCTTATTCTTCGTTAGTTGTGATCTAGCTACCAAATTGAGGGTACATAGTTTTCTAAACATTTTATTTTGAATTAGTTTTTATTAGTATAGTGTTCAGCTATTTGAAATACATATTTTCGAAGAAACTAGCCGAGAACACAACTTTCCGACAGGATGTCTACTTTCTCAATGACCGTTAAATAAAATCACTACATGTAAATTCGCTTATTCCATTACGTAGTCAATTTTATTTACATTTCAAAATAAGAACCTTCATTCGCTATTTAAGGGGTTACACCACTGTAAAATGTTCAAAAAATCCATTTCTTTTGCTTAAAAGATTCTGTGAACCTTCTAGAATACGGGAAAAAAGTTTTATGAGTGAAATTTTTTTTGCGCTGGTACAATTACCTGCGTTAAGTAAATACCTGCTCTGAAGGTATACCTAAGGTCTTACCTATTGATTTGTAACTTCTCAAATACAATAACAGATGGTGTTAGAAAGTATGTATGTTTAGTTTAAAGAATTTGAAAGCGCACATGCACATTCGAGAAGGATAATCATATAATTTTTGCATCGAAACCGATGCTGAACGCATCAAGAACGCCGAACTGTCTTTGACACATGAGGCAAAAAAGGTGCGCTCTAACATTAAATCGTCGAGGAAAGAAGTTGAGGAGGAGCATTTAAACTTGGAAGGGCAGTTTTATGGTCCTGGGATTGCAGATTAATGGTAAAAATTTTAAACAATAATTATTTCCAATTTTTCATGTCTTTAAACGCATTTGTCAACAGTTTTCAATATTTTTATTTGAAATATAAATCATATCTTTAAAATAACATTTTGAATGAACTACGTATGGGATTTTTGATAAGTTAATTCTAACATTTTTTATATACAAATGATTGACCCGTCTTTTGGTCGAAAATTGTGGTTTAACTTCAAATACTCGCCAATCACACAAAAATTCATATTTTTTAAATCTCGTACGTGTTTCAATAGCTACAGTCATGTAGATTACGACGATATTTTTTATTTTGTTCCAAATTAACTTTGCATCACCTACACTGCATGCCGTGGAGTGCCTCAATTTCTCAAATGACTTGGGAGAATGGCTCCAACGCCACCATTTTGAAATATTTTTGAATGAAAACTATTTTTTTATATTCTTTAATTTACTCCTAACAACATACTTCAATATTATATTATACAATCTTTCCTTGTATAAAACAAATAATTTTAAAAACGTTTTTTTTTTCGGTTTTTACAGTGATGTAACCCGTTAAAACGCTCGTCCGCAACATGCGGACAATATGTTTTGAAGGCGGAAGGGTAGGAAGAGGATACAAAACAAAAATTGATCAAATTAATAAGGCTAAATATAATAAAGATACTATCGCACCAGTTTTGGGAGAGCACTTTGATTAATCACAGGTGCCTTCAGAACAAGCCCCATAAAAAGTATATTAATAGAAAGCGGAGAATACCCTATAGAGATCAAATGAATACAATTAACCCTCTCATATATAACAAATCTTGCAAATAACCCACAATGTCGCAATTACTCTAGTTTCCTAAAACCTGAACACAATAGAATCCAAATAAAAGAAACAAACCAATTTCTCCAACACATCTCTAAAACATTAACCGACCAAGACATATCTCTACTAGAGATGAAAAACTATCAATAGTACTATCGATACTTCGATAGTTTTTTTAAAAAAAGTACTATCGATAAGTTATTAATAGAAAAAACTATCTATAGTATCGTTTAGTAATTATCGTTTAGTATCTATAGTTTAGTAATTATCATGTAGTAACTATCGTTTAGTAACTATCGTTTAGTAACTATCGTTTTGTAACTATCGTTTAGTAACTATCGTTTAGTAATTAACGTTTAGTAACTATCGTTTAGTAACTATCGTTTAGTAATTATCGTTCAGTAATTATCGTTTAGTAACTATCGTTTAGTAACTATCTTTAAAATAAAATAATTTAAAAAAAAAAGTTAATAAATAATAAATTTATAACACGGGCTGGGCTGTGAGTAATGACAAGCAAATTACCTTATGTTCCCAGAGCAATTCGAATACGTGTGTTATATGCGGACCACGTGGTAGCTAACGTGTTAAGTATGACTTAAAAAGATTTCATCTGCATTTAAATGATATAATTCAAATTATATTCAATATCGTTATTGTACAGTAACTGTACACAAATGTTAGCTGTAAATCGATTGGTTGTCAGACGACTTTAAAGGGATAAAAGGCAAAGTGAGATTTCTAAGAAATTTATTACAGGGTGACAGGTGCGAGATAATATACATTCAGTTGTTCTCTGATGTTCATTGTAGTTTGTGCTATAGTGAATAATATTCTAACACTGAAGATAAGATAATATTTTTTTATTTTATTTGATCTAAATTAATATAAAAGGTGTTTCGAATTGCAACTAGTTTTTCTAATATCTTGATCTCGACATATATATATATATATATATATATATATATATATATATATATATATATATATATATATAAATTAATGTAAGAAATGGTACATATCTAGGGATAGAAGTACATATTTGCATTTGATTTTTATTTTTCACATTTGTTATTTCTGAAATCTTGTTATTAAGTCTAAATTTTAAAGAAATAATATTAACTGCAACAAAACCATATTCACAGAAATTATTTAGCAAACATCCCTTAATATAGAGTAACATCAAAAGTTTAAAATTTTAAGGGATGAGGGTAACATTTAAAAAATTCTAAATTTTATTTTACCTCTCTCTCAAAAAAGGAACGAATTTAATCAATTATTTTAAACTCTGTATAGGCAAAGAATTTTGAATTTTGAAAAAAATAAAATTTATACTTTCGTAAAACAAATACTATCGATAAGTAATTAAAAGAAAAAAACTATCGATAGTATCGTTAAGTAATTATAGTTTAGTAACTATCGTTTAGTAACTATCGTTTAGTAACTATCGTTTAGTAACTATCGTTTAGTAACTATCGTTTAGTAACTATCGTTTAGTAACTATCGTTTAGTAACTATTGTTTAGTAACTATCGTTTAGTAACTAAAACTATCGTTTAGTAATTTAATTGACTATCGATAGTTTACTGATAGCACTATCGAACAATCGATAGTTGAAATTTCCGATAGTTTTTCATCTCTAATCTCTACCCAAAATCGACAACAAGCATCTATACATATCTGCAGCCTGGACCAGTCCTAAAATAGATTGTAACCTAGAGTTAGCAAAATACACTAAAGAAAACACAGATCCGATCATATACAAATTGACATTCAGAAATGAAAACCAAGGATACTAACTGATATGCCCTATCCCATCTTCAGTTTCCCTCGCTCCACCCTCACGTACTTTTGGGTTTCAGGTACCTCCGTAGTTGGGTACGGTGCTGAGACTTACTCTTTATTTTTGTTTTGATTTGTTGTTTACTTTGTGGAAACACCCCTATCTCCAGTGCCAGCTAGCCGCCTCCATCGCTGGAGCCTAAAATATCGTCACAACCTGTTCTAAAATAGATTGTAATCTAGAGTTGGCAAAATACACAAAAGAAAACAAACACACGAATACATAGAAATCGGCATTCAATTGCATCAGAAATGAAAACCAAGGATTCGAACTAATATACACTGATGCATCTAAGTCTGATGCAGGTGTAGGGGCAACAATAGTCCAGAACTAAAATACTATAAAAGTGAAATTACCATGGTGGGACAGCATCTACACAGCCGAAGCATATACCATCCTCAAATGCCTGCAAAATACTCAAACCTATAACTCACGGCAAGCGATATGCCTTCAGACTCATACAGTGTATTCTAAAGTTTAAACACACTGTATCCTAAAGATGCAATAATTAAAAATATCTAAAATCAATTGTAACGAATAAAAACAGAACTACGGTCGAAGGTAAAGGCACATCTCATGAGAGCGAAACACAAATCCAACCCAACTATACGATGTCAAGACGGTACTAAAAATAAAATAATACAAAATAACACCAAACCGTGCAGACAAATAGGCACAAAACGAGAAAAAATCGCGATAACGAGATTAAGAATAGGCCACATTCGACTCACCCATCAACACCTCTTTAATAAAATAGAACCAACTCTATGTGACACCTGCAAAGCACCAATTACTGTTCAATACATAATAATAAAATGCAGAAACGGCAAATTGAAGAAACCTTAGCAGCAAACAACACAACAATATAAAACATAATTAAATTTCTAAAAGCAATACATGTCTTCAATCAAATATAAATGTACCTACAATAAATACACCATACATGAAATACTAATAACCTTGTTGTTTATGTATCTTAAAATACTATATATATATATATATATATATATAAACAATAAAGTGTTTATTTTGTCTTTTCTGGCGTCATTCACCTATATTCTTCTGGAATAAAAGATCACATTTCTTTAAAGCACTCAATGTTTTAATGAATAAATGACACTCAGTGCCTAGAATTATTTAATTTCGAAACCATAGTACCAATCTAAATATCAACTTTGTATATCGATTGTAAAAAAATATATTTTTATCTATTCGACACATCAAGCTAATAATGGCCTTCTGTGTAAATCCGAAAGTATTGTAGATCTATAACTTTGTCAATGATGAACAAAATCGCTACGAAACTTATGATTTTTTGGAATATTCCCTACTTATCAACAAATATTGTTGTGATTTTGTTCATTATTTACAGAGTTACGAATCAATAATCTGTTAGATTTATCGCAGAATTCCATCAATCTTTATTTGTTTTGCGGTTAGCGTATAGGCAGAATAGGGCTTTACTGAAACCAATGCACTCTATATAATCTATTTGCACTTTACATGACATACACATTTTTAGTGCCACTGGTATCAATTTAACATATTAATAATATATCTTTAATATTAAAAATTCTTTTACGTAAAGTTACAATAAGGAATAAATATTATTTTATTATTTAGCCGGAAACTTATTAATAACAATTTTAAAATTACGATTGAAAACAGTGACACTAAAAATGTTTATTTCATGTAAAGGGTAATTTAATTTTGTGAATTAAAAAACAACATTTTTGATTCGTGATCATGTAGTATTTTACCATTTAATTTTTATCCTGAAGTGGTGAAACAGCCTGGATATACTAGATTTTAATTATTATTACATATTATTGAAGATTTCGTTCTTATATCTCTCCTATGTTAATAAAAATAACCCTCAAAAATATCCCATCTATTTACCAAAATCATAAACTATAGACAAATAAATATTCTTGTTCTGCATTAACTATTTAAACAAAATTGACATTATGGTATTCTCATTAGTTATTAATTGCTGTTATTGATCAAATATGTACATTTTACAAAAAAAAATAAAAAATACACAGAATATTTACTATCTGCAAATTCAAGACAGTGCGAATGACAGTCGGACATTGTTCGAGTGTTTCTTATACGGAGAAATATTCCATCCTTGTCTTATTCACTTGCATTTATGTACATATTTTCTGAAAACAATCATTTTTTAATTTACAGAAAGTAATTGAAGAAATAAAACAAATCAAACTTGAAGAAGGAAAAATATTAATGAATAGACTAATATTACATGATGCGAAGGATGCAGATGAAGGCCACTACTTCTGCCATTTGACGTCCCACAACGCCACAGCGAACAAGTTCATCAGTGTTTATGGTAATGTTGACCATCGGCACACACTTTAAATTTGGGATGTGGGTGCTGGACTTAATACGTATTTGATGTCGAAGGAAACAGATAATTCATAACTTATTTTCAAGATTATAGTGTAGTTGCACAGTTAATACGTGTTCCACTTTTCATTTAAGAATTTCTGATATATATATATATATATATACCAAAAAAATTGAAAATTTAATGATCAGAGTAAACCAAGCCATTTGTAGCATTACATCGAAAATATACAGAATGTTATGCGAGGTACAATTAGAAAAGTTTATCTTTGTATGCAAGAAAATTCCGAACATTTTGAAATTGTATTTTTTTAATTTAGGTGTTTGCATAAAGAGTCAAGTGAATTTAATTTGTTTCTTTTTCGCTGATTTATAATGAAAAATACTCTTAATAATACATAGTTGAATTTAGAATGTCATGTAGCACATACATTTTGAAAAAGATACTGGGTGTTCCATAAGAAAATAGAGTTTATTTCCAGTTATACTGGAAATAAAATATTTTTACTTTTTATGTAGTTTGATGCGCTATTTGGTGTAGTTTCTAAATCTAGGATAAACGTATATTGAATGTAATTGGTTTCAAAATAACTTTTTGGAGTGAGCCTGTATTTGGGACACCTGGTACATTATACAAGCAATTTTCTGACCGACATTTATATTAAAAATGCTGGCGGGCCGCAAGATACGGCCGGGTAAGAATAAAACGCTGATTAGGTACCGCTGATCACTGAAACGCTTCCCGACGTTTAAAGAACAATGAAACCCTCTGGCCATTTGATATTTATAACATCATTCTAGGTCAAATATATATTTTATCAATTGAAAAACTTTGGCCACAATTTACCAAAGCGTTGCCGTGAAAATAAATGAATAAAATTTTTTAATTTAAAGCTTATGTTATCATTGAAAATGAGTTCTGATTCCGAGACAGACCATCCTTCTGATATCGAAGAATCTGCTAATATGGCCGTGAACTGTTTAATGCCAGAAAAATTATTCATTGTATATAAATCCTAAAAATTATAATAAATAGTTTTTTCCGTTCTTTGCAAACATTTTTGAGAAAATTCAAACTGTCAACATTTATTACCTAACTAGTTATGTAAAGAATTCTTTACATAACTCTTGAATGACAGTTATGAAAATATTGACATTTCATAACGTCAAAAATTAATGTAAAACAGAACTTTTCATAACGGAATTAGGTAATTTTTTTCTTTTACTAATTTTTTTACCGACATACACGCATGCACACAATACAAAGACGTGAAGATTCTAATTTATCTTTCCACTATTTTTCAAATCATAATACACGTTTAATTACATCGTGATAAATATTTGAATTAAAAATACATACTTCTATTCTGAATATTGTATCATTTTAAAATTTGTATGCAAGTGATTGAAAAATGTCTTTATAAATGAGTAACTTTTTTATTTTTAGTCCGATTAAATGCAATTTGTTAGTAAATTATGCACAATAAAATTATTAAAGTTGTTTATTTTTTAAATATATAATTAAAATAAGAGAAACAACAAATTAAAATAACAAAAATCACAATATTTTTCAGTACTATGATTAAATTATAAAATATTCACATGTCCCCGGCTTCTTGCACATATTTGCCATTTGTTTTCTCAATCTTTAAACTGCAATTTGTAACATAAATGGCGGATTATTGCTACACCTTTCATATATGTTTTGCCTTAGTTCTTCTCTATCTCTCGCTCTTCTTTAATAGACCTGATTTAAATTAACCCCACAAACAAAAATCCATTGTGTTTAATCTGGTGGGCGGAAAAACATTATATTCAAATCATTATTTCTTCCCTTCCCTGTCCATTTAGATCAAATAACTGATTATTCATAATTCCACATCAAAGATACAATTTTTAGGAGTTTTGATATCTACATTCACTTATCCATTTTGAATTTTTTCTGTTCCAACAACGAGAATTAATTGTTCCGTTTGTAGTAAATACAGCTTCATCAATGTAAAATAGGTTCTTATAATTTTTTTTATCTTCCTCTGTACGTTGTAAAATCCTATCACAAAAATTTAATCTTGATCGTTGTCTCTGTTAAAAATGGTGTAAATAAAACTAGGCCGATAAGCAACGGATGCTTATCATGTCAATGTCGATCTGGTAGAGACCCTCCCGTGCTTTCAATAAACAATAACAGTAATCAGCGTTTTATTCTTTCCCAGGTACAGCAACAAACAAAAATATACAACATGTCAAGGTCGCGGGATGAATTCAATCAACATGCAATTAAGTTAATACTTGTAAAGTATTTTAAACATTCAAATTTACAATTTATCTTCAATTACAAAGAAAAATATAATGCAGTTAACCGATAATAAAAAAATGGTTTTGCTTTCGATAGCGGGTTCGTATTGGTTTTAAATTTTGCGCGTTTTAGTTTCAGTTATTATTATTTTTTTTTATTTTTCGGTTAACGGTTTCGGCTAGCAACTCTGGATTTATTGTAAATATAAAAAATTGGAGCATTTTTATCACAATATTTTAAATTATCATTGCATTATCTACACACTTTATTTAATATAGAATACCTACCTCATTTATTGCCACAGTCGATTTTCTTTCATTTGTGAACATAAAATTAGGTAATCTGTAGTGAATAAGGTGTGTCGATGAGATTTACTATTATCATGTGAAATTAGGTAGCATAAATGTATGCCGGATATCCTTTATTTGACAAAAAATCTATTTTTGTCAACATTACTTGTGAAAATATCATTTTAATGTTTAAAAACATTGTATGTAACACACGTAGGCAAGGGCCATTGTAAAACTCTTTCCTCAGAAATATTTCAATATATTATTCCATGTTAAATGTCCATGTTTCTATTTATTTTGGACAAATAATATACTTATTTACCTCCACAAAATAAAAAAAAAATAAATTTCGAGTACTCTTGTATATTTCCATTTAATATGAAACTTAACTTAAAAAACAATGTGGTGCAAAATACAATGTAACTTGACTTCTAACTGTTACTTTATAAAAGAAGTAGGTTTGCATATTTAATAATACACTAAACTGAATATTTGTGAGCATACACTTTCAACTTACATACATTACAAACAAATGGAATTTTTGCGCTTGCCTAATCAGGCCTATACCGGTCTGCCGAGTATCAGTCCGTGGAGGAGTCGCCCAACACTCAGTAGATACATTCATATTTGTAGATCAATTTGGCGTAAGAAGACCAGTCATACAGAATTTGACATACGACTACGCATACATTGGACAACCATTAGTTCTACGATGTAAAGTGACTGTTAACCACAATATTGGCTTCCAAATGTCCTGGATAGCACCAAACCATACAGATATTCAAGTAATGGTTCTGCTTATAATAATCATTTTATGATTCCTCTAATGTATTTTATATCGCACAGAACTTGAACATAGAATATATTCGAGATGTCAGGAATACAACTGGTGAAATCATTTTAAAAATTGACAACATAACGCAGGAAAATCAAGGGAATTACTTATGTAATGTATTTTATTCTAAAAATAGAGGAAATTATACGAAACAAATTTTGGTTAAAGGTAAGTTAATATTGTAGCTTCATGAAATACTAACTAACATTAATAATAAATAATTGTGGTATATTTAGAAGGAGAAAAGCCCAGAATTGAAACGAGTAGCTTCAAAAAGCAAGAAGATATCACCATGGTACCCCAGGACACCGTGAACCTGACATGTTCTGCTGCCGGTGATCCGAAACCCGTGATCACCTGGATGAAGGTACACCAACCAGTCCCGATACATTCAATCTCTAACAGAAATAATTACCTTTACAGGATGACACTGAAGTACAAAGACTTGGTCAGCACATTGGCTTCGCTGCTGACAATTCAGAACTCACTATTTACTATGTACAGCGGTCTGACGCTGGACTCTACACTTGCATAGCAGTAAATATATTTGGACGAGATTCTCGCGCCGCCAGCCTACGTTTGCAGACAGGTACTGTGTAAACTCGCGCGCAATCAAAATATTTGTAGTACTTATAGTAAATTTAATTAAATAGATGACCAAACAATATCTTACTTTTTGTTTTATCATTAGAATACATTCGTTTTCAAAATATTATTTATATCCCGCGAACTAAGCGTGCAAATGTTAGCAGGCATGCATTGACCTTAACTTTGGGAGTACCGAAACTACTTTTTAAATATTTAATAATTCGGTTTATGCTATCAGTTATCTAAAATCAAGAATTTGCATGTTTATTTTCAGTTTTATTCATTCCCTATTATGGAATAGTTTTGTTTTTGATTATTATGATTACTGTTGCATCAGTTTTACTAGCGAGAAGGACATATAAACACAAGGTACAGTTCTCAAATTAATTTGAAATTAGTGATACTTAGCTGAATGTTTATTTATTCTACAGAAATTTCGAAAAGTATTAAATGAAGCTGGTTTCATTAAGTTTAAAGCTGGAGAATTACTACGTGTAAATCCATATTTAAACATATCCGAGCAAGCGCTGCTGTCATATGATACAAAATGGGATATTCCAAGAAATTTAATTAAACTAGGTAAGCAATTATATATTAATTTATAACAAACAACTAAAACTAATTGATTTGCAGGATGTAATTTGGGCTCAGGTTATTTTGGACTTGTGGCCGAAGCAACAGTTACAAATTTTTTTGACGGTGAATCAGAAAAAACTGTTGCTGTCAAGATGCTTCACCGGAACTGTAACGTCATTGACTTAAATTCTTTAATATGTGAACTCAAAATAATGAGTCATCTTGAGAAGCACGTCAACTTGATCAATCTGTTGGGTGCGTGTACAGACAAACTTGCGGAAGGTAAACAAAAATTAAATTTCATATAAATATTTGAAATATCACAATAACTTTTTCAGGAAATCTGCTTGTTGTAATTGAATATTGTGAACATGGCAGCCTTAGCAACTATCTCAGGGCAAATCGTTGTAATTTTGTCAATTTAATAGATCCAGATACAGAACTCATTTGTTTCCCCGATGATGACAACGAATTCCTACAAGGTATTCATATACAGTCTGATTCTTAAAAAAGTTTTAGTTAATCTTAAATTTTGATTAAAACAAATTATGCTAAACCATATTCTCTAAATAATTTCAATAAACCTAAATATAATTCTGTTACCGTGAACTTTTGAAAAAGTGATTTAAAAAAACTTTTCAATGTAGTATTTGAGAAGGTTAGATTAGCCAAAATTGAAGATTGGCTAAAAAAACTCTTTTCAGAATCGATCTGTTTAAGTGTAAATAATAAATATTCATCTATGTAAGAGTTGTGTGTGTGCATTAGACTCGGCTAGTCGTGGCTCGGGCGACGTTAGCACGCTGCAGCTGCTGCGCTGGGCGCTGCAAGTGGCGCGAGGCATGGAGTTCCTCGCCTCCAAACAGATCCTGCACGGAGACCTAGCGGTGAGAAATGTTCTGCTGGACGAGAATTACGTGGTGAAGATTAGTAACTTCGGGCTGTCGAAGACTTTAAGCTCTAGTGGTTATTACAAGAAAACATCTCAAGTGAGCAATAGTTGTTGTATAGTGTTATTTGTGTCCAGCTGTAAATATTGTATGTGTTCCAACAGTGTCCGCTGCCGGTCAAGTGGATGGCGATCGAGTCCATCCGAGACAAGACGTTCTCCACGCAGTCCGACGTGTGGGCATTCGGCGTGGTGCTGTGGGAGCTCTTCAGCCTAGCGCGGACCCCGTACGCCGAGCTGGAGGCGGACTTCCGCTTCTGCCGGAAGCTGGAGAGTGGCTACCGCTTGGAGCGGCCAGAGTACTCCACAAGGGAAATGTAAGAGCCGAGTACATAGTGTGTGTGACATTGTATGAGCGGTGTTTATGTGTGCAGCTACCAAGTGATGCGCGAATGCTGGTGCGAGCGGCCGTCAAGCAGACCTACGTTCTCGTATCTTGTCCGCACGCTCCAAGACCTGCTACAGAATCCAAATGAGGTAAACAACCTGCCCTTAGATTGGTAATAACAATATTCAAGTTGATTAATATTTTTTTATTTACGGCCGTGTATAAAATTGACCTTAGTTGGATGATTTCAGTTCGTAAAATGGCTGTTTAATAGCAACGCTGATCTAGCCACGGACCCTATAAACAAATCATGTCATTGTATATTTATTAAGATGCGAAATATTTACTTTTTTGACGTATAAAATACTACAACATTTTAAAATACAGAGACAATATAGCGGATTTATTTCCCTGAATTGACAGCTAATGTTACGTTGTCAAATATACAGCAGAGTCTAAACTAATTAGCCAGAACTTTAAACGAGAGCTCAGAATATCAATTAATGTTGCACTTAAATACATACTTAGATAACGTATGAGGGGTAGGTAGCTGAGTGGCATCGAGTCGGTCTGTGGATTTGAAAACCTGAGTTCGATTCCTACAATCGACAAACATTTTTCACCACATTAACATTTTTAATACTATTTTCATCTATATTAGTCTTATTTTTATATTTTCTTACAAACTGAAATATAAAATATAGCTCAATAAATTTAACTTTTTTCTGACCAAGGTATGAAGCTGATTTAACCAGCGGTTGAAAATTCCCCGAGAGAGGTGATTGAATGTGAACAATATCATACTTTATACCAACATGTATTATTTTAAGCTTAGAACAGTTTCATAGGATTGATTTTTGAGGATGATAAATACTTATACATACAACATATGATTTACTAATGATATACTTCATAAACTTGCAAATAATAAAATAAATAGTATAAGAGACTTACCGTAGAATCACAAACATTGCAATTCAACGTGTATCACACTATATTGAGAATGATGATGACGAACAAGAAGTCTCCTATAATACTAACTTACTTACTTAATTCAAACAGTAAATGAGTTACGGTCTGTGGTTGAATATACTTCATTATTGAATCTGCACTCTTCCCCTTTCCTCTACTGTAATTTGGGTAAAGATTATGTTGTACATAGTCTTCAGCAATTTAAAAATTACTTATATAAGAATGTACATTTACTGTAGTCTATAATTTTATAATTCTGTTTAATTTTTGTGATCATGTGTTTATTTATTGTAAGCACGCTGTGCTATTTTTTTTTGTATTTGCTTTTTTTAACCTTCCTGTTATTGGGATACTTGTTATCCTGTTTGAAGGTTATAAATAAATAAATAAATAAATAAATAAATTCACTGTTTTAACTAAGGGTAACTTATGTGAATATTTTGCAGTAATTTGTTAACGTGTTGGTATGTTGCAGCGCTTGTCTGCTGAAGTGGAGTGTGCGTCATCTAGCGCCACAGCCAGCATGCTCGCTGCCGGTCAGGCTAACCACACAGCCACGTCGGACTGGATAGCTCTGGACATCCTGCCTCTCACTTCCACTGTTCATCATACCACTACAACACGGCTTTAGTTGCCAATTCAATTCACATATAGCTGTTAATTAAACAGACCCATAATAATTGTTTCCAGTATATATGAATAATAATAATAATAATAATAATAATAACGATTTATTCCCAACAGAATCCAATTACAGGGAAACATAAAATTATATCTATATAGTAAACAAATACAATGTATTATTATACAAAATACATTAATATTTCACAATATATGGGTAAAGAAAAATTACAAAAATAAATGGTCATATACATCTTCCGCATTACGGCACATCACGTGGATCGGAGATTTGCCGAGTATGTCCGTGTTTGGTGTAGGCAGATAAAGTGTCCTGGAATATCTAGAAGTAGTCCTAGGAACATGCAGGGCGATACTTGACAATAAGTATGGGCAATCAATCTTATTATTAAATAACATAAATAAAAATTTAGCAGTCTGTATTTTCCTTCTGGTAGTAAGACAAGGCATATTGTGACGTTGTAGTAAGATGTTTTGATCAATACCACGTTCAGGATATTTGCCATCTAGTCTGAAAGACAGACATTTTAGGAAACGTCGATGTATACGATTGAGAGCTGTTGACTGATACTCATATGAGGGATACCAAATAAGGAGTGCGTATTCCAATTTGGACATAACGAAAGCACAGTATAACATTTTTAAAGTTGAGATATCAATGAAGGGTTTAGTAATACGAATAATGAAGCCTAGGATTCTGGTAGCAGAATTTCAAACATCATTTGTGTGTTCTGTAAATTTTAAATTAGACGAGAAAATTACACCAAGGTCTCTTGTCATTTCTAACTTTTTTAGGACAGTGTTGGTAATATTGTATTGAAACGTTATGGAATTCTTACGACGAGTATACGAAACAAAGCAGCATTTGTTGGAATTCAGAAACAGTTTATTATTCTCACACCAAGTCACCATAGAGTCAATATTTGCCTGCAACAATTCGGCGTCTCTTCTTATATTAATTTCCTGAAAAATTTTAATATCATCTGCGAAAGCAAGAACGCGGCAAGTAAACAACTGAAGAAGTTCATTTATAAATAATAGAAACATGAGTGGGGCTAAATTAGACCCTTGAGGTACCCCAGATGTTGGAATGTATTGAAATGAGGAGAAACCATTGTAATAAACATAGTTAATACGATCTGTTAGATAAGATCCAATGAGGTTAATTAAACTAGGAGCTGCGCCAAAGTTACTGATTTTTTAAAGTAATAAACCATGATCGATAGAGTCAAATGCTCGGGAAAAATCAGTATACACAGTATCCACTTGTCCCCGAACATCAAGAATTTTCTATGCGAATTGAGTGAAACAAGCCAGATTAGTTGTCGTGGATCTACCCCTCATAAAACCATGTTGACTTGTTGAGAGTAATGACTTAGTGTTAGCATAAATACAGTTGCAAAGAAGTTTCTCGAATAACTTTGCAAACCTATTTAATAAAGAGACAGGTCTATAATTTTTAATTGAAGATTTATCACCTTTTTTGTGGACAGGTATGACTATGGTTTTTTTCCATCTGTTAGGTAATTTATGTGTTTTGATAGCTAAATTAATAATGATAGATAGAGGGCTGGCTAAAGCAAAACGACAGTCTTTATCCACATAACAGGGTCATGAAGCAATCCGGATAAAATTACAAGCGATCCAAAACATTAGTTTTAGAAATGTGCCAGTATCAGAACTATGTAGAGAAAAATTTAGCCTACAATGTACAGCAATGGTATTCTTTATGCCATAGGATCTGATATAGAAGATGGTGTAGCTAATTTTATAAGCATACTTATGGGTAAAACATATATTTTAATTGAAAATGTAATGATAATTCAATTTGCTTATCTAAAATTATTATTGAAGAGATAAACTATTCAACTAAAGCTAAAACTAGTAAAAAGAAAAGCGAATTATAATATTCCTGTTAAGAATAGTCAAACTATGGAATGCCAAGCAATCGAATGAATTTCTAATAATTTTTTTTTTATCATTTATTTATTTTCATATTAAAATATATTAACAAGATTGGTTTTGGATTAGCGATATCTCACCTTTACATTTGTTCAATATTGATGGGTATGAAATAATAAGTTTACACAGACTTAATAAACGGGGGAGGGTGTTGCTCTCTATGTTCGTGATAGTATTAAATTTGCAATACTAGATACTAATTTCGTAAATTGTAACAGTTTGGAACATCTATGGATTAGTTGTTCAATAAATAAAAATAAAAAATTGTC
This sequence comes from Pterostichus niger, assembly GCA_947425015.1. NCBI lineage: Eukaryota > Metazoa > Arthropoda > Insecta > Coleoptera > Carabidae > Pterostichus > Pterostichus niger. The sequence goes on along the minus strand of OX380334.1, from coordinate 35,307,301 downwards.
TTGGTGTAATATATAATTCACATGTAGAGCTGTATAAAGATCTAGAATTGCTAAACTCAATTTTTATAGAATTTAACTCCCGATTTGACTATTTAATTTGTGCTGGTGTCATAAACGTGAATAATAATATATTAGTGATCATAGAAGTAAGTTAGTAACGGATATAATAGCAACCAATGGAATGTATCAATTAATTAATGACATAACTAGGCCTACTTCGAAAACTTTGTTGGATGTTATTATGATATCTGATAAAAATATTTGTGTGGATTCAGGTGTTTTACATACTAGTAACTTTACTGATCACGATTGTACATATTGTATTATTATTTCCTAAAACTTCTAATTCACCTGAATACATTACATACAGAGATTTTAACAATATTAATCTAGATAAATTATATGAAGATTGTGACTTAGTTGATTGGAGTTATATAATTAAACACGCGTCCATAAATGGAAAATTAGCTTTCTTAAATTCAAATATTATAACACTTTTTTATAAACATGCCCCTATTAAGACTATTAAAATCACAAAAAACTACTGCCCTTGGAGTACATCTGTCATAAAGATAATGCAGAGAAAAAGGGATAAAGCTTTATTAGACTATAGAAAATATAAGACACAAGCAAAATATAATTATTACAAACAATTAAGGAATCTAACTACAGCTGCAATTCGACGAGAAAAGCAAGCTTTTTTGTATACAGTGTAAATAATAATTATCATAATTCCAATCTACTATGGAAAAATCTAAAACGTGTGGGAGTTAGGGGGGAGAATCGCGACTCTATTCCTGATGTCCTTTTACAACCTGATAATTACGCTAAATATATGCTGAGTAAAATTAGTTCAACGAGTATTAATTCTGATACCTTAAGTTATTATAATCATAACTCATTTTTTAGCAGGCCATCTGAATATTTTGATTTTAGTAGTGTAGACCCAGATAAAATAAAGCAAGTAATAAAAACTTTAAAATCGAACTCAACTGTCGTCGGCGGTATTTCGATTAAAATGATCAACTTAATTTTGACAAAGATATTAATATACATAACACACATTGTCAATACATCTATCATTGAGGGCTCTATACCAGATATGTGGAAGTCAGCTGAAGTAAAACCTATACCTAAACAAAAAAACATAACTACTTTTGATCATTTACGCCCTATTAGCATTTTACCAACCATGTCTAAAGTGCTAGAAAAAATTAGCTATGAACAAATAATGAAGTATGTCAGTGAGAAAAACATAATACCCTCTACGCAGTCCGGATTTAGAAAAGGGTACAGCACGAACACCTGTCTGCTAAATATTGTTGATTATATCATTAAGAATTACGATAAATCTAATATTACATTCTTAATTCAAATTGACTTTTCCAAAGCCTTTGACATGGTGGACCATAACATGTTATTAGCCAAGTTAAAATTTTATAACTTCAGTCCGAATGCTCTGCAGTGGTGCAGTAGTTATTTCACTAACAGATGTTTTCAAGTCTATATGTCTTCGAATACATCTCCGTCATTTTCTAGTCCTTACTCCTTGAATCGAGGTGTACCACAAGGATCAATTTTAGGCCCTTTATTTTTTCTCATATATATTGCTGACATGCCTTTAGCTCTAACATCTTGCTCTGTCCACTCATATGCAGATGATACGCAAATATTAGCATCATGTAGTAAAACTGAAACTGTACATGTGTGCATAGCGATTAATGCAGATCTAGATAATTTAGTAAGGTGGATTAAAAATAATGGGTTAAAAATAAACGCAGAAAAATCATCTCTTATGGTTATTGGAAACTGTGAATCCCCTGACATCATTCTTGACAGCTCTGTATTAAAACGTAGTAGCGTTATTAAAAGTCTAGGCATACTAATTGACGATAATCTGCAATTTCGGGAACATTTAAATAAGAAATTACTGGCTGCCAGACTTAGATTAAGACATCTGTATCATTACCGTGATACGCTTTCCCCGGTAGTTAAGTTACGCCTGGTTAAATCTTTAATCTTGCCCTTGTTTGATTACTGTGCATGTGTGTATGTACCCTGTTTGACACAGGGTGATAAACATAAAATTACGCTCCTCCAAAATAGTTGTTTGAGATTTGTGTATGGTGTGTTAAAGTATGATCATATTACTCGGTACCGTATCTTGGCAAGCTTGAGTTATATCGATGAGCGTGTAAAAATACTTTATCTATGCCTTATACATAAGATCAGACTTACAGGTCAACCATTATTCCTTTATAATAAATTAATTATTAAAGACTATGATTATACTCTTAGGGAAAAGGATTTATACTCCGTACCATCTTTTAATAAGGTCAAATATAGAGCTTCATTCTCCTACTTAGCTCCCATCCTTTATAATAGTATACCAAATTATCTAAAATCTTTTTCACTCCAGAAATTCCATAAAAGTGTTAAATGTCTGTTTCAATGAACATAAATGTATGTGTGTATGTAGCTTTATTTACAAAATCATATAGCCTTGTCTAACTATGTTGGCAATTCTCTTTTTGGGTTTTTTTTTGTACTTATCTGTATTGGTTAGGTGGAAGATCAGCCTTTGGCTGAACCTCGCCATTGATATGTATGTATCAATAAAGTTATTAAAAAAATATATATATTATAATTATATATACATATTAAATTTTTTTCGATGAAAACAGCAATATATTTAAATGTTTGCAAGGGAAACAATATATCCAATTTGCCAAGCGTATTGTAGTACGTTTTTGCACTTACAGAGCCTTTAACTGAAAGTGATGATAGCAGTGGCGTAGTTAACGCTTATTGGGTACTGTATCTAATATTTCCTTGGGACTTCCCTCCATTAAAAAATGGTTTCTTCGAAATCAAATAAAAAAGGTTGACATGGCGGTGCTACCGTGAAATCAAGTAAAAATTATAGGTTCTCATATCATCAACCTGACAGTTAACAAATGTTTCTACTCGAGAAGTCCGACTCATTGACTCGGTTCTTCGAGACCCGGCACACTTTATAAATCTTTCGGATTTTCGTCTGTGCAGTGGTTCAATCGTTCAGCGGGACAAGACGGCACGCGATGTGTCGGCTCTCGGCTTCTCAGCCTGGATCACGAACTTTTACGAACCGTAAAGCGATGAATGATTCAAACGATAGAATGCAAGTAGCTCCGTCTCTGGTTGCGAATTACAAACGATAATTAATATTTTACTTGTTGTTGCAATTAAAATTATTTATAATCAGTTCCAGCTAAATTAGCTCAATATGGAAACATTTTACTGACTTAGGTAACAATAAAGTAAAATATGGTTATTGTTCCTAACTTCTAAAATAAGACATCTTACTGTATACAACTAGCACAATAAAAAAAAATTAAAATTCTGCAAAACTTATTTAATGTAATTTGAGCGAGGTACCCATAGTTCACAGTTTACAATTTGTGATAATTTTAAGTAGTGCCAATTACAAGTGACATTTTTAGTCTAATCGGATACTTTCGTATATTATCGGATATTGGCCGAACTGTACAGTGTATTCACTCAGAGCATCAAGAAATCGAAATGGCGCGGCGCGGAGGTCTGCATTCAGTCACTGAGCTGCGACCCGGTTCTCTAAGTTCTACTATAAATTGTATTTGGTATTTAAATATTTCAAATTCAAATTATTTATTTGAATTAAAGTAAAAAATTAGATAATTAAGATTTTCAAAAGTAATAAATACTGTAACACGAGCAAGAGATGGGCGAATAAGTTTATTTATTTATTTATTTATTTATTTATGTTACGCTGTACAACAGGAATTTAGTCCCAATTACAGTACAGGGTCCGCACTCACCGAGCCGCAGTGTGATAGTTTATATAATTTTTAACGTGAGTGCGATTCGAACTCGGGATCTCCGGATTCGAATTCCGTATCGCTATCCACACCACCGTACTGACGGACAAAGTTAATCAGTATTCAAAATTTAATGTTTATTAAGATATATTCACAACATAAAAATAAATAGAAAAGTTACAAAATTACAAAAGTGATAGGTATTAAACGAAACATATTAAATCTCTATTTAACAACTTGACCGACGATGGCAAACAACAAGAACAACATATGAACTAAAGTTACTACATGGCAATACTACATCTTGTCAATCCAAAAGCTAAACCACCACTGACTATTTGTTGTTGTTTTCCATGGGATGTGCTGACAAGGGGTAAGAGGGTGGATTCGTTGACTTGGTTAGAGATAACTGTTCCCATGCATGAGTTTACATAAAAAACACCAGACTCTTCTAAGGGATGAAATACAAGGATCAAAAGCTAGCTTATATTAATTGTTTGTGTGGTTGGCACTTGGTGAAACATTTTAAATTATAAAATTAAAACACTTGGTATATTTCACATAATTTTTTTTTTATTTATACGACGCGTTTCGAGTTTTCAGTCTTCATCAGGTAATAATACAATGGTTTACAAAAATACAACACTTAAATAAATAAATAAATAAATATATCATCATGCCATTTACCCATTACTGGGTGTGGCACTCTGCCTAAGCAGATCTCGGTAAGTGATATATTTTTTCGCGTGAAGTGCGGTTACCAGTAGTCAAATCACGGCTCCCAAAGATATTAGTGGAGGGGGAATCACAGGAGTAGATTTTTAAATTGGTGAAAATTGTTTGTCGTCTGTGGGGATCGAACCAGGGTTCTCAAGATCCACAGGCCGACTCGATACCACTGAGCCACCTACCCCATAAATCATAAATTGATAAGATTATATTATATATAAATGAAGGAAGTGAGTTTTAAATGTTTTGTCGATGTTTTATATTTTAATACGTTCTATAGTAATTAGTTGATTGTTTCTCTTTATTTTAGCAAAAAAAGAACTTCTAGCACTTAAAAATCTATATTTGCAACAAAATAAATTTCTACAAAAATACTACAAATTAGTGCCAAACGACGACAGTAATACGACAGATAGTAAGTTTATTTTACCCATCTTCAGGCTGCAGTTGTTTTAAATTAATAACATAACTTAAATTGAATCCTACACTATTAATTTAAGTATGTTAATAGTAATAATTTAGAAATAAATGCATGTTCTCCCTTATTGGAATTACTTTTGATAATATTAATTACTGAATTTATGATATATACCTATGCTTTATAATTTTATTCGAGATTTAATCCAAATGTAACAAAATAATGCATTCAATTAATAAATTTAATATTTAACATGTTTATTGTTTTTGGAAAGTCTGTATGTTAAAAATGTAGATAAACAAACTGCACAAGCTAATACGAATCAGACTACACAGACACTGAATTGAATATTTTTACAATTAGAATCATTGGTAAATTGTGTGTTGGAAAATAATATTTCTATAGTGATTTAGTTTTCTCACTCGTTATGTTATCTATTGAATTTTTAGATACACTACAAATAAAAACTCAGGCCACTCAAACAGATATTGATACGAATATTGTTTCGACCAGAATCAGTTTAGGTACACTTGGTTTGAAGAATATAGGAACACAAAGTACACAAAATATTGCAAATAAACTCACACAAACAGACGCTACTTGGAATATTGGTCATGGTAAATATTTTCAAAGTATTTTAGTTTACTCACTTAATTATTATGTAATTTACAAATTTTTTAGAAACTCCTTGCATGAAGAATAAGGTAACGCAAACTCCAATGAAAAGTACATGTGCAGATCAAGGAACACAAACAAATTGTAATTTAAGTTCTATTTCGTCCAGAAAACTCTGTGATTTAAATGATGGTAAGTAGTTTTATATTGTATGCATGTGTTCCATTTATAGTTATAGTGCGCCTTTGAGACGTCATTTCAGACATGTCTTTGTTTTCACAAAAATTTCCATAGCTCACAAGATAATGGCGAAAAACTGGGTTTATTCGTTTTTTTTTCTTTTATAAATAATTCCTAAATAGTTGCATATTGGGACAAAGTTTCAAATAAATAAGTTAGACACTTTAAGGCACATTTAGTTTCATTAAATACATCTTTAAAACATTATGTTAACAAAATAATTAATATATAAGAACCAATTTTAATCCTTATCTATTACAAAGTACACCACAAATAGCACTAATGAATTCTATGAAATGGACAAATCATATAAAGCTTAATACCATTGAAATCAAGAAACATTATGTATTTGTATGATAATATTTTTAATTATTAAATCCATTAAAAAATATCATAAGTTTATATAAGAAATTGTACCTCATAAAAAAGTTACTACGTCGCGAAATGAACCCTAAAAAATATAACTTTTTTCTCGATGTTAAACTTACGAATTATTTACAAACGAAAAAAATTAACAAATTTTGTTTTACGTCATTATCTACTTACCTATGGAAATTTTTGGATAAAACAAGGAAATATATGAGCTAGCCCCTTAAAGGCGCACAATAACTCCATTTAACCAAAGTCGTAGTGTCCGAGATCCCAGTGGTGTCACGAAAAAAATTAACACTTGTACATTCTTGCAAAATACCGAAATTTGCCTTTACTAAATACTTGTAACGGCCGGTCATTTAATACATTTAATTGGGGTAGGTGGCTCAATGGTATCGACTCGGCCTGTGGATCTTGAAAACCCTGGTTCGATCCCCACAACTGACAAACAATTTTCACCAAATTAAATTTTCCCCTGTGGCACCCCCTCTTTTAACATCTTTGGGGGCCGTGATTTGACGGCTGGTCACCGCACTTCACGCGAAGAAATATATCACTTACCCAGATCTGCTTCGGGAGAGTGTCTCACCCAATAATGGGTAAAAGGCGTGATGATATATTTATTTTATTTTCTTTAAGTTTTATTTTAGCTACATAATAGCCATCATATTTCAATTTCACATTTGTTTTACCTTGTCTATAAAGCTAATATTAAAATATAGGTTAAATTAAAGGCAAAATAAGATATTTTTGTGGTAGGAGTAGTAGAAATTATTAAATCCGCTTCACACGAGCAGTTTGCACTTGCACGTTTAAAAATAACCGAGGTACAGTTCTGTAAACAGAACCTTTTATACAGAGTGTCTTTTAATCAGGACGGGATTTTAACCCCAACCTCCTATATGCATGAGAGGTGCTTTACTAATTTAGCCACGGACACCATCAATGTCCTGGGTTCATATCGCGGCGGTTATCTGAATTTTATTATTAATTATTATTAACAATTTTAAATGCAATAAGCGACTTAACATGATTATCAAACTATGACACATTACGAAACAGATCTGATATCATTTAATTTATTGGTATCGAAATCTCAATGAATGAATATTTGTTTTACTTGTAATCTTTCAATGTATAAATAAATTTATTTGTAGATTGTAGTATGAACAATGATTCTGAAGAAGAATATTGGTCGGACTTCAGAAAGCATAAAGTAACACCAAAAAAGCAGGTAATTTTGACATTAGTATATTCTTTGTTCAGAGAAAATAATACAAGTACGTCCATTTCAGTATCTTTTCCAATAAAAACGTCAGTTTTTCCTAATTACTCATGTTCAGATTGTTTAAAATTAAATATAACAAATTATATCTTGTCTTCACTATTTTATAATTAATAATTTTTTTTAATTTCATTCATTTCCACTCTTCATTATAGTACGTCGTCTATTTGAAGAAGTTGATGAAGAATAACCGAAAAGAAAAATAATCACACGATTACAAAGTGTTACACCCGAAAAAGCAGGTAATTTTTACATTAAAATAATCGTACTTTTTTCGAAATTTGACCAGCTATTAACGAAATTATATTTTAGCACAAGATCAAATAAATATAAATGAAACATCAACTATAAACAGAGAAAAGGCAATATCTGTACCTGAACATAAAAAGAGAACAAAAAAAATTAATTTTTGTATCTTTTGCAAAACAAAAGTAATTAACATTACAAGACATTTAGAATTAAAGCATCAGGATGAAGTAAAAGTTAGTGAATTTTTTAAACTCCCTAAAGGAGATGCACAACGATTATCAATTATAAAAGATATTAGAGGTTTAGGTACATATATTTATAATACGGATCCAGCGAATAAAGACGAAGATATTATTATAGCAAGGCGTTGCTCATTAAATTTCTCAACTGCAGATTTCGTTCCATGTCCAAAATGTAAAAATTATTTCAAAAAATCTCTGTTATATCGTCATTACAGACGTTGTGGAAATGTATCTTCTGCTCCTAGAAATCTACAGGCATTATCTCGAGCTACTGTATCAGCAAGGACTTCAAAAAATTATAGAAAATTAGAAACTAAAATTTTACCTGAAATGTTAGATGATAATGTATCTTACGTCGTGAGAAATGATAATTTAATATTATTATATGGAAATTATTTGACAGAAAAACATGAAGGTGATGATCATTTATTTTCTATGATTCGGCAAAAATTACGACAGTTAGCAAACTTTCTTATTACTATAAGAATTATTGAACCATCGATTTCGAACCTGGAGTCAGCGATTCATCCAAATTTATATAATAAATTTATAGAAGTAGTTCGTATATGTGCTGGCTACAATGAACATGATGGTACTTATAGAGCTCCATCTCTCGTTTGTGCACTTGGACAGGCAGTGAAAGAGTGTGCAGAGAAATTAGCCATTGAATGTATTAAGTGGAAAAATAATTCTTTGCGCACAGATATTGAAACTTGGCTTCTCATTTATAAAAAATAATTTTCTGTGTTGAGTAGGCGAGCAAATACTATTATCATTCGTCGAAAGTGGAACAAACCACGTATGTTGCCATTAACAGCAGATATATTAAAACTTAATAATTACTTTAAAAAAAACTACTTATTTTTAACAGAAAGAGGGTTGGTGAAATGGAAAAACTATTAATTTCTGATTATAAAAGAAAACAAAATATTCAAAAAGACTCAGACACATACAGAAATCTTAAACCAAGTGAAAGGATATGTTGTCAGAGGTATTTCCGTGTAGAAATAAGAGGAAAACTTGGAAGAGCAGTTTCTTTAATGATAAGTACTCAAGAAGTGTCAGTAATAAATTTAATTTTAAAATATAGAACATTTGCAAATGTTCATCATGATAATCCATATGTTTTTGGTCGTGGAGTGAATAAATACTTCGAAGGTCAGTTTCTCTTAAAATATACAATCTTGAGTCAAATTAAAATTCCGTTACTTGTTACGTAATAAAAATAAATATGTTTATGTTATTTGAAATTTATTTAATAAAATAATTTACTATATTTGTCTTCAAACGGAACACGGTCGTAAAAAAAAAATAGTGTACCTATGCAACTTGTGTCAAAAGTGCCAATGTCAGTATTGTATTTCGTGAGTTTGCAATCCTCCATTGTTAATCGTGCTCCAAATTTACTTCAAATGCAATAAACTGGCACTTTCAACACACATAAATAACTATTCTCGCTAGTAAGTAGCTATTTTGCTACAATTTAAAATTTGTTTATTGGCAGGTGCACGTTGTTTACGAGAGGCGGCAAATAACTGTCATGCAGATCAGCCGGCGTTGTTAAGAGGTACAAAATTAAGAAAACATATTGCGACAGTGCCACAGGCATTAAATTTAACCGAAAATGAACTCTCTATATTGGCGGATTATATGGGTCATAATATAGATATTCACAGACATTTCTACAGACTACCCAATGAAGCTATACACCTTGCTAAAATTTCACAACTGCTATATGCTCTGGACACAGATAAGATAGGTAATTTTTGAAATTCTACCATTTTTGTTCTTAACTGTTGAAATAGATTCAATTATGTTCATAACTATTGATTTAGCTAAATTAAATTTTTCCAAATTTCACCATAAATTTTAGTAGTTTAATTTTTTTCAATAATAAATCCTCGAATATCTTCAGAAATAGGCTTTCTGTGTACCATGTTGAATAGCAAAGACAGTTTATTGAATACAAAAGACAATATTAATGACAGCTGATTGATAAAAATGGCAAATCCTACTCGAATATTCTTTAAATATAAAATAATTACAATGGAGGGCAATAGGAGAACGTTACACACTATTAATATAAGTTTAAATAGCCGTACCAATTATTTATGGACAATTTTGTTTCCTAACTTAAAAATGTTATGTTACGAATAATAGGATAAATCCTTTAATATTCATTTTTAGTAATTAACTTTTTGTATTGATGTAGATATTATAATAATTTAATAAAATAGTACAAATATAATTACATAAATTTATTCCAAATAATTTTTAAAATGCTTCAAAGATTAATATATTTGAAAAACACAGCCGTACCAAATATTAGTGGTTAGAGCTCGTATTATATTATCACCATTTAAAAAATTATGTAACCTGTAACTGCAATGATTTTATAAATATATATAAAATTAAATCATAGACTAATTATTTTAGAAGAAACATAAAGATATTAATTTTATTTGTTTCGATTTAGTTCGTTAATAGATCATTAGGTACCTACCAAATTTTAGTATTTATTGTGTAAAATATATATCGTGTAAGATTATTATTATTATCTAAGTTAGGAAAGATTATATAAGACATTTATAATAGTGTGACGTTATAAATAGCGGGTACGTCTGATAGAGTCGGGCAGTATTCCGGGTGTTTTGTTGATAATATAGTGTTTGATAGGTGACCGTACTCGTTGTCTTAATTATTTCCCTTGTAGTATACAGGGTGTTATATTTTAATAGACCCAGCAAATATCTCGCTTATTTATCAAGTTAGCAATTTCTTTCATATAACATGATTTATACAGAAACATGTAAGCTATTTGGTGACGGATGTACATTCATGATATCACGTCCGGTTTATTAGTAATTAATATTAACTTTGAAATTTCAAATGGAACATACTATATTTTTTTACAAATTTGAAAAGTGCATCAAATTTCCTTTACAATCATGTAAAATAATCCATATGTTACATTATTACAAAGTAAAATGGCGGGCACTTTATTATACACCAAATCGGAAAGAGAATAGTGAGTCATGACTGTGGCTTGAAATAAAACAATTAACTAAAACAATTATAATTATTATTATTAAATGAAATGATATTTTTTTGTCATAATAATACAGAAAATAATAATAAAGAACACTTAATAACAACAAAATGATTTTATAACAAAGAGACTGGGAGCCATTTTGAATATGCTTGTTCTTCTTGTTTAAAGCCTAATGATAGCCTTAGTCTCTAACTGAACAGTATCAATATTTAAAACATAATAAACCTCTGACCACGTCTGCTCGTTTGAGGAACATCCGTTATCCCATAAGCATTATTTATAAGTTTCTCGTAATTCCAACATTGTGTGTTTCTAAACTATGCAATATTTATATTATAATAATTTCAGGCTGATTAAAGAATACCACAAGAATTTTCATAAGTAAGATTTTAGTAACTCTCACCTATACTGCGCCGTAAGAGGAACGGAGAAAACGATAATTATAATAATTAAGTCATTTTACTGAACATTGACGTTAGGATACCCCATATATTAATAAGAATGTAAATATAACTTTCATTCTGTCTTTAGCTTATAAATTGTAATATCTTTTTTTGTAAATATAATTGTTTAAATGCATAAATCTTAATTTATTTATTATTACATTAAATTAGAAACAGAAAAATTGGGATACCGCTAGGACTAGAACCTGGGACCTTGGGTCAATGAAGTCTCTATTTACTTAAAAAAATGCTAATTAAATATTTCATTTATTAAGAAATAAATAATAAAGATTGCTAGAGTTCAATAATAATAATTTTTAAGTCAGTCTTTTATATTCAGCAGTTTGTCTATTGTAATTATATGACAATTCAAAAATTTATTGTCTTTTATTGAAAATAATGACATATAATAAATAATCGACAAGCTTTTTAAAAAATAGTAGCAAAAAATATGACAAGCTGATTATAGGTCTAGGTAAGTGAAAAAAAAAACAAAATTAGTAAAATATTTAATAACACAGTTTGCAAATTTAATTTTCCTTCTCCTTACTATTAGCTATCACTCAATGAGATTAAAAAAGATTTAAAGTTATATTCAAACGAAGGTAAATCCTAAGCATGCCCGAGTTTTTACATCTCGTTAGTCATACTATAAAGTCTATAGTCGAAGTGAAGTTGCAAACGAAATAGTAGTTAAATTCAAACCAAAATATTGCACGAAATAGCGGCACTTCAAGGTTACGAAGTAATGAACTCAAATCATGATAGCTATCATATATCCATGCACGATTGAAAAATTTGACTGTTCAAATATGGGGCATGAAATTATTCCATTCCCGAATTAAATTACTTAAAAGAAATTGCACAAATTCGTTTTAGCAATTTGACACATGTTCGTAAAAATATAACCTTTTTCAAAATTTATCACATGAAATATTTCGTAGAAAATATTGTTAGTCGCAAAACTTAGTGAAACTAGATCACTTAGAATTATATTATTTTGCAAGTTCTACTACACTTCCTCGTACATCACAAATATTAATAACTCTTTGTTATGATGCTAACCCCAGTGAGACGATACCAGCGCTCGCGACTGAAGAATAGGGAATCGCGACTAAAAATACAGGCGTTTTAATACTTCAGGAAAAAAATTAAACAAATTATTACTGTTATGTTTTGTAAATAAGATTAGCTTATAATCTAATTTATTCATAAAAACACTAGAGTTAATGGGTACATACAACAAAAACTAAAGTTCAAAAAGTTCATTCTCAAATTCACTCAAATTACGCAAACAACTGTCAGCAGTCAGGCGTGACTTGAAATTACCTACTAATCAATTAATTCTGGTACTTTTTGAATAAATTAAATTTTAAGTTAAATTTGTTTACATAGCATAGCGTTAATAAAAAGATATACAGGGTGTTAATAAAAAAAATTGGTCATAAAAGTTTAAAATGGGAAATCAGTTTTTTGTAGACTTTAAATTAATGTTGAGGCAATTAAATTCTGCACGTAAATTATCAGTCAGATTAATTTTTAACATTTCATAACTGCAAAAATTCAAGTTTAATGTTTTTTTTAAACATACTTTATTAGAATAACCACAATTGTAAATCTGAGAACTTGGGTCGCTTCCCACAGCCGACAAACAATTTTCATCACACTAAAATAACCCTTGTGGCTCCTCCAGCAGTAACATATTCGAGGGCCAATATTCGACGGCTGGTAACCGCAATTTATTATTATTATTCTTGCCCCCTGGACTTAGAATCTACAAAAATATATATACAAAAAATAAATGTTACATAGTTATTATATTTCAAGTGACTTTTCTTCTGTCTCTTATTCGTTTCATCCAATCCTCTCCGGAGCCTTGGTCATCCAATAGTTCGTTTTCTTGTCTTGTTTCTCGCGGCACCTCTCTGCACGATGTTCGTAAGTGTCTTATTGTTTCTTCTTCCCTTCCACATAATCGGCATCTTCTCTCCTCCCAAGTTAACCAATACTTATTTCCTCTCTCTTCATTTCCGCATCTGAACCTCGCGATTAACTTTATGTTTTTTCTTTCATTTAAAATGTAGGGTGGTATTGAGAGCGTCTGTCTAGATTTATAACTTCTGTTATAGTTGGATTCGTCTATTTTATTTTGTTGGGTTTGTCTTTGGATGTCGATATCTCTTTGCTCTGTTATTCGAGGTACACTTTCGCCGTTCTCGCGTAAATTCTCTATTTGTGTAGTAGAGACTCCATTTCTTTCGTAGTATGCTTTTCTTATTCGTCCCCATTTAGTCAGTTTGGTTTTGTCCTCTTCGCCTCTCCTTATATTTCTCCAGCATTCTTGTAGTAGTTCGATGTCTGTGTTTCTTACTCTCTCTTCAAATTTCACAGCTCTTTTTCCTGCTTCTACCCGCATTTTTACTGCTTTCATCTCCTCCATAACTATGTACTCCGGTGTAGTTCTGTCTAAGTTTAAGATCCATTTTATGTAGCGTACTTGTATGTCTTCTATTGCTTTGTTCTCTGTCCATCCGAATATCTCCGCTCCGTACATTAAGATGCTTTTGACTATTGATTCGAACATCATCCATCTTACACGTACATTTCTATTGAACTTTCTTTCTCCTATACTCCATACTTGCTTCATGGCTAGGATTGCCTTCTTCTTCTGACATTCTATGTGCGTCGTGTGCAGATTATTTCTTTGGAATGTATATCCTAGATATCTAAATTCTTTTACTTCTTCTATGGTCTTATCTTCCCTTTTCCATACTTCCTTCGTTTCCCTTTTTCCTCCTTTTTTAAATTTCAATATCTTGGATTTATCCACGTTCAGTGTTAAATGTTTCTTTTTTAAGTATAACTGAAATCTCTTTATCATTGATTTCAGTCCTGCTGAGTCGTTTGCAACTATTACCATGTCATCTGCATAGGCTAGCGACCAAATTATCCTCCTTCCGATCACTATCCCTCCGGTTTGTTCCTTGCTGAGAAAATCCTCCAAGTTTGCTATGTATAAGGAAAAAAGTACAGGGCTGAGTGGGCAACCTTGTCTTAAGCCTTTATTTGTCCACATTTCAGTGCTATATTTATTTCCCACTTTTATTACCGATATTGTTTCCTTGTAAATATTTTGTATGTTGAGTAGGATCTGTCTGTTTATATTCATATCTTCTAATATTCTTATTAATAAGTCTCTATTAACGTTGTCAAATGCTGCTTTTAGGTCGACGAACAATGCGTACAATTTCCCTCTTTCTTTACTGATCTCATTTTCTATCATTTGGTTAAGTATGTAAATATTATCCGTGGTTCTTCTTCCTTTTCTAAACCCTGCCTGATTTTCTGGTATGAGGTTTTTTGCCATTATCTCTTCTTCTAATCTCTCTTGAATAATCATCGCATAAATTTTAAACGCTGTATCTAAAATTGTTATCCCTCTATAATTTTCTGGTTGGTCAATATCTCCTTTTTTGTAAATTGGCTGTATGATTCCTTTCCTCCAGCGCTCTGGTATTTCTGTTTTCTGCCATATTCTGTTTATAATTTCTGTTAATTTTTTGAGAATTTGTTCGTCCGCGTATATCCATGCTTCATTTGTGACCTCGTCTTCTCCTGCAGCTTTTCTTTTTTTCAACTTCCTTATTTGTGCTTTGATTTCTTCTAAGGTAATTTCCACCGCGTTATCTTCTGCATGTAGTCTATTTTCTTCTGTTCTTTGTGTTCTATTATCCTCGCCCTCCAATAGCTTACAGAAGTATTCCTTCCACTCATGTTGTGATATCTGTTTCGACACTTCTTGTTTACTTTTTCTTTCTTTACTAATAAATTTCCACGCTTCCGTTTCTGACGTTATGCATTTTAGTTGTATTTCCATTTCTTCTTTTCTTTCTTCTTGTTTTCTATCACAAAGCTCTTTGTATTCTTTTAATTCTCTTTTATATTCTTCTTCTGTGAGCCTACCGTCTGTCCATAGTCTTCGTTTCTTTCTCACTTGCCTTTTTTTTCTAAACAGCTTTTGTCCCACCAGTCGTTTCTGCCTGGATTTCTAGAGTATATTTTTATTTCTATTTTTTTCGTGGCCTCATTTATTTTCTCTATTAACTGCTCCAATTCTTCATTAATATTGCTGCCCTTTACTATTATTTTTTCCGTCTTGTTTTTATATTCTATAATATCCTCTTTATCCCACAGCTGTTTGTGAATCGTGATCGGTTCGTCTCTTTCTCTGGTTACGCAGTTTTGAAGCTTTAGTTCTAACAACTGATGATCAGATTCGACTGTATTTAAAACTGACATGCTTTTTACTTTTTGCCAGCTCTCTTGGTTTACTATTATATAGTTGATTACTGTTTTCTCCCCTCTTTTTCCAATATATGTATGGTCCCCTTGTCTGTCTCCTTCCATGTTACCGTTTGTGATAGTCCAGTTTCTCTCTCCGCATTCTCGTGCTAAGATTTATCCGTCTTTGTTTATTACTTTATCTCTTGTGTTTCTTCTGTCCTGTTTTCTCGTATCACAATTCCACAGCCCTCCTTCTTCTCCTACTCTTGCGTTGAAGTCTCCTCCGACTATTAAGTTTTTTCGTTTGTGTCTTCTATTTTTTCTGTGATTTCTGTTATGATTTCCTTTAATTTTCTGTCGTTATATACTATTAATACTCTCCATACTTTCTTATCAATTTTAATTTTCCTTTCCATCACATTTTCTTGGAAGATTTCTTCCTCTAACTCTTCAAATTGTTTTTTTACTCCCGTCATCATGCCGCCCATCGCTCTTCCCTTCTTCTTTTCTCTTCTTGCGTGCTTGCTTTTCCAGACAAAATTATTTGGTAATTTTTTCTTCCATCTTTCCCACTCCTTTTATTCTAGCCACGTTTCTGTTAATTCTATTACATCAAATTTATTCATTAAATCCCAGAATTCCTTATCCTTTCCCTTTATTCCCGCTATGTTCCAAAACCCTATCCTAATATTATTTTCTTCTACTCTTCTATTTATAAGTTTTTTGGCAGTGTACTTTTTACTAGACATTCTTCTTCTTCATTCCATTCATACCAGTTTCGGCCTATTCTCAATTTTCTGTACCCAATTCTTACAAAATTATTTCGTTCCTTTTCCATTTTGGCCTTTTTTAAAATTTCATTTTGGATTTTCTTTTCGTTAAAAGTCAAATCATTATCTATGTAAATTTTTGTGTCTTTTAATTTATTTTTATTTAGCATTACTTCTCTTTTACTTTCCCATGACTCCATGGTGGCTACTATTACTTGATTTTCTTTTACTTTTCCGATTTTATATGATTCTGTAACTTTAACGTCGACCCCCACTTTATCATTCAGAAATTGTTGTACTTCTGTTCGAGAACCTTCCATATTCATCCCTTTAATAATGATATTGTTCTTTTTTGCTATTCTATCTCTTTTCTCTTCGGCTTTTTCTAGAAATGAGATCCTCTTTTTGAGTATTTACATCTCTTCTTTCATCTTTTCTTCTTTTCCTTTTAACTCTCTAATTTCCTCTTGGGTAACTTGATTATCAAGTTCGATGTCGAGAGGGGAATTTACTTCTAAATGACCGTTAATAATTTCAATCGGTTTTAAATTTGTCGAACTATGATTTGTATTATTATATGCTAATATTGCATATGATATTTTATCTTTTATCGACTCATTCTTGAAATTGTCTTGCATATTGAATAAACGAATATGTTCTATTAAAGTTGAGTGAAAACGTTCAACATTCGAGTTTGGATTTTGTGAGCAAGTAAAATGAATTTCAATTTTATGCAAGGATAATAATTCTTTAACAACTGTATTTTTAAATTCGAGTCCGTTGTCGGACACAATTAATTTTGGTATACCATGATGGGAAAAGAATTTAGTTAATTTATTTGTAATTTCTATAGCGTTGATTGACGTTACTTTATAGGCTTGCGCGTATTTTGAAAATGCGTCAATTATTGTTAGAAATTTGGAATTTTCGAGACTTAATGTGTCTACGGGTATAATGTCTAATGGTTTGTTGGGGGTCGGAGTTATATTTAATTTAGGTTTTACAGGATTTCTTTCGTATTTGGCAGCTAAACATATCTCGCATTGATTGATATAATCTGTGATGATTTTATGTTGGTTAGGCCAATAATATCTCTTTTTTATTTGATTATACACTTCATTAATGCCGCAGTGATTTGTTTTGCTTTCATGATTATTTTTAATTGTTTGTAAAATTTCATCTGGGTCTTCTACATCTATTAATTTAGTATTACACTTAATAAATTTAATTTCAGAGTTTTTGAAATACTTTTGCAATACGTTGCTAAATTGTTCGTATAAGGGTTGCTCGAAGTATAGGTAATATTTTACTTTAGGCACAACAAATTCTTTGCACTAAAATTCTCATTTTGTCAGAATGAAATTTTTGCACTTTTGGTATACATGGAGAGTGTTTAACTTGAGATATAAATATTTGATTTTTGCCATAGTTTACGGCAGATTCTGTTATCGTAATGCCTATCATAGGATTTTCTGGATTTGAATGTATAGTTTGGTCTGTGTCAGTATCATTTAGGGCATCTTCGTCAGGTTCAACAATCATAGATTGTGTGTCATTGTTGGGATCAAAAGTATCGTTAAATGTTTCTACATATTCAAAAAGATTTTTCATACCGGGGTCTACAGTGTTGACGTTTAATTCTATTCGTGATAGAGCGTCAGCGTTTTTGTTTAAAGTTCCTTTTTTATGAATAACTTCGTAATCGTACTCTTCTAATTTGAGACTCCAACGCATTAATTTGGAATTTGGTTCTTTTAATGAATGTAAATATTGCAATGGTTTATGATCAGTAATGATTTTAAATTTTCTGCCAAACAAATATGGTCTAAAATATTTCGTAGCCCACATAACAGCGAGTAATTCTTTTTCAATCGTGCTGTAGTTTTATTCTGAGTCATTTAGAGTTCGACTTGCGTAGGCGATGGGAAGATCGGAACCAATATTACCTTGGGACAGGATAGCGCCTATAGCGTAATTGCTAGCGTCTGTGGTTAAGTTGAAAGGCTTGTTAAAATCTGGATATTGGAGTATGGGATCGTTAATTAGAAGATTTTTGCAAGTATTGAAACAGTTAACATATTCTGAATCGTTATGTTTAATTTCTGCGTCTTTCTTTAGACATTTAGTTAGGGGTTTCGTGAGTTGGGCAAAATTTTTAATGAATTTTCGGTAATAACCTAGTAGGCCTAGAAATGCTTTAATTTGTTTCGGTGTTTTCGGTAGAGGGTAGTTTTTGATCGCGTGAATTTTATCCGGGTTCGGTTTAACTCCGCTAGGGGTCACGACATGTCCGAGATACGCTACCTTTTTACGTAAAAATTCCGATTTGTCGAGCTGTATTTTTAAGTTCGCTTTCTTTAGACGGTCAAAAACTGTTCTTAAATTTTGAATATGCTCTTGGAGGCTTGTGCTGAAAATTATGACGTCATCTAGGTATACTAAGCAAATTTCGTTTACTAAATTTCTAAGTACGTTATCCATGACGCGTTGGAAAGTTGCCGGGGCATTTTTCAAGCCAAATGGCATTCTCATGAATTCGTAATGCCCATTTTCGGTATTGAAAGCAGTTTTTTGAATATCAGCTTTGTTCATCTCAATCTGATGGAATCCGGACGCGAGATCTAAGGTCGAAAAATAATTACATCTACCAAGTTTGTATAATAAAGTGTTTATATTTGGTATCGGATACTTGTCATCGATCGTTTTCTCATTTAACTTTCTATAATCTATGACTATTCTCCATTTTTTCTTGCCAGATGCGTCAATCTTCTTGGGAACGATCCACACTGGGGATGACCAAGGAGAATGAGAGGGACGGATTATTTTTTGATCAAGCATTTTTGAGATTTGATTTTGCACTTCTTTCCTATGCACTTCAGGATATCTATAGGTTTTTGAATATACGGGGATTTCGTCTTTAGTTCGGATAAAGTGTTTAACTTCATTCGTAAATGTTAGTTATTTATTATCGCCGTGTAAAATAGTAGAGAATTCTTTTAATAATTTCATAATTTCAGATTTTTCTTCTTGATTCATATGATCAATTCTTATTTTATTCATATCTAAATTATTTTCAGCACAGGATTGTCAAAGTTGAAATTATTAATTTCAAAATGATTTAGTGTTTCTAGTTTTACGCAATTTACAGTGTCTAAAATTTGTTCATTATCGGTTGTGTTAATAGCAAGATAGAATAATTCGTAATTTTCTACTTTAACTAAACCTTCGGAAATAATAATATTATTTATCATAGTTTCTGGTATGAATGCTTCTCCGGTCTCTATGTTGTTAACAAATATTTTAATAATTTTTTCCGAGTTTGGCGGAATTTTGATATAATGAGATTTTGGAGGTATCTTATGAAAATGAATTTTTATATCTTGAGTAGGAGTTATAATTTTATCATTATTTAAATCAATACTTGTTTCTAAAATTTTTAAATTATCTATTCCAAGCAAAACAGCAAAGTTATTGTGGAAATCGAACAGATAGTATTTTAATAATTTATCTGGGTTGTTAAACAAGTTTGAAGCAGGTAAAATAATACTAGAATTTTCAGTTGAAGTACCGTGAGCTGTTGTGATTTTAAAAGTGTCATTCTGAATTTTATTTTTATAATATTTCTGTGCAATATTTGGGTTAATAAATGAGCTTGTACTTCCGGTATCTATCAAAACTTTTAAGTTATGTTCGGGATATATTATGAATGGTAGTTCGCTATAATTATGAGTTAAATTCATAATTTCAAATTCGTTTCCGAGGCTTTTTATTGAAAAAAAGCGTCTTGATCATGATTTTCATCATTATTGGGATTTGGTTCGGTGACGTAATATTCTGCGTTTTCATCACAGTATTGTTCTTCGATTTCGTGATTTTGTAATTCATTGACTTCCGTATTAAATAGTTCTTCCGAAATAAAATCAAGTTTTCGTTGGGATTGGAATTGTTGGGGACGGTAATTACTTGTGCTTGGTCTTGGTGTGAATGATTGTCTAGTACTGACACTCATGGGCGTCGGTTTCGCAAATTTTTTGTTTGGATCAGGTTTGAAAACGTTTGGAGTGTTTGGTTTAATTTGTTGATGATTTTGTTGGTATGTGTAGTGTGGTTGAGGGGTGTAGTGTATTTGATTAGGTTTGTACATTAGTTGAGGGAAACTTCTTTGTTGGAATGGTTTGTTATTCTGTGTGGGAAGGTTTTGTTTGGGTTTGAACGTATTTTTGTGTTGTTGTATATTGACTGAGTCAATTTGGAAGTCGTTTGTCATCATGTTCAGGGCGGTGGTCAGGTCTTTTGGGTCTTTGGTTCTCATTAATGTGCCTAGAGGCTCTCTAAGTCCGCTCAACATGACTCTTAGCGCAAAATTTCTAAAATAGCCAATTAGAATTGGTTGTTCTTCCGCTTTTATATGTAGAGTTATATAGGAGGTTGATAAATTTAATAAGTGGATAACTGTATTGTAATAATCAAATGGGGATTCATTTTGATTTTGCTTTAATGCGCATAATTCGAAATTTAACGTGTAAATATCGCGTTTGTCCGCGTACGTATTTAATAGGGCTGTTTCAAATCTAGCCATTTAGTAATTGTGACACTCGCAATGTTGACGGCGGCTTCTCCTTTTATTTTTGTCAAAATACTGCTCATTAAGTACTGGTTTTGGAAATTATTTTTTCGCAAATTTCTATAAATCTACTTAATAATTTAGCATCATCTCGAAATTCGGGAATCATGTCTAAATATTCGCGTTCGAGTTCTGGGACGGCCATTTCGTCAAGGTTTAGGTTATTTATTTGATCGATAAGGGATTGATCGATTAGGAGTTTGTTTGGAATGTAAATGAATGAGTCAGAGGAATTTACTGAATCTGTATCTGAGCTTTCGTCTGATTCTAATTCGATATTCGCTCGATTATCTCTAGATGTCATATGTGCACTACTTACAGGAAAATCAGTGTGTTCTCCATTAGCTCTGTACGGCTTCTTCCACGATGGAAGAACAGGGCAAGATGAATCTTCTACGGCTCGGCCCTGTGTCCAGCAGGGCTTCGTTGTTCTCTTCGTGTGACGCGATGCACTCGTTGAAAACGTGTTGAATTTGTTTCACTGATTTTACGTTGATTCTTCGCAATAAATCGTTGAAACGAACCGAAGTTTTTAAGTTTCGTTTGCGATATCCGATACGACTGCGCCAGTTAGATTTATTGATTTGCAATAAATGTTTTTTAAAAAAATTTATTTTGAGTGTTTTACAACATTAGATATATATATATATACCGGGTGTAACACGAAAAGTGAAACATAGGCGTTTAACATGGCAAATCAGTTTTTCCGTGCGCATTGCTTCCCTAATTATTTTAGGAAAAAATGTTTCAAATAAATGTTGTAACGCATAAAATTCTACATCCGAATCAATAAACAAAATTCATTTTGACTACTTCATAACTGCAGAAATTAAATTTGAAAATTCACGTAATTTCAATTTAATAGTAATAGCCATGGAATTAAAAACAAGAGATGAACAAATGCGTAACGTTTTATAGGTCAAATTATTAGTATTTATTTTGACCAACTGTGATATTAAATCAATATTAGGGTTTATTATTATCAAAAATGAATAATTATTCAGATGAAGAAATAATTAAATTCTGGCCATAGTTTACGACTAATTCGTGACTATATTAGCGCTATTTGGCAGCATCATGATATTCCTAGTACTGCAACTATTCAGAGGTTTATAGTAAAGTTTAAAAAGACAGTCGGTGACAACAACTGTCTCGCTGAAATATGAGCATGAATATCGCAGAGTTCGTAGAGGTACCTGTACGTTGTTTGCGTACGCTGTGTGAGTAGTTGAACGATTCGCGGACCACGTTATGGCATCAAACTGCAAAACAAAATAAAAAATATAATCCTTGGTGTTACTTACTTCTCACCATCGTACAATTATAACATAATTTTAGAGCTGTTTTCCGATAGTCTACGGAACATAAAAAATCGATGCCCAGAATACGCCCTCATACTGGGCGGCGACTTTAACGGACGTATAGGAAGCAAAAATCAAATGGAACATGAACTCGCTACTTTTTCATATATAAACGCTGTAAGAGAAGCACGTGACACAACATTAAATAAAAAGGGTAAGAACCTATTAGAAGTAATGGATGAAGAAAACTTAATAGTACTCAATGGAAGGTCACAGAGCGATACCCCGGCCAACTACACTTACGTAGGAGCACGAGGTAAAAGTACTATAGATTTAATCTGGGTTAGCGTAGACACAATACAACTAATATTAGACCATACTATAAGCGAGGAAATAACTATATCTGACCATTTAATGTGCTCTCTAAAAATAACTGACATAAGGATTAACAAAGGAAGCCAGAACAAAGCGAAAACGAAACCTATTAAAATTGAAAAAAACAGTCTGGGACTTAGAAAAAGTCTATAACGATGCTCACGCGTTGTGGCGTCACCCGTCCGGTCGAACCTCGGCTAGGCTCAAGTCGAAGTCGGTGTGGGTACGACAATTTTATGTGATGAAAGCTCGGGGCGCCAGACGATCTGTGCCTCAACAGTTCGACGAAGGAGTGATCGTCAAAACCTACGGACGGGTTCGGCGCTAAAACGATTTCTAAGTATCGGTGGGGAAGTAAACTAGTCGTATACTGAACACAAATATACATATATTGAAGGTAACTTATACAAACAAAAATAATGATCGTGATAGTTTTTAACACAGTTACTCGACAGGATAACGAGACGTGGGAAAATCCAGTCAAGGATACACGCACCGGAGAAGATGACGGATTGTAAAGCGTAGTGAAGGGGCGCTGTGTCCACTCTAGCACGTAGGATCGTTGTTGTTGCCAACGTGGCATAAAACTGAAACAATACGGCGCAACGAACGTCGATGAATCGGAGGTACCTGCGATGTATACGACGGTAGCCGACAATACTGAACTCTCAATCAATCCTACTACTACCACGAAGCACGAGCTACACAACACTGGTGCAACAATAAATAAATAAACTAAATGGTGCCAACAGCCGTAGCTTGACTAGACTTCTTACAATAGTGATACAGGTAAGAATTATCAGTCGTGAGTACTGAGCGGAAATAACAAATATACAATAATGTAAAATAAAATGTTAAGGCTTAGCTGTGCTCTCTCTGCCGAGGGTAGCCAGGACGCTGCCGGTGGGCGATGACTGGGTGCGGTCCGTCCACGGAGGAGCGTGACGTAACGGGATCCAAGGTCGTTCCTCAGGAATGATTCGGTCGCAACAGCACGAAGGCCCAGGGACAAACGATGAAGATGCGTGGCGTAAAATGTAGCTCAACCGATGAATGTATGAGTTTGAGATGCGAAACCAACGCACACAAAACGGAAAGTCAGGAAAAAATCAAAATAAAAATGAGAATAGGAATGAAAATGAAAAGGAAAAGCCTGAAAACAAAACCTAGATTAGACGACTTGCATAGTTGATGACACTTGTTAATGTATTGAATTTAAAATAAACGATTTAAAGAAAACTATACTAGTAAATTACCTGAGTTGGTATGCGGCTTGAAGTGAATTTTATGAAGCGAACAATGATCCGGAATATTCCGTATTAATAATTACTTTAATTATTATTCTCTTGGAGCGGTAGCGACGCTGATCCAGTAACTGGGCAATTTCGTTTTTAAACTATATCGCGAATTTGCAAAAAAATGTCGCACAGCTCTCTCGCTCAAAACTGGTTAAACAGTGAAAAAAAATTATTAAAACCGTTAAAATTCAACGCATATCCGGCGACAAGTAAAATCAAGTTAAATACCAAAAAAAGTGTCATCTACCCCTGCAAGGCGTCCATCGTCGAATTGTACGACAGCATAGCAGTAACAGTTGCATACGCTGCCGTAAATAACTAGTGTCCTGACTTGCCGTTGTGCAGCACCAGAGATGTCAAAAGAAGGTGAAGGCGAAATTTGACAGATGACTAAATGATAACATAGGTGATTGAACAGAAATAGAGCAGACATAAGGTAAGTACAAAAAAGGATGAGATGTAGTCAAGAATGAATTACCAATACTAATGTTATGATTTTCAGGTGATTATAATGATGATGAAAATAAACGATGTGGTGAATCCTAAATCTAACTGTAACAAATCGAACTATATAAAAACGAGCTACGATACCTCTCCACAGACTCGCTACTCTGCAACACAACGGAAAACGAATATGAATGTATAAAATCAAAAATTGAACTTGCAAGTAAGAACATTGGAATCATACATACAGTTACAATACATGAACAAAGCTATAAAAAAACAAATAACAAACCATGGTACAATGAAACCTGTGTACAACTTAGAAGGGACACTAAAAGGAACCTAAGGAACTGTAAAAAATATAACTTCTCAACTGAGAAACTAAAAGAATACTTGGAATCAAAAAAATATTATAAAGTGTATCTAAACGAACAAAAATCCAAATATAAGAACGATATAAAAGAAACTCTTGGGAAAGTTAAAGATCAAAAGCAATTCTGGAAAGCTATAAAATCTTTAAATCCATCGAAATATAACTCGAATCCAATCAGTCTAAATGAGTGGACAAGGTATTTTCAAGAATGGCACAACGACACTTTAATAAACGAACAAACCTTCTTTGATATACACCACCCATATTTAGATGATAACATAACGATCCATGAACTAAACATAGCCATACGAAATCTTAAAACTAACAAAAGCCCAGGTACTGATGGAATACGAAATAAACAGCTGCAAAATTTGCCATCAGAAACAAAAGAACTTCTCTTAAAAATGTTTAACAACTTTTTGAAAGAGGAAAACTTTCCATCTCAACGCAAAAGCACAAAAGTAGCGTTAATCCACAAAAAAGGGGACCCCAAGGACATGAACAACTATAGGCCAATTGCGCTAATTAACACCATCACAAAGTTATTCACTTTTATTCTAAATAGCAGAATTCAAACCTGGTTTGAAAGCAAACAGCTACTACCCGAGGCGCAATCAGGCTTCAGAAAAAAGAGATCATATATTGATAACATATTTGTCCTAAACTCTATCATCCAAATAACTCACTTGATAAATAAAGAGGGCATATACGGGATCTTTATCGATTTTAAAAAAGCCTTTGATTCGGTATGTCATGAACTGTTGTGGACTAAATGCTACAACCTAGGCCTAAGCGGAAAACTCACCCGGCTGTTAAAAAATATTTACAACGGAGCAACTTTGAAAGTTAGCCTAAATAATAAACTTTCGGTTGAAATAAATATTACAAAAGGGGTACTCCAAGGTGAGTGTACAAGTCCGCTTCTGTTTGCTTTATTTATTTCGGACTTGGAGTCGTTCATCAGAGGAAGAAACCTGGAAGGCTTCCATGTTAATCAAAAAACCAACATTTTATCCCTACAATATGCAGATGACGTGGTACTCTTAGCATACTCGCCCCATGACGTACAAAGAAAGCTTACAGCCTTGTCGGACTACTGTGACTCCCTGCAATTAACAATCAACCCCGAGAAAACTAAAATTCTCCACTTCCATCAGGGCAGACCTCCTAAGCGTAAAATAAGGCATACTTGCCAAAATCATGTGATACAATATACAAAAAACTATACATACTTGGGAATGGTTTTCACAACCTCGGGACTCTTCAACGAAAACACTAGAACTCACCTATCAAAAGCATCTAGAGAAACTGGAGCAGTAAAAAAACACTCTCACCAAAGCAAAACTTAATTGCTGGGATACTAACATCGAACTATACAAATCTATAATAGTTCCAACACTCCTGTATGGAGCTGAAGTATGGGGCATGACACAGCTACCAAACATCGAAAAAGGATTGACAAGATATTTTAAAAACTTATATTCTTTGGCCAGAACAACGCCAAACCATCTAATAAGAAGAGAAACTGGCGAAGTAACTCTTGAAGTGAGAATCCTCGAAAAAACTCTCAACTGGTGGATTAAAATTCTAATTATGCCGGATGAGAGATTCTCCAAATTATGTTATAATAAACTTTTATTACTAAATAATAAAACTAACCCTAATCCCACCAGGAGAAAACGAAACAACTGGGTACAGCATCTACAAGAGTCGCTAAAGATAGCCCATTTCGAGTGCGTATGGCAAAGTCAAAGCTGTATTACCGCGAAAAAGGAAACCCGCAACATACTAACCTCATACCAGGAGCTTCGGTACGAAGAGGATACAAGGAAAATAATTAATGCTACCTACAACCCTATGTTTCAAACATACAACACAAGCTTCAACTATCTCTCCATAGACGGGCATACAACGTTATCAGAATAATCATGCAACTGAGAACTGCTAACACCAAATATTTTCAAAGTTATCAAGACGGATATCAACACAAATTTTATCAACAAAAAACCTGCACTATCTGCAATACATTCCAAGCAAACGACCTAGCCCATTTCCTTTTCCAATGTCCTATACTGGAACCTATTGGAGCCGTGTACCTAGCAAAATATCTAAATGGAAATGAAAACAATTACACAAGCCTCCTTTCGGAACTCTCAAAAAATAAATGCCTCGACATATTTCAATATTATTGAGAATCTTTAAAAACACGTGCATTTATTTTAAATGTCTAAATATTTCATAAGAATAAATTACAACCTTGCAATGTATCCAATTCATTTGTATATTTTTTATAGACAAATAAATTATTATTATTATTATTATTTTATTTTTTTTATTCTGGCTTCCTGGCGGACCAACTGCTAAGGTCATATGCCGCCATTACGCCCTGATCCTGCGTTTTAGGTCTTAGAGTCAACAGCAACTTATTATTATTATTATTATTATTCTTTAAATAGGAGAATACAAAAGCTAAGTATATACCTAATTTAATGAAATAACGAGTGAAGCTAAATTACAAGAAAAATTAATTATATTTTAGGTTAGTGGAATGGGAAAGATAATAAAAAAAACAAAGGATCAGTTTGGAACGTAACAATATATATATATATATATATATATATATATATATATATATATATATATATATATATATATATATATATATATATATTTGTGTCTTAATAATGGTTTTAAGTTCTGAAGATTGATTGTGCAAAGGCAGTAGCTCTTGTAGAAGATGGAAGAAGTCATCGGTATGTGGCCAGAGTCCTAAATGTTATCTATTCTACCATCCGAAGAATATTGGAAAGATTCAGAGAGCTTGGTACAAATACGCGACGGCCTGAAAGTGGCAAGAAACGCAAGGCTAGTGTCAATGACGACCGATTTCTTGTCCTTAACACGCTAAGAAATCGACATCTAACTTCTGTTGAAACCAATAATCAGCTTCGTGAGGTTCGTGGCACACATATTAGTGTTTGGACAGTCTGCCGAAGATTAAAAGAGCATGGTTTAAAGGCTTACAAACCAGCATCTGGCCCCAAACTGCTCCCACGTCACCTAAGAGCTAGACTCCAATTTGCTCGGCAACATTTAAATTGGACTTTAGCCCAATGGAGTAATGTTCTTTTTACGGATGAGTCCAGGTTCTGTCTACATTCACCAGATGGACGGGAACGAGTGTGGAGACGAACGGGAGAACGATTTGCGGAGTGCACGTTCACCCCTAGAGTTAGCCATGGTGGAGGTTCAGTGATGGTTTGGGCAGGGGTTTCAATGGAGGCCTGCACTGATTTGTGTGTTATTCCTGAAGGCTCGCTGACGGCACAGCGATATATTGAGGAGATTCTGGCAAAATACGTCAGCTCATTTGCTCCTTTTATTGGTGATGACTTTATCCTGATGCAGAATAACGCCAGACCTCATACAGCAAGGTGCGTTAGTGAATATCTGAATGAAGTCGGGGCAGAAAAACTAAACTGGCCAGCATGTTCCCCAGATGGAAACCCCATAGAACATATTTGGAACATGCTGGGAAGGCGTGATAGAAATCGCCCAGTTGCACCGACCACAATTAATGAGCTTCGTGCGGCACTTCAGGAAGAATGGCGGAATATTCCGCAGAATGATATTCGTGGGCTCATTAGTAGTATGAGTTGGCGTATGCAGGCAATAGTCCGGGCTAGAGGAGGCAATACGAAGTATTAAACCTTATTCTGGCGAATTTTTTCTTTATAATCTTTTTTAAGGTCCATTTGCTGAAAAGCATAATTATTCTTAATTTAATTTTTTGTTTTTCTTCTTCATTAAATAAATTGATAAATATCATATGTTGTTTTCTTTTACCAACTAACAGACTATTTCATCGTAAAACATCAAAAGTTTTGTTAAAAGTACTACTAGAACAATGTTGTTAACAAAAATTAAAGAAAAAAATAATGGACCGTTTTTATTGCACCTGAATGTATATATATATATATATATATATATATATATATATATATATATATATATATATATATATATATATAAACGGTTATTGTGCGGCCCATTTTATATATAGATATATATATATATATATATATATATATAAACGGTTATTGTGCGGCCCATTATATATATATATATATATATATATATATTGAATTTTAAATTTCCGCGAGTGTTATTGATGTAACTAGAATTCTTGCGGGTATCTTCTCACGTTGGTCTAGTTTGGTTCTGAGAAGAACCGTTGTTTAGACGACGTTTCGGCAAGGTCTCACTTGCCATCTTCAGGTCTTGGGTTGATTCCGTGTTCTCGATCTGGTGTTAGGTATTTCAGGACTAGTGTAACAAACTTTAACAGCTTATTCCTGACGTCATTTTGAGCCAAAAATGTCATATGAACATAGATCTTATTCCTTCTAGTTACCAAAATACAAGAGGTTGAAGTTCTATAAATAACACGAAATTTTCAAATTTTTGTAATCAAGATACTTTCGAAAAACAAGAGTTTTATTGAAAAGTCATATCTTATTTGTCTTAATTAATTTTATTTATTAATAATAACATGCATACGAGTTCAAGGCGCTCATTTTGAACACTTGCTGTAATTTTTTTAAATTTGTTATCTTATTTCATATTGTGTTAACCTATTCCATGTTTGGTTATGTTGTTCTGTGTCTATTTAATTGTGTCATTTTATGTTTTTTTCTCTAAATCGTATTCGTTAATATTAATAAATAAAATTAATTAAGACAAATAGGGTATGACTTTTCAATAAAACTCTTGTTCTCCGAAAGTATCTTTATTATATATATATATTAGGGTGGACCTTAATTAGGTAATTTCTCAAATTTTGTCACTCTCACCCCAACAAGTGGTTCGAAATGTGAAAAAAAAAATTATGTTCACGAAATGTTTTTAATTGGAGAAATTGACGGAAACATAACTGGAGATGAACTCCCGTCTATAAGACAAGTCTTTTTACTGATGAACTCGATTCACCTGTAATTCAGATTGATCAAGACCAAGCTGGACCTTCCAATCCTAAAAAATCACGGAGTACGGTAAACATTCTGGATGAAAGATTGATATCTGTTTTAGACAAGTGCAAGATAAGTAATAGAGATGCTGTTCATCTCATACTTGCTGTAGCTAAAAATCTTAATTACAACATCAAATCCTTAATAGTTAATGTTTCATCCATTAGACGGTATAGAGACAAATTACTTTTTACTTAATCCTAAAGCCCATCTACCTTTCGGTGTAGGGCTGGAATTTCTCTTTACTCTTTTCTCTCTTGTTCCGTGGGTTTTCTTTTCCAGTAGTCTTTCCAGGCGTTCCTGTCTTCCATGATCTTCTTAGCTTTTGCATTTGTTAAGCCTCTGTTTTCTATTGCCGTTCTGATGTCTTCCTCCCATGTCTTTGCAGGTCTTCCTCTTTTTCTTTTTCCTGTTACTCTAGCTTCGAAAACTCGTTTGGCTATCCTCTCTTTCTGCATTCTGTGTACATGTCCTCTCCACCTTAGTTGTCCCTCTTCTATTACTTCTTGCACCGGTCTTACGTTTAGGTTGCTTCTGTACGTCTCGTTTCTGATTCGGTCATATTTTGTTTTTCCTTCAATTCTTCTGAGGAACCTCATTTCCACGTTTCTTATTCTGCTGTGTATTCTCTCCGTTGTTGTCCATGATTCGCTGCCGTAAGTTAGAACTGGGATTGCCACTTTCTTGAACACTTCGATTTTTGTCTGTGTAGGTACTTCTCTCTTTGCTAGGAATTTACTTTTGAGGGCATTGAAGAGTCTCCCGCCCTTATTAACTCTTTCTGTTACCTCTTGATTAAGGTTACCGCTTTCGTGTATGGCCACTCCAAGGTATTTGAAGCTTTTCACTTGCTCTATAATTGTGTTTCCTATTTTCGTGCTATGTATTATTCCCGTGTTGTTTATTATCATGGTTTTGGTTTTTTCCTTGTTTATTGTCATGTTCCAGGCGTCAAGCCCCTCCTTAACCAAATTGATGTTGTGTTGAAGGTCTCCTTCGTTTTCTGCTATTAAAACAATGTCGTCCGCATAACTTAGTTCCGCAATTGTTATTTTTTCCATATTCCAGTAGCCGACTTTGTACACCTTTAGTCTGTTTCTGAATTGTTTCATTGCTTCATCCAGATATAAGTTGAAAAGCAGGGGGCTCAGTATGCATCCTTGCTTTAAGCCCGTGGTTGTTTCAAACATTTCTGATGTGTTGTTTCTTACTCTGACGAAGCATTTATTTTGTTCGTAAAGTCTTTTGACATTTTTTATTGTTTCTGTGTCTACGTCTCTTGATGCCAGACATTTCCATAGTAATTCCCTGTTAACTTTATCGAACGCTTTTTCTAAATCGATGAAGCATAAATGCGTGCTTTTATTTACTGACCTGGCTTTTTCTGTTAATTGACGTAGTGTAAATATGTGGTCTTGTACACTTCGTCCCGGCCTGAACCCGCTTTGTGTTTCTTCCATCGTGTTCTCTACTTGCTTCCTTATTCTGTTTTCCAGAATTCTGGCATATAGTTTTGCTGATGCGCTAAGTAAGGTAATACCCCTGAAGTTTTTACAGTCCTTGCTGTCGCCTTTCTTAAAAATTGGGGTTATCATGCCTATTTGCCAATCTCGCGGTGCGCCCTGTTTTCCTACTTTGTTAAAAATACTTCTCAGGCATTCTTGTCCTCTTGTGCCCATAAATTTTAGCATCTCCGCCGTAATTTTGTCGTATCCCGGTGCTTTTCCTAGTTTCATTTTCCCTATTGCTACTGTAAGTTCTTCCTCTGTGATATGGTTTGTATCTCGGGGTGAGTTTTTGCCTCTTCTTATTGTTACATCTTTCTCCTTTTGTGTATTAACTAGGCTGCTATCTTCGAATAGTGACGAATTACGAGAATTAAAAGCATTGCATATTAAACGAGTATTTGGAAATCAAGAATTAAGGGCCATTGTTTTGCATTGGGATGGAAAAATTATGTACGATTTGGTAAAACGTGACATGACAGATAAATTGCCAGTTGGTATTACGAATCAGAACGTAGAAAAACTTCTAGGGGTACCAGAATTGGCAAGTGGCAGTGGGTCATCCCAAGTAAATGCGGTTTATGAGGTAATACAGGATTGGGGAATTACTACAAAAATAAAAGCATTTTGTTGTGACACGACACCGTTAAATCTTGGTCGTATAAAAGGCGCAGCTTCCATTTTAGAGCAAATGCTAGAGAAAGATATTTTATTCCTACCTTGTCGACACCATATTATGGAACTTCTTTTAAGAAGCGCTTACGAAGACAAATTTCTCGGAACTACTGGTCCAAATGTGGATCTTTTTCATAGGTTTAAAAAGAAATGGAATGAATTTGATAAATCTAGTTTCAAAACAGGACTTGATGATGAAGTATTAAAATTAATCTTGGTGGACCAGAAGGACAATATTAATAATTTTATTGTAAACATTTCACAAAATAATCTACCGAGAGATGATTATCGAGAACTCCTGGAATTAGTTCAAATATTTCTGGGATTTGTTCCTTCCCGTGGTATCAATTTCCGACCTCCGGGAGCAGATCATCACGCTCGATGGTTATCAAAGGCTATATTTTGCTTGAAAATCTATTTATTTCGCGAATCATTCAAACTTGGTGCAAAAGAAGAAAAAGGAAACGCTCAGGTCTGCATTTTTGTTGCTTTAATTTATGTTGGAGCCTGGTTTACCTGTCCAATTTCGATTAAAGCTCCAAACAACTATTTTAAGGTATTGAAGCAAATATATGATTTTCGAACAATCGATGCCAAAATTTCGGTTGTCGTGTTACAAAAATTATGTAGTCACTTGTGGTACTTAAGTCAAGAAGCAAGTGCCCCGGCATTTTTTGACGATGAAGTCCCAATATCAATAAAAAGAAACATGGTATTAGCGATGAAAAGTACCGCCTCAGAAGATGACATGGATGAACAAACCAGCAAAAAATTTATTTTAAGACCTATGGAAACGACAAACAATTGGATTACATCATAACGCCTCAGTCTCGTAATTTATTTAAAAGATTTGAAATAAATGAATCATTTTTAGAAATAGACCCATCTGAATGGTCGACTAATGAACATTTTGTTCAGGGATTGAAGATCTTGAGTAAGCTGAAAGTTGTGAACGATCCTGCCGAAAGAGCTGTGAAACTGACCCTGGACTATAACAACTTACTCACGAAAAATGACAGGCAAAAGCAAAACATTCTTCAAATTGTCAGCGAATACAGAAAAAACTTTCCTGATGCAAAGAAAGAGACCATAATGAAAGCACAAAGTGAGTAGAACTTTTAATACCGATTGTATTCATTTCTTAGCTAAGTCAGAATCTAATGATGGTTGTTTTTACAGCTTCTACTTTATTCTGCAACATTTATAAAGGTGTGTCACCAGAAATGATTATGAGTCGTGGAGGAAACAGACCAAAATCAAAATGTTAAATATTATATGTGAAACAGAATACCAACATTATTTTTGTAACATTCAATAAACATGAACTTTAGCAATTGGGTAATTGTCCGTTTTTTTAACACCTATAGCTTGCGTCATCATAAAATGCATAAAAATGTACCTCAGATATTGTACAGCTAAAACATTACTAAGTTAATGATATTTAATAATACCAGCCTTATTGTTAAACAAAATATTGACTCAGTTGATTGAAACTTAATTGCAATCAAAATATTTATAATTCAAGGTATGAAAGCTAATTGAAACATATTTAATGGGTTATAATCTGCATCTAAACTTTGAAAAAGGCGAAGAAACAATCAGCAATGTCGATAAGGTAACTGAAAATATAATTTTTTCATACATTTTATCACGTTTTATCACGTTCAGAAAAATTCGCACTTCACGCGAAAGAATATATCACTTACCGAGATCTGCGTAGGCAGAGTGCCACACCCAGTTATGGGTAAAAGGCATGATGATATATTTATTTTATTTATTTATAGAAAAATTCGGAAAAAAATTCCTCGTGTGTAAAAATACCTAGAAAACGTTAAGTGTGATACAAAATATTTTAATTGTTTGAAACAAACCGATTAATTGACGATTTGTCGTAAAAATGATTAAAAATAACTATTTTTGCCTACAGGCACGTGTTCCCATGGGTAAAAAATTTTTTTTTATTGAAAATAATTTTTTTTTCACATTTCGAACCACTTGAGGGGGTGAGAGTGACAAAATTTGAAAATGACCTAATTAAGGTCCACCCTAATATATATATATATATATATATATATATATATATGTATACAGGGTGAGTCTGGGAAGACGGGCCTTTAACTTTTTTATTATGAGTAATAGAAAAAAATGGTTCATATGAAAGTTTTATTATTTTAAATATACTATTTGATGGCAGATGTAGATATTTTTTATAAATATTTTGGTGGTTTTGAAATTTAAAAGGAATGTATTTATGTTTTTTTGAGAATTCTATGCACTGTCATAAAATTTATATTTAGTTCTCTGGAAATTTCCCGCACACTCATTGTTGGCTCCAGTTCTATTAAAGCAGGAATATTTTCTT
Source organism: Pterostichus niger (assembly GCA_947425015.1). NCBI lineage: Eukaryota > Metazoa > Arthropoda > Insecta > Coleoptera > Carabidae > Pterostichus > Pterostichus niger. Next base: position 35,272,782 of record OX380334.1, on the reverse strand, counting down.
CATTGTTATAAATTCTTTCATTTATTTCTTTTTTGAAATTTAGTGTTCCTGTCTTTTCAAACTTTACTATAAACCTCTGTATAGTTGCCGTACTTTGATAATAATAAACCCTAATATTGATTTAATATCACAGTTTGGCAAAATAAATACTAATAATTTGACGTATAAAACGTTACGCATTTGTTCATCTCTTGTTTTTAATTCCATGGCTATTACTATTACATTGAAATTATGTGAATTTTCAAATTTTATTTCTGCAGTTATGAAGTAGCCAAAATGAATTTTGTTTATTGATTCGGATGTAGAATTTTATGCTTTACAACATTTATTTGAAACATTTTTTCCTAAAATAATTAGGGAAGCAATGCGCACGGAAAAACTGATTTGCCATGTTAAACGCCTATGTTTCACTTTTCGTGTTACACCCGGTATATATATATATATATATATACAGGGTGTAACATGAAAACCTGGCCATAGGCGGTTAACATGGGAAATCAGTTTTTCTTTGCGCAAAAGTGGCCAATTGATTTTAGACAAAAATGCTTCAAATAAAAGTTGTAGAGCTCGAAAGAAATTATGGATCCAAATCAGTGTTCAGATTTTAATTTGCACGTTTTGTAAGCGCAGTAATTGCATTAATATTTTTTAAGAATTTCTACTTTATAGTGATAGCCATGGAATTGAGACAAAATGATAAACAAATGTATAAAGTTTTAACTGTCAGAAAAGTTTAGTTTTAAATAGATTTGTGATTTATTTAAGAGACAATAAAGGTGATTGTTGTAATATCATTATTGAAAATGGATAATTGTATGTTATATTTTTTAAATATTTATTATAATAAATAATAGAATTTTAAATAAAATAAATAAATAAATCATCACGCCTTTTACCCATCACTGGGTGTCGCACTCTGCGTAAGCAGATCTCGGTAAGTGATATATTTTTTCGCGTGAAATGCGGTTACCAGCCGTCAAATCACGGCCTCCAAATATATTAGTGGTGGAGGAGCCACAGGGGTAGATTTTTTAAATTGGTGAAAATTGTTTGTCGGCTGTGGGGATCGAACCAGGGTTCTCAAGATCCACAGGCCGACTCGATACCACTGAGCCACCTACCCCATAATAATAATAATAATAATAATAGAATTTTTACGCAAATAATTATTTTATTTATTTGGAAATAACATTAAATTACAAAAGATGTTCGAAAAGTCCTCCGTTTTGTGCTAAGCAGTAGCCTAATCTATTGTAGAAACTATTTCTAACATTGCACAACTGTCTAATATTTATTTTGTTGCATTCGCCTACAACAAGGTTTTTAAGTTCTTTGATGGCATTATATCTTTTTTTATAAACGCACGACTTTAAGTGTCCCCATAAAAACAAGTCACAGGGATTTAAATCTGGAGACCGTGCTGGCCAGTTTACTGGCCCTCCACGCTTTATCCAACTTTCTGGAAACGTATCATTCAGATAATTTACAACGTCTCTTGTATTATGTGCAGGACAGCCGTCGTGCTGGAACCACACATACTCATTATTTGCGTGGGCTATTTCCGGTACCACTATTTCTCGTAACAATTCTAAATAAGTGTTTCCATTTAATCGTTTAATAAAAAAAGGACCAATAATTTTGTTGCCTAAAATTCCTGGCCATACGTTTACTGATTGTCGATATTGTGTTCTGGATTCAATAACAATGTGCGAATTTCTCTGAGACCAGTGTCGAAAAATATTTTTATTTGGTGCACCATTCAGCGTAAATGTACACTCATCTGTAAATAATATTTTTTAAAAAACCTCCTATCATTGGCCTTTTCCATAATTATTTCGCAAAATGTTGCGCGTCTTTCGCAATCGTGTCCAAAAATTTCTTGGTGGTTTTGTATTTTATAAGAATAGTATTTATATATTTTTAATATTCTATAAACCGTCATGAAACTAATATTTAGTTCTTTTGAAATTTCTCTGACACTGAGATTTGGTTCCATTTCTATTAATGCTAGTACATTTTCTTCATTATTATTATTTCTATCTCCATGCACAGGTCCCTGTTCCTGTTCCACTTGATTATTAAATGTACCGGTCTTCTCAAATTTGATAATAAAGTTCTGAATTGTTGTTTTACTTGGAATGTTATGAAGCGGTCAAATAATACTGATTAAGTGTAGAGTAAATACGATGATCGACTGTTTGAATAATGACGAAAACTTTGATAATCGGAATAACAGTCTAATATATTTTGAAAAAGTTACAATTCCAACGTTTCGGTGATAACAATCGCCTTCTTCAGGGATCTACAAAAAATTAACAGGAACTTATTTTTTATAATAACACAGAAACAAAAAAACTTACATGTAACGTCTAGTAATTAACATAAACAAAATGTTGAAAAAAACTGAACATAATAGTCATAATTTAAAATAATAAATAGTCAAATAGGTTTAAAAATTACAACAACTCTTAACATAAACAATAAAACACATTAAAAAGAACATTACAAAAAATCATGATCACAGTTTTAAATCTAGTCACAGAATGAGAACAAAAATGAAATTAATTGTTACAACCAAATTAAACAAACGAATCAAGCATGGAGTGGAAAAATAACGAATTAAAAGAGAATGATAAAAAGTAGTTAGGCAAAATAAAATACAAAAATGTATTGTGGGAACTATAATTACACACACTGATTTTTTTATTAAATTGCAATAAATATTGCTTAAGTTTTCTATGTCCGTTTGTGCATTAATGTTGTTTTTATCCGACTTTATATATAGCATCTCTAAAGTTAATCTTTTATTTAAAATTTTCTCATTTTTTAATATTTTAGTGTTGTCGAAGGCGAACTGATGGTTGTTAGTTTTTGAATGTTCCACTAAGGCACATTTTATAGTTTTATTTTTGTTTTCACAATTTCTTTTATGTTCTGTTAATCTAATTTTTAAATAGTTTGAATTAAATTCTTTTTTAGTTTTATCTTTGATTTTGCTATATAAATCATTAATTGTTTTATATTGTTTGTAAGCTATGGTTAATTCACATTTTTCTTTAAATAGTTTTTTTAATTTTAGGAGTTAAACGTTGAATATATGGCATAGATATGTATTTTATTTCACTTTTATTATTTCTTATGTTACTGGACTCTACTTTTGTATTATTTAAAATTTTATTTATTGTTTTATTAGGAAAGTTATTAGCTTTTAATAAATTTTTAACTGTGTTATTTATTTCTGAGTGATAAATACTGGATGTGAGTTGAAGCGCTCGATTTTTTAAGTTTGTGGCAATATTAAGTTTTTGATGAATTGGATGATTTGAATTGTAATTTAAATATCTTGTTGATGATGTGGGTTTTTTGTACCATTTAGTGGAGATAGTGTCGTCATTGTTGTGTATTATTAAGATGTCTAGGAACGGAATTTGATTGTTGGTTTCTAATTCTGACATAAATTGTATATTTTTGTGAAAACTATTAAAAACATCTTCTACTAATTTAATTTTATTAGCAGGTACAATTGTTAATATGTCAACTACATATTTTTTTAAAAATGTGATTCAAATGGTAGCTTTTGTAGTATGGAAGAAACCGCATGATCCATAACAAGATTTGCTAGTACTGGTGATAGTGGAGACCCCATTGTTGTATTAAATTGTTGTTTGTATACTTTGTCGTCATATACGAAATAGCTATTGTTGTACCAAAATTCTGTAAATTCTAAAAATTCTTTCTGAGGTATATTGGTTTTTAAGCTAAAGATGTTCCACTTTAATTTAATTACTTCTACTATTAATTCTAATGGAATATTAGTGAATAGGGATACTACATCTAATGATATTAATATATGATTATCCGGAATTTTTATAGATGAAATGGTGTTAATAAGGTCTATTGAATTTTTTACATAATAATCATCATTTTCCATATTACTGAGAACTTGGCTTAAATATTTTGATGAATTGTAAGTTAGGGAATTTATTCCTGACACTATAGTGTCGCGCTCATGAAATACTTAGAATATTTTCAAGCTCTAGTCATACGTATTCTCCTAATAAGGACAGGTTATCACACACTAAGGTATTGTAATGAGTTTTGCATTACGCATAATGAGTAATTGCTGCCGCAATTACCTAGCATGAGCTCGACAGCAACCTCCTGAATACCATGTTCTCCGAATACTTGTTTTCGCACTTAATTTCGCACGCTTCTCGATAAGAGGACACATCGCTTCGCAAACCAGGAAGTAGCCGACCGCAATCATGCAAGATGGACTGCGGTCTAGCTCCTTCGCGGTTCCGTGTAATCGTTAAGGAGTCCCGGATCTCAAGTTCAATGTTCAAAATATAGATCTCCTAGTTTAGTCACAGTTGCTTTAGTAATCACCTTTTTTGGAGACACTTACGAGAAGACTGCGTTAGAATCTAAGAAAAGAATGCATCACGGTAGATTTTAGTGTAACCTAAACCCGAGAATCGGGAGCTTGACGGAAATAGCTAACCACAGTGTCTGATGCACTTCGTATAAAAACTCAAGTTCTAGAAGAGTCAAAGACAGTGGTAAACAGTAGAACAGTAGTCGACAGTCGATGACAGTCGTACACAGTTGTCGCAGATAGTTTTTGTAAAGAGTCGTAAACGGTCGTCGACGGTTTAACCAGCAAACGAGAAGTCGAGTCGCTAGTTCTTCCACACTCAGTCAAAACAAGTGCATCAGTACACGATGGTGAAGCCATGGGAAACTTTGTAAGTACAAATTGTAATCTTAATTAATAAACATCTTTGTAAACTATTCGCTTGTATTCATTGAAATCCACACGGTAGAATGAAGTCCTGGCACTGTTTTACTGGAGTCTTCAACACGGTACCCATCTTGAGCTATGAGTAATGTCGTCACGTCAGTTGTTTGTGGCATTATCATAGTTGTAAACTGTTACAAATTATAATTATTTTTATAACGTCTGCTCAGTATACTCTAATGTCGGTTACTGATTATTTTACTAAGATCCCCCGAGACGTGACAATAGGACGCATCGGATAACCTGTTTTATGCACTTTAATTAAACCATATATTTTTGGAGGCACAGAATTTTCGATTATTAGTTGTTTTTTTTTAATTGATTCATTAATATTGTAATGCTTCTTCTACTTTTGGCGCGCTACACACAAAACCAAGGCCTTTCGGCTTACACAACAAAATCAAAGGAAGCACCACATATACAATACCTGGCTAACTATGTTCAGCGGTGCTGGGCGTAGGTTCCGGAGGCGCCACCTAGCTCGAAAAAAAAGAAGGGACACTCTAGTGAGCTAGGAACTAGTGACACAAAAGGTATGATGCGCATAACATAATAAATCAAAATCACAACTAAAATACAAGTTAAACTTTAATCTAATCTTTGTAACCAAAACAACACACTAAATCAAAAAACAGAGATTAAGATGTAACTTAACTGAGCGGTGGAATCTGCTATTCAACTAAGACTGTGTCAGACGTACGCTGCAAAAAAATGGTAGGTTGGACTATCTAATCCTCTTCTTCTGAGACTCCTGGAGAGGAGGACGGAGATGAAGAGTTGAAGTAGACCGATCCTCTCGACTGGAGATCAAGTATGGTGAGCTTCCGGACGTAAAAAGATGTGGTGGTCCTTGGTAAAGTGCGTGAAGCCACTCAGTACACTGCTTGTCTCGACAATCGTCTTCAGAAGGTTAATGTAGGTCACTTCTCCAAGCCTCTCCTCTCTTAGGTAGCTCAGACTAAAATCCCTTACTGATTGCACCTAAAACAGGGTGTAAACCAGCAGCAAACCATACCACAAATGTACATACAAAAGCGCAAAGCGTATAAAGCAAGAATGACAAAGCAAGGGTTCCAAATCGAAATCGTTAACAAAGCTCAAGTTAATTAACAAACTGTAGGTTACAAAGCAAAACTTAAATACAAAATCAAACAAAAGTATTACAAAATGTTCATAGTCAAAATTCTCAAAAAATACAAAATGTTTCAGAATTAACGTTACGTTACGCAAGCACATAAGAAAATGACGGTGAAAATAATGAGAATGGTGAAGAGATGAATAATGAATGACTGGGGTTGTTGAGACAGGGACGTTGGACAGGAAGTAAGTCTCTACTTACACAATAAACAGGCTTCGCGGCTTTGTGGTGGTTGGTTTTGACTCAAAATATCAAAAATCTCAAATGTGCTCATCAGCAACCAAAAAGTCAAACCAGACCAAACAAAACTTAAACAAAATATCACAAACTTAATATCTAATCAAATAGCACAAAGCCCGCCAAGTATGTTCCAAAAAAATGAGGCAGCTTTTCTAACTGAGCAGAAAAGTTCTCAAAAAAACAAAACGCCTGTAAACTCCTAAATTGTCCAAAAGAAACAGTCGGGTCTCAACACATTCTCACACACATGCTATCAATGAATAATGATGAACGAATATGATATGAAGGGAGAGGGGATACAAAAATGGTGGCCGGAAATGAAATTCAGAAACAAAAATGAACCAACACGTGGTTCAAATACACGTGAAGCATGTATTTCACAAAACAAAAGTTAAATCCAAACAATAGCAAAACCCCCCAAAATGTTTATACAGAATTACTAAAATGATATGCTACAAAAAGGACAAGTGCATGTGGACAGAACATGACTTCATACACGAACCGGTAATCTAGCTAAGTTAAACAAAAAGGCGATTCTGTCCGAGTTCAATCGATCTAAATTTACTACAATTGATAATAAGCATCCGAGTCTAAAATTTTACTAAGATGATTGACGCTACGTTAAATTTAACCTAAAAATGAGACACGAACATGTGCTCCACAAAACAAAATAAATGAAATCAAATATCAAAAATAAACCGTTTTAACTAATAAACTTCAAATCAGTAAAATCTTAGTTTGAACACTTACTCTCAAAATGCAGTCAGCACGGTGATGTTCATGGATCTCGTCGTTATCTTCACAAAATCAAAAAACTCAAGCCAACATGGCCGACAACAAAATAAGATCTCGAACAGCATCCACAAAATCAACCGATCACGACGAAGTCTGAAGGCAGAACCCCTGATCGACCGTCTCCGATGAAATCTCGAAGCAGAATCTGGATCGACCGTCGTCGCTGAACTCTCGAAGCAGAATCTCTGGTTTGACAGCCAGCCAAAAAAAAACTCATCTCTCTCTCGTGACAAAAAAATGAACTACAGAAATAATCCAGCAAAAAAATTGAATCGTAGATCTGCTACTTGATTTGCAGGCAAGCATGGCGGGTGGTGGTGAAGAAAATCATTACACTTCCTCCTTTCTCTCCCAAAAAAAAATGAATAAGCTACAGCTTAGAATTTTTTTTTCTAGGTCAGGTACTACTCAGACTTAGATGATTCGTCAGAGTCAGGATTAGTCTTAAGATCCTTGACATGCCATCTTCCAAGGTGGTTACCATCGAGATCAGTGAGTTGATAAACCAAAGGTGAGATTTTCTTGGAAACTAAACAGCGAATATATTTGGGTGCCAGCTTTGAGGAAAAATAATTAGCTGCATTAGACAAGACATAATTGCGCTTCCAAACAGTATCTCCAACATTAAATTGAAGTGGGCGACGGCGCAGATTGTAAGTACGAGTATTACGATGATGAGCCGCAGATAACTTGTGGACGACTTCTTTGTAAGTATCGGAAAATTTAGCTAGTTGTTGAGCATATTCTTCACGTGAACCAAGTTCAAGTTGATCCGCAGGAGTACCGTAGAATTTTCCGGAGACAGGAACATGGCGACCAAAATTTAGAAAAGCAGGACTGTATCCAGTCACTTCATGAGTAGCGGTACGAATCGCTTGTGACAAAGCAGGTAAGTGGACATCCCAGTGTCGTTGATTCTTGTTGATAAAACAGCGGATAGCGGTTTTGATGACACGGTTGCAACGTTCAACAAAATTTACTTGAGGATGATACTTTGCGTTATACCATAACTTAGGTATATCGTACTTAGATAACAGACTGCTAAATACTTTACTACGAAACTGAGTCGCATTATCAACCAGAATAATTTGCGGGACGCCGTGCATGAGAAAAACGTCTTTTTCCAGGTAATCGCAAATTTTGGAAACGGTACCAGAACGCAAAGGAAACGTAAGTGTGAATTTCGTGAACCAGTCAGATATGACAAGGATGTAAGTATGTCCAGTCGTAGAACGAGGTAGGGGTCCAATAAGATCGCAGGCAATACACTGCCAGGGAAAGCGAACTTTCTTTTCTGTTCCCATTAAGCCAGCAGGACGCAAGTGAGAAGTTTTGTTAGCTAAACAAATAGCACAGCGAGTGACGTACTTGTGCACATAAGAACGCATTTGAGGCCAGTAATAATGTTCGGCAACTCGTAGGAAGGTTTTCTGCACACCAAGATGAGCGCCAGCAGGAGAGTCGTGACATAGACGTAAAATTTCGGATCTTTGTTCATGAGGAACAACAAGTTTCCACTCAGACAAGTTAGTAGGCATTGCGCTACTGCGAGGAATGTGTTTATAAAGAATGTTGTTCTCCAAATGCCAATCAGGGTACGAATTGGGCTGAGTACAGATCTTAGTACGCAAATTAGTGTACCACTTATCCGGAGTATCAGAAGAGATGTCGAGTAACGCTAGTTCAACAGGAGCTCTAGACAATGCATTAGGGACGACGTTTCTTTTTCCAGGACGACGCTGTCGAAAAGTGTTATTGGAAAAATGGAGAGACAAACGAAACTGTTGACAGAAATCAACGCCAAGAATAAGTGTATGGCGCAATGAAGGGACAACAGCCGTGTTAACTGACTTGGTGGTTCCATTTAGGGTGATCGGTAACAAAACATATCCTAGGATTGGTTGTGAAACGCCATCGGCAGTGAAGACATTGCTGGTCGCGTGAGAGGTGAATTTTAAGTTCTCAGAAGATAACAAAGATAAACCAGGTTTTCCTAAGACGGTTAAATTAGCTCCAGAATCAAGTAACGCGGTCACGTGCTTAGTATTGATAGTAACGTCGATATAAGGTCGTTGATCATGTCCCACATTCCGAAAAACAGGTGATATTGAATCATTCATAAAGTTATTTATTTCGTTAAGCCATTGTGTCCAACGAAGTCGTTCAGCACAGGTGTTTGGCCGACGGTTTCGAGTGCTGATGGTTCGAGACCGGCCAAATCGTTTTTTGAAGGCTTACGCAAACAGCGCGGGCAAGTAGCACGAGTTACATTTGGTGTGCCACACGTAAAACAATGTTTACGACGAGGTTGGGTGCAAGACGCTGATAGGTGGTCTTTTTGTCCGCAATTCCAGCAGGATCGAACTCGAGAATTGGTAATAGCAAGGACAGAATGATCGTTAGTGACTTCAGAACCTTGTCGCACGGGCAAACGTTCACGATGATATGCTAATTCGGGTTCTAATGTAGTAGAAGATCGAACCGGTGGATTTTTAAAGAGCAGGATTCTAGAACGGGTGTCTTCAATCTGACGGAGGTTTGAAATTAAGGCATCAAAAGTTTGAGAATTAAATAGAGAGCGATCTCTCTGAAAATAAGGTTGTAGGTTGCCAATAATGAACATAATTTGAGTTAGTTCTGCAGGAGGTGATAAAAGATGGCTGAAGAGATTTCGCATGATTGCCACGTAAATTTCAACTTTTTCGTCGGGTCCTTGTGTTCGGTGACGAATTTCATCCCATAGACGCATTTCGTAATCCGTAGGTAGGAAAGCTGCTTTTAAACGGAGCACTAAGGCATCCCAAGAATTAACAGATGGTCTTATTGATCTAAACCAAATTAGAGCAGATCCGGTGAAGAGATCAGAAGCTTGTTGAAAGAGCTGATGATTCGTAATTCCTCGAGCTAAGGCAACTTCTTGAATTCGGTCAAGAAAAGTCATTAAACTACCATGACCGTCAAATGTAATATTGAGTTTGCTAATCCAAAAAGTTCTTGAACTTGGCAAAAAGGGATTGGTGGTGGGTGACGGAACTATTTGAGTGCTATGCGAGAAGTCAGGTTGCACAACTTGTCTTACAGAAGCATGTGGAAGCTGATGAACACTATTCGCCGGTGGAATCATAGCAAGTAAAGGTCGTGAAGCTACCAGAGAAGGTGGGGATGAAACTAAATTATTCTCAAAATCTAGTAAATCCTCGGTATTTTTACAATGTGAAGCTAATAATTCACTAACTGTAGCTAAATCTATTAAAAGCTGAGAACGGTATTCAAGAGTCGTAATACGCGAAATTCGTTTTTGTAAATATCCTAATCGTGTGGTACATTTAGAATGAAGTGATGGTGGGCAAAGATGGAATGATAACTCACCATAGATTTTCCTGAGTTTTTCCTTGCAAATTTCATACTCGGATCGAGGGTCAACAGGTATGGTAATGTTTTGAGTGAATGATCCAGATATACTTTCCATTCGTAATAATCCTCGTAATGTCTCGGTCATGTCAAAATTTGGTCCGTGGTTAACTATTCCTCTGATATTAAGCTCGTACTCTAGCTCGTCCTCTAACAAGTGATGAATATTCTCCATGGCCAGGGATATTGAAACAAAAAATTTAAACTGGATTAGTGAATGAAACAAAGATGAGAAAATGATAATGACGTGAAAGAAAGATGATAAGAGAAAGACAAACTCCAGTGCCGCTGTACTGCTATTTAACTTTACTTTGCTCCAGTGAGCAACTAACAAAGCAAAAATTAACAAAATTACAGCCCCACGTTCGGGCGCTAAAACTTATATATGTAATGCTTCTTCTACTTTTGGCGCGCTACACACAAAACCAAGGCCTTTCGGCTTACACAACAAAATCAAAGGAAGCACCACATATACAATACCTGGCTAACTATGTTCAGCGGTGCTGGGCGTAGGTTCCGGAGGCGCCACCTAGCTCGAAAAAAAAGAAGGGACACTCTAGTGAGCTAGGAACTAGTGACACAAAAGGTATGATGCGCATAACATAATAAATCAAAATCACAACTAAAATACAAGTTAAACTTTAATCTAATCTTTGTAACCAAAACAACACACTAAATCAAAAAACAGAGATTAAGATGTAACTTAACTGAGCGGTGGAATCTGCTATTCAACTAAGACTGTGTCAGACGTACGCTGCAAAAAAATGGTAGGTTGGACTATCTAATCCTCTTCTTCTGAGACTCCTGGAGAGGAGGACGGAGATGAAGAGTTGAAGTAGACCGATCCTCTCGACTGGAGATCAAGTATGGTGAGCTTCCGGACGTAAAAAGATGTGGTGGTCCTTGGTAAAGTGCGTGAAGCCACTCAGTACACTGCTTGTCTCGACAATCGTCTTCAGAAGGTTAATGTAGGTCACTTCTCCAAGCCTCTCCTCTCTTAGGTAGCTCAGACTAAAATCCCTTACTGATTGCACCTAAAACAGGGTGTAAACCAGCAGCAAACCATACCACAAATGTACATACAAAAGCGCAAAGCGTATAAAGCAAGAATGACAAAGCAAGGGTTCCAAATCGAAATCGTTAACAAAGCTCAAGTTAATTAACAAACTGTAGGTTACAAAGCAAAACTTAAATACAAAATCAAACAAAAGTATTACAAAATGTTCATAGTCAAAATTCTCAAAAAATACAAAATGTTTCAGAATTAACGTTACGTTACGCAAGCACATAAGAAAATGACGGTGAAAATAATGAGAATGGTGAAGAGATGAATAATGAATGACTGGGGTTGTTGAGACAGGGACGTTGGACAGGAAGTAAGTCTCTACTTACACAATAAACAGGCTTCGCGGCTTTGTGGTGGTTGGTTTTGACTCAAAATATCAAAAATCTCAAATGTGCTCATCAGCAACCAAAAAGTCAAACCAGACCAAACAAAACTTAAAAAAAATATCACAAACTTAATATCTAATCAAATAGCACAAAGCCCGCCAAGTATGTTCCAAAAAAATGAGGCAGCTTTTCTAACTGAGCAGAAAAGTTCTCAAAAAAACAAAACGCCTGTAAACTCCTAAATTGTCCAAAAGAAACAGTCGGGTCTCAACACATTCTCACACACATGCTATCAATGAATAATGATGAACGAATATGATATGAAGGGAGAGGGGATACAAAAATGGTGGCCGGAAATGAAATTCAGAAACAAAAATGAACCAACACGTGGTTCAAATACACGTGAAGCATGTATTTCACAAAACAAAAGTTAAATCCAAACAATAGCAAAACCCCCCAAAATGTTTATACAGAATTACTAAAATGATATGCTACAAAAAGGACAAGTGCATGTGGACAGAACATGACTTCATACACGAACCGGTAATCTAGCTAAGTTAAACAAAAAGGCGATTCTGTCCGAGTTCAATCGATCTAAATTTACTACAATTGATAATAAGCATCCGAGTCTAAAATTTTACTAAGATGATTGACGCTACGTTAAATTTAACCTAAAAATGAGACACGAACATGTGCTCCACAAAACAAAATAAATGAAATCAAATATCAAAAATAAACCGTTTTAACTAATAAACTTCAAATCAGTAAAATCTTAGTTTGAACACTTACTCTCAAAATGCAGTCAGCACGGTGATGTTCATGGATCTCGTCGTTATCTTCACAAAATCAAAAAACTCAAGCCAACATGGCCGACAACAAAATAAGATCTCGAACAGCATCCACAAAATCAACCGATCACGACGAAGTCTGAAGGCAGAACCCCTGATCGACCGTCTCCGATGAAATCTCGAAGCAGAATCTGGATCGACCGTCGTCGCTGAACTCTCGAAGCAGAATCTCTGGTTTGACAGCCAGCCAAAAAAAAACTCATCTCTCTCTCGTGACAAAAAAATGAACTACAGAAATAATCCAGCAAAAAAATTGAATCGTAGATCTGCTACTTGATTTGCAGGCAAGCATGGCGGGTGGTGGTGAAGAAAATCATTACAATATATTTGTCATTATACAATTTTTTAACTATGTTATTATTTTTATTTTGAATTTTTATAGTAATATCATTCGGTAAAAGTTGATAGGTATGAATTAGAGATGAAAAACTATCGGTAATTTCAACTATAGATTGTTCGATAGTGCTATCAGTAAACTATCGATATATCGATAGTACTATCGATAGTCAATTAAATTACTAAACGATAGTTTCAGTTACTAAACGATAGTTTTAGTTACTAAACGATAGTTACTAAACGATAGTTACTAAACGATAGTTACTAAACGATAGTTACTAAACGATAGGTACTAAACGATAGTTACTAAACGATAGTTACTAAACATTAGTTACTAAACGATAGTTACTAAACGATAGTTCCTAAACGAGAATTACTAAACGATACTATCGATAGTTTTTTTCTTTTAATTACTTATCGATAGTATTTTTTTTACAAAAGTATAAATAATTTTTTTTTCAAAATTAAAAAATCTTTGCCTATACAGAGTTTAAAATCATTTATTAAATTTGTTCCATATTTGAGAGAGAGGTAAAATAAAATTTATAATTTTTTAAATGTTACTCCCATCCCCTAAAATTTAAAACTGTTGATGTAGCTCTATTTTAAGGGATGTGTGCTAAATAATTTCTGTGAATATGGTTTTGTTACAGTTAATATTACCCGCTCTAAGGTATGTAAAATGGGAGAAATAGAAAATAAGGAAATATAAAATAAATGTCAAAAATTTATTTCTTTAAAATTTAGGCTTAATAACAAGATTTCAGAAGTTACAAATGTGAAAAATAAAAATCCAATGCAATTATGTATTTCTATCCCTAGGTATATATTATTTCTTACATTAATTTATATATTTGTCGAGATCAAGATATTAGAAAAACTAATTCCAATTCTAAACACCTTTTATATTAATTTAGATCAAATAAAAAAGAAATGTGGTGTTGTGATAGTATTTTTGGAGTTGTGATGCACACTGGATGAGTGGTAAGCGGAGACTGTCCTGGTTAGATGGAAAAAATGGTGGATTTTGGGGGTAAACAAAGAATGTAGGTACTTGAAAAACAGATGTTGTTAGGTTCGGAGAAAGCGGGCGAAGTTACAATAGCAGGTAGTGGAGAACCATGAAAATTGTACAGAATGTTGCTTAGAAACTACAGAAAATTAACGAATATATACAGAGTGTTTTGCTAAGACTATTACAGAATATATACAAGGTGTGTGATTATTTGTGTATGTGTGGTGATGTATTGGCCGCCACATGACCCAATAATATTCACTACAGCACAAACTACAATGAACATTAGAGAACAATTGAATTTAAATTATCTCGTACCTGTTACCCTATAATAAATTTCTTAGAAATCTCACTTTGTCTTTCATCCCTTTAAAGTCTTCCGACAACAAATCGATTTACAGCTAACATTTGTGTACAGTTACTGTACAATAACGATATTGAATATAATTTGAATTATATCATTTAAATGTAGATGAAATCTTGACAAGTCATACTTAACACATAAGCTACCACGTGGTTCGCAAATAACAGACGTATTCGAATTGCTCCGTAAACATAAGGTAATTTGCTTGTCATTACTCACAGTCCAGCCCGTGTTATTTATTATTTATTTATTTTTATTTTTAAATTATTTTATTTGAAAGATACTTACTAAACGATAATTACTAAACGATAGTTACTAAACGATAGTTGCTAAACGATAGTTACTAAACGATAGTTACTAAACGATAGTTACTAAACGATAGTTACTAAACGATAGTTACTAAACGATAGTTACTAAACGATAGTTACTAAACGATAGTTACTAAACGATAGTTACTAAACGATAGTTACTAAACGATAGTTACTAAACGATAATTACTAAACGATACTATCGATAGTTTTTTTCTATTAATTACTTATCGATAGTACTTTATTTTTTAAAACTATCGATGTATCGATAGTACTATCGATAGTTTTTTCATCTCTAGTATGAATGTCATTTAACAGCTGATTCATTTTGTCCTTGTAATCTTGTTTTGTTATTGCTATTGTTTTATTAGTTTTATCTGCTTTAATTATCATAATATCCGTGTTTTGTTTTAAAAATATTTTAGTTTTGTTGTAAAATTTAATTGATTGTTCTTCTTTATGTGTGAATTTTTCCGGTTTTTTTAAATGATTAGTTACAATATTAGTTAATTCTGCACGTACATTGTTTTTGACCAAATTCTACGTCAGTAATAAAATTGAAATTCGGAATTTCATTGTTTTTGAGAGGTACGCTGAATTTTTGTCCCATAGATAGGAATTGTTTAATATCCGGGGGTATTGGAGTAGTAATGAGGTTGAGAAACCAGCCATCTTGTGATGTATAATTCGTTTCAACTGGAACTTGTTTTGCTTTTAAATTGTTAATTTTATTGATGGGTTTTATTTTTAATTTATTATTAATATTGTTATAATTTTTATGTAGTATATAAAAAATATTTTGTAGAAATGAATTATCTATAGTATTTTGTACTAGATTTAAAATATGATTGTATTGGTTTATTAAAACTGTGACTCGCCAACAGGTAATTTTTATCTCTAAGTTTAAAATTTGTTCTTGTAATTTACTAAAAATTTTAGTCACTTGGTATTTAAACGGATGTTCATTTAAAAGTAAATGATTTTTTGTAATGTTCTTTTTAATGTGTTTTATTGTTAATGTTAAGAGTTGTTGTAATTTTAAACCTTTTTAACTATTTATTTATTTATTTTTTTAAATTGTGACTATTATGTTCAGTTTTTTAAACATTTTGTTTATGTTAATTATTAGACGTTACATGTAAGTTTTTTGTTTCTGTGTTATTATAAAAAATAAGTTCCTGTTAATTACTTGTACATTCCTGAAGAAGGCGATGGTTATCGCCGAAACGTTGGAAGTGTAACTTTTTCAAAATATATTAGACTGATATTCCGATTATCATAGTGTCGTCGTTAAAACAAATAATGTCATCTAAGTAAACAAAACAGTCGGTATACGTCAAACCAGCTAAAACCGCATACATGAGCCGTTGCCAGGTACTCGGGCTGTTCGCCAAGCCGAAAGGCATTCTTTTACACTCAAAATGGCCCCAGGGGACCGAAAAGGCCATTTTTCTCGGTCGCTCTCGTCTACTTCTACCTGCCAATATCCCTTAGTCAAATCCAGTGTTGTAAATCTTTTTGCATTACCTAATTGCGCTAATGTCTCCTGCAAGTTAGGTAAGGGGAAATAATCAGGTTTTGTCACTAGATTTAATTCACGGTAATCAATAAAGCCCGGATATTTAGGCACTTAAAAACACCCAAATAAGCAGGCATATAGGCCGTTAATTACTCTAAAATAGGCGGGATTTTAGGCAGCCTAAATGTAAATAATTTGTTTCAAAAAAAAACAAACGAATCCTTTTTCTAATATTGGTACTCGTATCTACTCTTCATTAGAAAAAAAATCAACATTTAAAAAAAAATGAAACGCAATCTGAAAAATATTAATTATATAATAATGTAGGGTTCTCATTTTATTAACTATTATACAAATTCAAATTATGTAGTATACTTTGATTCACATAATATTACGAGCTATTGCTGTATGAAATTTTCGGAAAGGGACTGTCTTCGGTCAGTTAGAACCTGCTTGTAAGCTGAAAACTTCGTTAGACATCACAAAATGTGACAGGGGCATTCTTATATTTAGCCATATCGTCTAAAGTTACCTCAGCTCCATTGATTAATAGCAAAGACACAATTGAATTGCCACGTAAAATTTTCACTTATAATATCATAAGAGCGTTAATTCTTTCCGGAAATTTTTAGGAGTGCATTTCAACAACGTATTACGTTGTTGGAATGCACGACAAAAAATTTCCCGGATATGAATTAATGCTCGAATGTAGATTCGGTAAGAAAATCGTAACGACACCGCTACAAAAAGCAAAAATACATAAATTAATATTTAAATTTTATTCGAAATAATCAAGTTGGAATACAAGTATACCTAACTATAGCAACGTAATAAAATTATTGACAACAAAAAACAATTACTGAAAAATTCGAGCAAAATGTCACGTTTTGGTTCCCTGTCATTACAAAATATTGATAAAGCTGTAAAAGAATCATTACCAAAGAATACTGTAAGAAGTAAATCTTCGGTATGGAGTAAATTTTTAACTTTTTGTGAAGAAAAAAAGTACAAGTTGAACAAATCAACATCAAAAGAAAAATTAGCGGATATATTATACATATCTATATATATATTATATATATGAGGTTTCATTCTGGATATCTGAGTCCGCTCAGAAGATTGGAATAGATACAAAAAAAGTTAAAATCACCAATCATTCTGTTAGAGCAAGTGCGGTCTCGAATTTGGCGAAGCAAGGTGTCGGAGAAGAACAGCTCATCAAAGTTACAGGGCATAGTAATGCGCATTCTATTCGGCCTTATTTGCAAATGGATGCAGAACATCATAAAAATATAATAGAAAGCATGAGGAATGAAAAAAAACCTGAATCTGGTAGTATCATTTGTTCTTCTACTGCTAACACTTTATCAGATTCTTCTTACAAAGGAAGCATTACTTATAACAATTGTGTTTTTAATTTTAATTAATATGCGTTAGTTACTGCTTTCTTGATTATACTGACCGTTAAAATAAAACTATAATTTCTAAACATTCAATATGAAGTTTCACTATATTGTCCAACTGTCAAATTTGACATAAAAATTTCCACTTATTAATTTCACTTAAGTTGGTCTAGGAATGAAAAATTTCCAAGAAAATCTTGACGTTGCTAGGTAACCCATGCTCGTATAAATGTTTCTATTGCTCGTTAATTAGTGTCGTACGATTTTCACTTATAATATCATAAGAGCGTTCATTCTTTCGGGAAATTTTTAGGAGTGCATTTCAACAACGTATTAATCGGCCCGAGTGGAACACGAGGGCCCGATTACGTTGTTGGAATGCACGATACAAAATTTCCCGGATATGAATTAATGCTCGAATGTAGATTCGGTAAGAAAATCGTAACGACACCGCTACAAAAAGCAAAAATACATAAATTAATATTTAAATTTTATTCTAAATAATCAAGTTGGAATACAAGTATAATTATAGCAACGTAATAAAATTATTGACAACAAAAAAACAATTACTGAAAAATTCGAGCAAAATGTCACGTTTTGGTTCCCTGTCATTACAAAATATTGATAAAGCTGTAAAAGAATCATTACCAAAGAATACTGTAAGAAGTAAATCTTCGGTATGGAGTAAATTTTTAACTTTTTGTGAAGAAAAAAAGTACAAGTTGAACAAATCAACATCAAAAGAAAAATTAGCGGATATATTAAAGGACAGCTCATCAAAGTTACAGGGCATAGTAATGCGCATTCTATTCGGCCTTATTTGCAAATGGATGCAGAACATCATACAAATATAATAGAAAGCATGAGGAATGAAAAAAACCTGAATCTGGTAGTATCATTTGTTCTTCTACTGCTAACACTTTATCAGATTCTTCTTACAAAGGAAGCATTACTTATAACAATTGTGTTTTTAATTTTAATTAATATGCGTTAGTTACTGCTTTCTTGATTATACTGACCGTTAAAATAAAACTATAATTTCTAAACATTCAATATGACGTTTCAATATTGTGCAACTGTCAAATTGGACATAAAAATTTCCATTTATTAATTTCACTTAGGTTGGTCTAGGAATGAAAAATTTCCAAGAAAATCTTGACGTTGCTAGGTAACCCATGCTCGTATAAGTGTTTCTATTGGTCGTTAATTAGTGTCGTACGATTTTGACTAAAACACGTTTTTTCTTTCGGCATTTTAACTTCACACACAAAAACTTGATTTAAGTAACTACTTTAAATATTATAGGTTAGGTTGAAACACTATGTCGAGTGCTGAATTAGTTAATAAAAGTTAAAAAAGGTAACAAAAATAGGCAAAATAGGCTGTATAAGGTAAAATAGGCACAATAACCAAAATATAGAAAAAATAGGCCCTAAGGCACGAAAAAAATCTTCCATTACACGTAAACATATTACCTATGTATAGAAAAACTAAATTGCCTGAAGTATATTAAAATTTGATTCTAGGCAATTGCCTAAAAATCCGGGCTTTAGTAATCAATGCAGAATCGAAGATTATTTTCGCCTTCTGCCGCCTTCTTTTCGACAAGTACGACAGGTGCGGACCACGGTGAAGAAGAGGGAGCAATTATATCATCTTTCAACATATCTGTAATTTGTTGTTTTACAATATCGCGACGGGCAAATGGAATTCTATAAGACACGCGCGCAACGGTATGTGCATTACCCGTTTCAATGCGATGCTTTACATAAGATGTAGCGCTTAATTTTTTATTCTTTTCCGCGAAAATATCTGCGAGTGAATTTAGAAAAGTTCTGAATTTAATTTGCTCAGTGTCTTCCAAATGACTAAGATCCAATTGATCTATACTAGAGTGAGTGTGGACAGACACCTGAGCTATTACCTTTGCTTCAGTTTTAATACCTGATTCCGCTTCGTAGGCAGGTATTGCAGTTGCAACAGGTATACGCGTAGAAATTGTTACTTCTTGCGGTCCGACATTGATCAAATTCAACGGAAATTGCGCATTCTTACATTTTTCTGTTAATCCGCGAGCTACAAGGACACCATGGATTCCCAAATCACATGGTTCTAAAACATATGTACCCGCGGCTACCGAGCTAGCTACTTTACCTAAGCAGCGAACTACAAAACGTGGAGAAATTTTCACTTCCTCCGCTAATTTGACACAAGCTTTGTGTCCACTCATTTCCGCCTTTCTACGTAGTAACAGCATTATCAAGAACTAACTCATAATCTTCCGCTGAATTGTCACAAATGCCATTTACTTGTTCAATTCTAAAATCATTCGCTAATACTACTTTATTCGAGTTATTGTCTCCGTCTACTTCACCGAGTTCGTTAATTTGTGTCATTAATAAACTATTAGGTGATTCAAATTCGTTATCCGTTTGTGTGACCATGTCTTTATTTTTTGAGTTCAAAAACGATATTTTCACTTTTCTTAGTTTCAAATTCGGTGTCAGGAGTATGTACTGAATTTATATTTGACACAAAACGCGGTAAAATATTTTCTGTTAAATTTAGATTTTCTTTAAATTTATTATCGGTATTGTCAATTATTAATTTTTGATTTTTGAAACTTATCAAAACATCGTGTTTATCCAGAAAATCAATACCAATTAAACCATCAGTTTCAAAACATAAATTGTCTGAACAAAAAAAAAATTGATTCAATTCTAAACTCGACGAACTTAAATTTACAGCTGTGATACCTTCACAATTTAGAGAATTTCCAGAGACATCTACCAACTGGTCTTTTGTTTCATTAATTTATAAATTGTGATCAGAAGCTACACTAGATTTTATTATGGATACGGCTGAACCCGAATCAATTAAAAAAATTCTTTTTATATTATTTATTTTAAAAGTGACAAATTTAGCATTATCGTTTCCAAACTCAGCGACCCTTGGAATCACATGAGATTTTTTAATACTGCTCCTCACTGGGTCGCCTTTGAAGCAGTTTGTCCGTTTAAAGGACATTCCAGTGATTTAGCTAGATGACCTGCTTTCATACACCGGAAGCAAAAGTGCTGCTTCTCTAATGGACACACATTAGATAAATGATTCGAATCACCACAATTAAAACATTTGCCGCGCATTTTAGGAAATTCCACTAATATGCTCGAGCCTCTAAATTTTGAATTCGCGTTCCTTTGTTGTCGTATTTCTGAACCAGATGTTGTTTTTTGAACAGCGCGAACTGGATTTCGAATTGAGTCTGCGTACGTCTGTTTGATATATCGCGCGAGAACTTATTCTTAATTAATAATTATATTAGGTTCAATATTTGCACTTACCTTGAGATGCGGCACGTAGCACTGGCACTCTTTATTACCGCGATATGAAATTAAATGAGGTTGAGAGCTAAAGGTTGAGGTTCGGTAGAATATTCAAAATTATATTTAATTAGTAAGAAAAACTGTTCTAAGGATATAAGAAAACACAGGTTGAACCGTTGAGGAGACGAACGAGACTGACTTCCACGCAAGCTGCTTGCAGCATCTAGAAAATCCACCCCCAGGGTGTGGACCCATAAAATCAGACAAAAACCATCTGGATGCTATAACAGTTGGCGTATCAGTTAACCCCCTGACCTCGCAGAGGCCCAGATAAGATGAACATGAAAATCTGTTGCATTTCTAAGAAATTTAGTTATTAATGTTATCCCTTTTTTAATTTAAAGCCTAAAATTAATAGCTAACAGATTTCCACTTAGCCGTCTTATCTGTACATGTGCGAGCCAGAAGTCGGCGTCTCGTGCGTCGCCTCAAAAGATAAAACTTTAAACTAATAATTTTACATTATTGTTACAATTTAAAGAAAAGTTCTGTCTTTGTTCATATATAGTACAAATAGTCACTTCAATATACTGTTTATATAGTAACTGCCGGTTATAGCGATATTGTTAATATCATTAATTTTAATTATTCTAATCGATGATTGTAACCGAAAATAAGATGTCAACATTGAAAATAAATGTTTATGATTGTACGTTGTTATTAACTTAAAACAAATGTTTATGTTTGCATTTTTTTTCTCCAAAAATTCCTCGTTTAAATTGGTTATAAATTTATTGTGTTATTGAAGCTGATATTCTTAAATGTATAAATAATTTTAATTAAAATTATATCTAGCATTTCTAATATATTAAACTCCATTTTTTAACATAGTTTCTTTCATCATTTGTGCATTTATTTAATTGTATCTTGTTTATTACTATACTTTTAAGTTTAGGTTTAAAAACCATGTAAAATACATAAAAGTTTCATTCATAATAAGAATAATATTTTGTTTCAAAGAGATCAATTCAAATCATCGCTTTGATGCAAACTTCAAATCGCATGATTTGTATGATTCTGACATTCAAGTCATATGAAATAGCTATTAGTGTATTAAGAGCGCAAAATGGTACATTGTCGTTTGAGACGTAGGAGCGCGGCAATCACTCGAAATCGACAATGTACATTTGCGCTCGAAACAATTTATTCAACAGTCGCCACAATAATTTTTTTTTCATTTTAAGAATTTAATTTTACAAGCCGTCAGCGTTACAGGACATCAATAAATGTTTGATTTAGAGTTAAAAATTCGAAGAGCGAGCGTTTTTTTCTTTTTTTTCGCACATAACCGGCAAAGTGACATTTTGCATTGACAAATGCAAGCGCAAATGCATACTTTGTATAGGGACTGTAAAAATTTTAAAAACGCACCACGTGTCATGAACAATTTATCTGGGGTGGTCACACTACGGTCACATCTGTATGACAAAATTATATGAAAATCTATATTGTTTTGTTCATTCTTGTTAAATGTTAAATGTTGACAGTTTAAAACGATAATATTTATATTAGATTTGTTATCCAAAAAACTTTCCTAAATTTACAATGATAAATATTGATTTGATTTCAACAATTCTTAAATATTTACATATTCAATTAAAAATATATATTTTTAACATTTTATTTCCCAAAACATATTGAACTATTTTCGTACTTGAAATAATATTTTTGTTTTTTAAAATGAGAACAAATAATAGAGTGAGAATAGGGGACGTGAGATCTTTAAATTAAATCGAATAGAACATATACTAATAAAATAATAGATGAAATACAAATTTCAAAAAGACATACCTGTTACTTATTCCGTATTATGAAATATCGCGAGAAAGTTTTTAATTGCTTTTCCATCCTCATATCTAGTGGAAAGGGGTTTCAGCGCGGTTGCCAATCTAACAAAAAAGAAACAAAATGGACATCACTAACCGAGGAGTTTTGAGATTAAACATAACTAAATTGATTCCAAATGTTGAAAATTAAAGCATCAAGTGCATCCCTCCCACTAAATGTATTTAGTTTTTACTTAGCCATTTTATGTAACAGATACTAAAATTTCATTTGGTTTGTTTTAATTAGAATTTAAATAATAAATGTGTTTTTTTTAGTTTTCCACACTTCACTTCACTACAAAAAAATCTGTTTTAAAAAGGTTATCATTTATTGTACCCCGAGGTGCAACCGAGGGGTACAAGGGTACATCTCTGCAATAATAATCCTTAATAAAAGTCAAATTCTACTTGGGTATATTTCAAAACACAAATTCCTTTTGTGACATTTCTGAGAACGTCACAAATTATGCATACATAAAACTTTACCAAATAGAAAGTTCACCCTGACGACAAACAACTTACAAATTCAATTCTTTATAAATTAAATTCAAAAATTCACAAATATTAAAAATAAATAACCCACACATTCCACGGTCATTAAAACCTGATTAGTAGGCGCCGAGCTCCTTAGGCAGGTCTGGTCTGGAGGTTCCCCGTTTACTACTAATATCCGCTGATTAGTTAATATTAAATAGAGCCCTATAAGTGATATTTACACAATGTTATGTCAGATCCGCGACGCTGACCGACACTTACCCATGGTAAATATATTATGACTAATACAGTGCGTGCAAACATATTCCACTCCGTTAAAAATCTATCTACAAGATGCTAAATCTGGCACTGCGGCTAATTTTGAACATCTTTTTTGTTTTAATACTTTTGTTTAAAAACTTTATATTTATATATGTGGTAGGTGGTTCACTGGTATCGAGTCGACGTGTATATTTTGGAACCCGGGCTCGATTCCAACAGGCGACAAAAATTTTCACCACATTAAAACTACCCCTGTGGCTCCTCCTCCACTAACATCTTTGGAAGTCGTGATTTGACAGCTGGTATTCGTACTTCACGCGAATAAATACATTACTTAGGTATCGAGATCTACTGCGGCAGAATGTCACTCTAATAGTATATTCCGAAAATGAACCGCACTCACAGTGGTTAGTTTTTTCAGTAACCGGTTTCATTACGGAACATGGTTTCTGAAATTTGTGGTTAGTGTCTAGTAACCAAACTAACCGTGCTACGGCGGCGGTTAGTTTGGTAACTACACTGTAGTTGACAAGATTGAAAAGGGTTTTGCGGTTTGCAAAAAAAAGAAGACACCGAGAACGAATAATTTTTATGATGACTTAATATAAAAAATACTGATATGTAAACATGTGATACAAAATGTATTTTAATTTTTGAGTAGGCTACTGTGTTTATTATTTTATAATGTTTTTTTTTGTATATATTTAAGTTAAGGCAAGTGTGACACTGAATGCAATATATTTTTAAATATAAACGTTTTTCTATATTACATTTTACATTTTAACATAAACATAAAAACATTTATCAATATTAGATGAATGTTTGACTTATAAAACTCAGATGATAATCTGCCTCATCTGTTAAGTACAAACTGTCATCGTTGTTAAGGTCAAACCGTTCCGTTTTACAAATAAAATGACGTCATTCGAACCATAACCGTGGTAAAATTGTACTGCACCGTGGTTCATTTTCGGAATATACTACTAGTAATGGGTAAAAGGAGTCATGATATATTTATTTTATTTTTATACAATTAGTAGGCAATATTCAACAAAAAATTGATGACTATTGCCCTTTGTTTAATAAAAATATTCGCATTTTTATATTGTGGAATATACAAAACTTTTATTTATATGTAAACATTTTGTATGCAACTTTTAATTCTGAATAACTTTACATTTTTAAATTTTATCTGTAGAGCAGGAAATTGTATAAATCTCTCTATTCACCCCTAACCGGAACCACCCGATATGTATATAGCATAATTTATATTGCTGTTAATTATCATTTTTCATTAATAGTCCATTGATAAATGGATCATACATTAACTGCAGTATTGGTTCTTGAACACGATTCGGCAACCATAAAAAAAACACAATTACAATAGAAATGATTTAACAATCACAACTAATATTAATTGTTGTTACCTTGGAAACTTTGCATAAAACACATATTGATCGACGAATTACACCAACAACATCAAATGAATAAGTTTTTAAACTTTGTGCGTTCTTGTTTAGGATTAAAACAACAAACAAAATCTAAATTGAAATGTAATAATAATGAAGCTGTAATATATCTGCAAAATTCCAAGTTTTATACTTATTCATGGGAAAATCATGGTATACCGGCTACAAGAGAACGTAAGTATATAAGTATATAATTTCCACTTATTTAAGTAATATATTATTATTAAATTTCTAGAAATGAAACAAAATCAAGCTTTTTTGGATAATGGTTCGTTTGGTAAAATTTGCGAGTGTCTTTCTTTCCCAACTGATACGAAAAAATTTGGAAATATTCAAGATACAAAATTACTAGATTATTTTGTCTGCCATAGAAAACTTTTGATTAAAAAGCCACTATATCAAAATTGGATAAATGAAGAGGTCGTGACCTTTTTTAATAGTTTTCGGCTCCCAATCAGGTTAAAATTTTACGTAATTCTCATTGGAGATAAGAAATTTAAAAGGGAATCTACAATATATTTGGATCAGTGTATCAAAATTTTAACCTTACATAATTCAAACAGCCTTCTGGAACTGAATGATATGGTGGTGGCGGGCCAAATTATTCAAGCTATAAACGGATTGATCAAAATTAAAAAGTATCATAACATTTTGACTATCCTCTCAAAATCAACAAGTTTAGAAGAAGATATTTTCGAAAAACAAAAGGACAAAATTTTAAGTGACTATTTTAAATCATTTAACAAGCTTTGTAGCCGGTTCAAAGTTTTTCGTTATTTAAAGAAATTAAAATAAATTATTTTTGAAATTTATTAATGACATTTACTTTTAATTCTTCTTGTTTCTCTGCATCACGCTCCTAGTTGAAGCATGGCAACCGGACACACCGAGCC
Source organism: Pterostichus niger (assembly GCA_947425015.1). Taxonomy (NCBI): domain Eukaryota; kingdom Metazoa; phylum Arthropoda; class Insecta; order Coleoptera; family Carabidae; genus Pterostichus; species Pterostichus niger. The sequence continues at coordinate 35,246,882 of OX380334.1, read as the reverse complement.
GCAGTTTGTACACTGCCGTACTGCCGGTTTTCGTAGTTGAATTATTTAAGGCGTATAAGTGACTAGCTTTACTTTTAATAGTACTTATTATTTCTTATTATTAATAAATTTTTACTTACTTCGCAAGTGTAAACAGTGTCGTTCAGTTCAACTCGAAATATTTTTCAGTGCAATGTGATCAGAGGTAAGTGCGTGCAGCATTTTAACCGTGGAAAATTCGAGGTCATTGCATAATATTGAGACAGTACACCAATTATGCTTTATTATAATTTTTCATGTTTAACAATAATCCAAGCATATTTAAACTTTTTAGAACAACAAAGTAAAATCATGTAGTGACAACCGTACTTTGTTTATTAAACAATTATTAAAACGCCGAAACTAATCGGGTGGTTTAAAATATAAACAAAACACAAAGCTTCAATATCATAAATTAATACAAATGTGGCAGTCCAAGTGTCAAGTGTCCAGCCGAGTGTAGTTAACAGGTCCGTACCGATAAATTTGTGTTTCCTAAACTAAAATTATCACGGAATATTGGAACTAGATTAATATTCTTACCATATCAACTAGAACGCGATAAGCTAGAAGAATCAATTCAGTTAATTGTAAATTTAATGTCTAAATTTACAATGACTAAAAAATTCTTAAATGAAAATAAAAATATATTAATTATCAAAGCAGACAAATGTAATAAAACTTGTAACAATGCGGTATCGCGGTTGATGCATTTCATCATGCACATTCATAATTGTTTTTAGCTGATGAGTTGTAGACTAAATTATTATTGTTGATTTAGAATGAACATATTTGTAGCTTCAATTTCTTGGAATTAATTGTTATTTTAATTGATAATTGCCTCAGCTATAAACAATATAGATTGACTTTTGCATATTCAGCGTCTGCGGTAGGTCTTTGTTCTGCCGACAAGATGATGCAACTTCTATTCCTTCTAGAAGGAATTGACGCGTAGTTCTTGATAAAGATACCTAATGCATCTCCCCGTAAGTTCTCAGCACCCTTCTGGTTGCTCCGAGCTTAGTTAGTTCTCGCCAGCTCATCGGATGAGCTGGTGCCTGGTCAGTAAGATATTGTTTAAAGTTCTCACTAGCTCTTCGGATGAGCTGGTGTGCCTGTTTAGTAAAGTTCTCGCAAGCTCTTTGGTAGAGCCTGATCAGTACATTGTTGTGAATCACTTGTAAAGGCTAGAAATGCTTTAGTGGTTAAGTTATCTCGAACTACTGTTATTAGTTCAAGTGTCTCAAGCTCTTTGGAGGCGGGTCACCTGTTGTGACGCCAGCCCTTCGGATGGTGCCGGGTCAAGTTGTGACGCCAGCTCTTCGGATGGTGCCGGGTCAAGTTGTGACGCCGGCTCTTTGGGTGAGCCGAGACAGAAGTTTGATAATCACTTGGAAAAGCTAGAAATGCTTTAGTGACTGAGTTGACTCCAGCTCTTGAGAAGAACCTGGTCAGTAGATTGATAATCACTTGGAAAAGCTAGAAATGCTTTAGTGTTTAAGTTCAACTCATCGTCTCAAACTATTTTGGTTTATAGTTTGATTGAACTACTGTTTTTAGTTCAAGAGTAATTAAATTATATTGCTATAATTTAATTACGAGCAAGTGCTCAAATTCTGTATTTGTTTGTCCTGTGTTGTGTAAACTATTTATCTCATATTTATAATAAATAGTGTTAAACGTAATAGAAGAGTGGTTGTGATTCTTGAGGAAAGTGTACCTATCCAAACTACCTTAGTGTGGTGTGTGTGTTTGTCATTCGTTGACACTCAGATGACTTCGAGACCCACCAGCCGCTGATGACTCCTGAGCAACCTGCCGTCAACTACAGCTATTAAGGTTGGTTGAAGTTGAAGTACAATTTCCCTTGTTGTTAATATCCAATATCCTTTCGTCTGTCATCTTCGAGATTGTTCGTTAAAACGTTTAGAACTATTATTGGGAGTGTTCCCTTTAATATTAGTTAGGCTCCGCGCGAATTAAGGCCGTTGGGCCCTGTTTTTCGCGTGTCACTGCCAAAGTGGTTTTTGTACAGCCACATACATTGGCCACTATTACATTGGCACAATCGGGTAGGATTGGCCACTGTTACATTGGCGCAGTCGGTAGGATACGGCCGTTGAACAGAAAAGTAAATTCTAGTAAATTTAATTTCTGCCGTATAAAAACAACTTACGTTCTCGCTCGTTTTGTTTTTAGTATTTAGGTGTCAGTATTAAGATAACACCTTGGCGCAGTCATATTGGTTTTAATTGCTTTAAGTAGTTAAAAAGTAAAGTTTTTAAAGATTTTAGAAATAACGTAAAAGTTACAGCAATTGATAATTCTGAACAAAAAGTACAAACTGTTACTAAACCGGTTAGATTAATTAAATACAGAGAAACCATAGTTACCTTAAATGAACCCTTGATCATTCCTCCGAGGAATCGAGTCATTTGCCCAGCGAATTTAAATTCTCGACTCCCCGACGGTTTATATATTATCGAACCAAGAGATCTAGGCATTCATGGCGTGTTAGTAGCACGGGTTTTGATCGAAAAAAAGGTGAAGAACCTATTCCGATTAGTTTAGTAAATGTGAGCCCTGAAGAGGTTGAAATAAAATATCGTACGCCGCTGGCAACTGTTGTGAGTGCTGAGCAAACAAACATTGCTTTGGAAAGCGCCACTGCCTTTATCGCTAAACTAACATCCGAGTCTGATGATCTAATTAACGCTGTAGACTTGAATTATATGAATGTAGATGAAAGAAGTAAAAAATTATGATGGAAATCGTTACATACTAACTGTACAAGATTCTTTCACTCGTTATGTTGAAGCATTTCCGATGCTAGATCAAACAGCTGCTACAATAGCTAAACATTTCGTTCTCAGTATTGTATTACGTCACGGAGTTCCCAAATCATGCGCGAAGTCTGCTCTACGCTGGAGATTAATCATTGAACACATCGCACGTTGAAAGATATGTTATCGCAATACGTAAATAAACAACATCGCGATTGAGATTCGTGGTTACCTTACGCAATCTCAGCGTACTGTTCGACAATGCATGCCTCTCTCGGAGAAAGCCCATACTTGCTGTATGGTTGAGATATAGAACTACCGTTTGACGAAATATTCAGACCTTTCCGTATTCTTGATATACCGGATAAAAACGCGATTATTAAAGAAATATTTGGGAGAAAAGAGCAAAAAGTTCATGTTGATAGATTAAAAAACTTTGTTTGGCGAATGTGGAAAATTTACGTGAACAAATTACTAATGAAAATCCTGTTGAGGATGATAGTTTGAAATTTAATTCGCCAATAGTTGTAAATGACGAACTTCCCAATATTCCTGTAATCTTACCATCTGATCCAAACCCTATCCATGATGTACTTTCTACTCATTAAGAAATCAACGAGAGTGCGAGTTCAGAGACGCACTCATCTGCCTCTCTGTCGCCAGCTCCAGCTGTAGAACCAGAGGTACCAGCGACGCCACCACAGGCGTCACCACGTTATCAAACGAGAAGCCACGGTCCAGTGACCGAGTACTCCTGGATTCGTCAAGATCGAGTGTAGCCATCATGTTAGCGCTCTTGTGTTTGTGCGCTTTGATGACGGCCGCCAACACCGAAATCATAGGTTATGATTGTCAAGATGAACACACCGAGCTGTCCAGAGTGTCACTCTTGGGAGTGAAGCCCTGCGTCAACCCCCGTAACACTTCAAGCAGCACCGGCCGCAGAATTCAACTTGTGCAGGAAAAACAGTTCGCGGAAGTTCGCGTGTTTTCGTGCCTAGTGTCGGTACAACAATTAGTGCAACACTGTGGTATGCACTCGCATACAAGTGCGGTTGCGGGTGGTTTTGGTCGGTTCATTCATTACATTGAAGGAAACGCGTGTGTAAATGCTCACCGATACCGTAAAATCGACTTAACCGGTCTTGGGGTAGGCATTGTCGCGAGTCTAAACTTAAATAGCACTACCGAACTATCAACCACCATTGAAGGCTATTTAGACAAAGAAGGACATTGCCAAGGCATCAAATACTCTCAAGGCGGTATAAACTATGACAATGTCGTTGTGAGTGCAGCGGTCTCCGTCAAACTGCACGACTACATTGCGATCGCAAATGTAGAAGAAAACAAACTGAGTTTGCGTACAGGTACGACTTGTGCATACACCTCCGGGTATTGCCTGGACGATACAATGGGAGAAGTCACCTGGATCGCCATCAAGCAGTCCAAATGTGAGTCCACTGGGATCGACGTTCTCTACGAAGGCACCGCAAACATCTTAATCTTGATCGACTTAAGTGTTTGTTCAGTTTAAACATTGATAATGTTTATTATGTTTAATTTTAAGTTTAAATTAGAATAATTTTTATGTTTAGTTTTTAAGATTATTAATTTATGTTTGAGACTTTGATTTTCGTTTTGGTTAATTTTTGAATTATTGTTGATAAAAAGTTTATCTATTAGAAGATAAGACTTTTTGTTTATAGGAGGGAGTGATGTAACAATGCGGTATCGCGGTTGATGCATTTCATCATGCACATTCATAATTGTTTTTAGCTGATGAGTTGTAGACTAAATTATTATTGTTGATTTAGAATGAACATATTTGTAGCTTCAATTTCTTGGAATTAATTGTTATTTTAATTGATAATTGCCTCAGCTATAAACAATATAGATTGACTTTTGCATATTCAGCGTCTGCGGTAGGTCTTTGTTCTGCCGACAAGATGATGCAAATTCTATTCCTTCTAGAAGGAATTGACGCGTAGTTCTTGATAAAGATACCTAATGCATCTCCCCGTAAGTTCTCAGCACCCTTCTGGTTGCTCCGAGCTTAGTTAGTTCTCGCCAGCTCGTCGGATGAGCTGGTGCCTGGTCAGTAAGATATTGTTTAAAGTTCTCACTAGCTCTTCGGATGAGCTGGTGTGCCTGTTTAGTAAAGTTCTCGCAAGCTCTTTGGTAGAGCCTGATCAGTACATTGTTGTGAATCACTTGTAAAGGCTAGAAATGCTTTAGTGGTTAAGTTATCTCGAACTACTGTTATTAGTTCAAGTGTCTCAAGCTCTTTGGAGGCGGGTCACCTGTTGTGACGCCAGCCCTTCGGATGGTGCCGGGTCAAGTTGTGACGCCAGCTCTTCGGATGGTGCCGGGTCAAGTTGTGACGCCGGCTCTTTGGGTGAGCCGAGACAGAAGTTTGATAATCACTTGGAAAAGCTAGAAATGCTTTAGTGACTGAGTTGACTCCAGCTCTTGAGAAGAACCTGGTCAGTAGATTGATAATCACTTGGAAAAGCTAGAAATGCTTTAGTGTTTAAGTTCAACTCATCGTCTCAAACTATTTTGGTTTATAGTTTGATTGAACTACTGTTTTTAGTTCAAGAGTAATTAAATTATATTGCTATAATTTAATTACGAGCAAGTGCTCAAATTCTGTATTTGTTTGTCCTGTGTTGTGTAAACTATTTATCTCATATTTATAATAAATAGTGTTAAACGTAATAGAAGAGTGGTTGTGATTCTTGAGGAAAGTGTACCTATCCAAACTACCTTAGTGTGGTGTGTGTGTTTGTCATTCGTTGACACTCAGATGACTTCGAGACCCACCAGCCGCTGATGACTCCTGAGCAACCTGCCGTCAACTACAGCTATTAAGGTTGGTTGAAGTTGAAGTACAATTTCCCTTGTTGTTAATATCCAATATCCTTTCGTCTGTCATCTTCGAGATTGTTCGTTAAAACGTTTAGAACTATTATTGGGAGTGTTCCCTTTAATATTAGTTAGGCTCCGCGCGAATTAAGGCCGTTGGGCCCTGTTTTTCGCGTGTCACTGCCAAAGTGGTTTTTGTACAGCCACATACATTGGCCACTATTACATTGGCACAATCGGGTAGGATTGGCCACTGTTACATTGGCGCAGTCGGTAGGATACGGCCGTTGAACAGAAAAGTAAATTCTAGTAAATTTAATTTCTGCCGTATAAAAACAACTTACGTTCTCGCTCGTTTTGTTTTTAGTATTTAGGTGTCAGTATTAAGATAACACCTTGGCGCAGTCATATTGGTTTTAATTGCTTTAAGTAGTTAAAAAGTAAAGTTTTTAAAGATTTTAGAAATAACGTAAAAGTTACAGCAATTGATAATTCTGAACAAAAAGTACAAACTGTTACTAAACCGGTTAGATTAATTAAATACAGAGAAACCATAGTTACCTTAAATGAACCCTTGATCATTCCTCCGAGGAATCGAGTCATTTGCCCAGCGAATTTAAATTCTCGACTCCCCGACGGTTTATATATTATCGAACCAAGAGATCTAGGCATTCATGGCGTGTTAGTCGCACGGGTTTTGATCGAAAAAAAGGTGAAGAACCTATTCCGATTAGTTTAGTAAATGTGAGCCCTGAAGAGGTTGAAATAAAATATCGTACGCCGCTGGCAACTGTTGTGAGTGCTGAGCAAACAAACATTGCTTTGGAAAGCGCCACTGCCTTTATCGCTAAACTAACATCCGAGTCTGATGATCTAATTAACGCTGTAGACTTGAATTATATGAATGTAGATGAAAGAAGTAAAAAATTATGATGGAAATCGTTACATACTAACTGTACAAGATTCTTTCACTCGTTATGTTGAAGCATTTCCGATGCTAGATCAAACAGCTGCTACAATAGCTAAACATTTCGTTCTCAGTATTGTATTACGTCACGGAGTTCCCAAATCATGCGCGAAGTCTGCTCTACGCTGGAGATTAATCATTGAACACATCGCACGTTGAAAGATATGTTATCGCAATACGTAAATAAACAACATCGCGATTGAGATTCGTGGTTACCTTACGCAATCTCAGCGTACTGTTCGACAATGCATGCCTCTCTCGGAGAAAGCCCATACTTGCTGTATGGTTGAGATATAGAACTACCGTTTGACGAAATATTCAGACCTTTCCGTATTCTTGATATACCGGATAAAAACGCGATTATTAAAGAAATATTTGGGAGAAAAGAGCAAAAAGTTCATGTTGATAGATTAAAAAACTTTGTTTGGCGAATGTGGAAAATTTACGTGAACAAATTACTAATGAAAATCCTGTTGAGGATGATAGTTTGAAATTTAATTCGCCAATAGTTGTAAATGACGAACTTCCCAATATTCCTGTAATCTTACCATCTGATCCAAACCCTATCCATGATGTACTTTCTACTCATTAAGAAATCAACGAGAGTGCGAGTTCAGAGACGCACTCATCTGCCTCTCTGTCGCCAGCTCCAGCTGTAGAACCAGAGGTACCAGCGACGCCACCACAGGCGTCACCACGTTATCAAACGAGAAGCCACGGTCCAGTGACCGAGTACTCCTGGATTCGTCAAGATCGAGTGTAGCCATCATGTTAGCGCTCTTGTGTTTGTGCGCTTTGATGACGGCCGCCAACACCGAAATCATAGGTTATGATTGTCAAGATGAACACACCGAGCTGTCCAGAGTGTCACTCTTGGGAGTGAAGCCCTGCGTCAACCCCCGTAACACTTCAAGCAGCACCGGCCGCAGAATTCAACTTGTGCAGGAAAAACAGTTCGCGGAAGTTCGCGTGTTTTCGTGCCTAGTGTCGGTACAACAATTAGTGCAACACTGTGGTATGCACTCGCATACAAGTGCGGTTGCGGGTGGTTTTGGTCGGTTCATTCATTACATTGAAGGAAACGCGTGTGTAAATGCTCACCGATACCGTAAAATCGACTTAACCGGTCTTGGGGTAGGCATTGTCGCGAGTCTAAACTTAAATAGCACTACCGAACTATCAACCACCATTGAAGGCTATTTAGACAAAGAAGGACATTGCCAAGGCATCAAATACTCTCAAGGCGGTATAAACTATGACAATGTCGTTGTGAGTGCAGCGGTCTCCGTCAAACTGCACGACTACATTGCGATCGCAAATGTAGAAGAAAACAAACTGAGTTTGCGTACAGGTACGACTTGTGCATACACCTCCGGGTATTGCCTGGACGATACAATGGGAGAAGTCACCTGGATCGCCATCAAGCAGTCCAAATGTGAGTCCACTGGGATCGACGTTCTCTACGAAGGCACCGCAAACATCTTAATCTTGATCGACTTAAGTGTTTGTTCAGTTTAAACATTGATAATGTTTATTATGTTTAATTTTAAGTTTAAATTAGAATAATTTTTATGTTTAGTTTTTAAGATTATTAATTTATGTTTGAGACTTTGATTTTCGTTTTGGTTAATTTTTGAATTATTGTTGATAAAAAGTTTATCTATTAGAAGATAAGACTTTTTGTTTATAGGAGGGAGTGATGTAACAATGCGGTATCGCGGTTGATGCATTTCATCATGCACATTCATAATTGTTTTTAGCTGATGAGTTGTAGACTAAATTATTATTGTTGATTTAGAATGAACATATTTGTAGCTTCAATTTCTTGGAATTAATTGTTATTTTAATTGATAATTGCCTCAGCTATAAACAATATAGATTGACGTTTGCATATTCAGCGTCTGCGGTAGGTCTTTGTTCTGCCGACAAGATGATGCAAATTCTATTCCTTCTAGAAGGAATTGACGCGTAGTTCTTGATAAAGATACCTAATGCATCTCCCCGTAAGTTCTCAGCACCCTTCTGGTTGCTCCGAGCTTAGTTAGTTCTCGCCAGCTCGTCGGATGAGCTGGTGCCTGGTCAGTAAGATATTGTTTAAAGTTCTCACTAGCTCTTCGGATGAGCTGGTGTGCCTGTTTAGTAAAGTTCTCGCAAGCTCTTTGGTAGAGCCTGATCAGTACATTGTTGTGAATCACTTGTAAAGGCTAGAAATGCTTTAGTGGTTAAGTTATCTCGAACTACTGTTATTAGTTCAAGTGTCTCAAGCTCTTTGGAGGCGGGTCACCTGTTGTGACGCCAGCCCTTCGGATGGTGCCGGGTCAAGTTGTGACGCCAGCTCTTCGGATGGTGCCGGGTCAAGTTGTGACGCCGGCTCTTTGGGTGAGCCGAGACAGAAGTTTGATAATCACTTGGAAAAGCTAGAAATGCTTTAGTGACTGAGTTGACTCCAGCTCTTGAGAAGAACCTGGTCAGTAGATTGATAATCACTTGGAAAAGCTAGAAATGCTTTAGTGTTTAAGTTCAACTCATCGTCTCAAACTATTTTGGTTTATAGTTTGATTGAACTACTGTTTTTAGTTCAAGAGTAATTAAATTATATTGCTATAATTTAATTACGAGCAAGTGCTCAAATTCTGTATTTGTTTGTCCTGTGTTGTGTAAACTATTTATCTCATATTTATAATAAATAGTGTTAAACGTAATAGAAGAGTGGTTGTGATTCTTGAGGAAAGTGTACCTATCCAAACTACCTTAGTGTGGTGTGTGTGTTTGTCATTCGTTGACACTCAGATGACTTCGAGACCCACCAGCCGCTGATGACTCCTGAGCAACCTGCCGTCAACTACAGCTATTAAGGTTGGTTGAAGTTGAAGTACAATTTCCCTTGTTGTTAATATCCAATATCCTTTCGTCTGTCATCTTCGAGATTGTTCGTTAAAACGTTTAGAACTATTATTGGGAGTGTTCCCTTTAATATTAGTTAGGCTCCGCGCGAATTAAGGCCGTTGGGCCCTGTTTTTCGCGTGTCACTGCCAAAGTGGTTTTTGTACAGCCACATACATTGGCCACTATTACATTGGCACAATCGGGTAGGATTGGCCACTGTTACATTGGCGCAGTCGGTAGGATACGGCCGTTGAACAGAAAAGTAAATTCTAGTAAATTTAATTTCTGCCGTATAAAAACAACTTACGTTCTCGCTCGTTTTGTTTTTAGTATTTAGGTGTCAGTATTAAGATAACACCTTGGCGCAGTCATATTGGTTTTAATTGCTTTAAGTAGTTAAAAAGTAAAGTTTTTAAAGATTTTAGAAATAACGTAAAAGTTACAGCAATTGATAATTCTGAACAAAAAGTACAAACTGTTACTAAACCGGTTAGATTAATTAAATACAGAGAAACCATAGTTACCTTAAATGAACCCTTGATCATTCCTCCGAGGAATCGAGTCATTTGCCCAGCGAATTTAAATTCTCGACTCCCCGACGGTTTATATATTATCGAACCAAGAGATCTAGGCATTCATGGCGTGTTAGTCGCACGGGTTTTGATCGAAAAAAAGGTGAAGAACCTATTCCGATTAGTTTAGTAAATGTGAGCCCTGAAGAGGTTGAAATAAAATATCGTACGCCGCTGGCAACTGTTGTGAGTGCTGAGCAAACAAACATTGCTTTGGAAAGCGCCACTGCCTTTATCGCTAAACTAACATCCGAGTCTGATGATCTAATTAACGCTGTAGACTTGAATTATATGAATGTAGATGAAAGAAGTAAAAAATTATGATGGAAATCGTTACATACTAACTGTACAAGATTCTTTCACTCGTTATGTTGAAGCATTTCCGATGCTAGATCAAACAGCTGCTACAATAGCTAAACATTTCGTTCTCAGTATTGTATTACGTCACGGAGTTCCCAAATCATGCGCGAAGTCTGCTCTACGCTGGAGATTAATCATTGAACACATCGCACGTTGAAAGATATGTTATCGCAATACGTAAATAAACAACATCGCGATTGAGATTCGTGGTTACCTTACGCAATCTCAGCGTACTGTTCGACAATGCATGCCTCTCTCGGAGAAAGCCCATACTTGCTGTATGGTTGAGATATAGAACTACCGTTTGACGAAATATTCAGACCTTTCCGTATTCTTGATATACCGGATAAAAACGCGATTATTAAAGAAATATTTGGGAGAAAAGAGCAAAAAGTTCATGTTGATAGATTAAAAAACTTTGTTTGGCGAATGTGGAAAATTTACGTGAACAAATTACTAATGAAAATCCTGTTGAGGATGATAGTTTGAAATTTAATTCGCCAATAGTTGTAAATGACGAACTTCCCAATATTCCTGTAATCTTACCATCTGATCCAAACCCTATCCATGATGTACTTTCTACTCATTAAGAAATCAACGAGAGTGCGAGTTCAGAGACGCACTCATCTGCCTCTCTGTCGCCAGCTCCAGCTGTAGAACCAGAGGTACCAGCGACGCCACCACAGGCGTCACCACGTTATCAAACGAGAAGCCATGGTCCAGTGACCGAGTACTCCTGGATTCGTCAAGATCGAGTGTAGCCATCATGTTAGCGCTCTTGTGTTTGTGCGCTTTGATGACGGCCGCCAACACCGAAATCATAGGTTATGATTGTCAAGATGAACACACCGAGCTGTCCAGAGTGTCACTCTTGGGAGTGAAGCCCTGCGTCAACCCCCGTAACACTTCAAGCAGCACCGGCCGCAGAATTCAACTTGTGCAGGAAAAACAGTTCGCGGAAGTTCGCGTGTTTTCGTGCCTAGTGTCGGTACAACAATTAGTGCAACACTGTGGTATGCACTCGCATACAAGTGCGGTTGCGGGTGGTTTTGGTCGGTTCATTCATTACATTGAAGGAAACGCGTGTGTAAATGCTCACCGATACCGTAAAATCGACTTAACCGGTCTTGGGGTAGGCATTGTCGCGAGTCTAAACTTAAATAGCACTACCGAACTATCAACCACCATTGAAGGCTATTTAGACAAAGAAGGACATTGCCAAGGCATCAAATACTCTCAAGGCGGTATAAACTATGACAATGTCGTTGTGAGTGCAGCGGTCTCCGTCAAACTGCACGACTACATTGCGATCGCAAATGTAGAAGAAAACAAACTGAGTTTGCGTACAGGTACGACTTGTGCATACACCTCCGGGTATTGCCTGGACGATACAATGGGAGAAGTCACCTGGATCGCCATCAAGCAGTCCAAATGTGAGTCCACTGGGATCGACGTTCTCTACGAAGGCACCGCAAACATCTTAATCTTGATCGACTTAAGTGTTTGTTCAGTTTAAACATTGATAATGTTTATAATGTTTAATTTTAAGTTTAAATTAGAATAATTTTTATGTTTAGTTTTTAAGATTATTAATTTATGTTTGAGACTTTGATTTTAGTTTTGGTTAATTTTTGAATTATTGTTGATAAAAAGTTTATCTATTAGAAGATAAGACTTTTTGTTTATAGGAGGGAGTGATGTAACAATGCGGTATCGCGGTTGATGCATTTCATCATGCACATTCATAATTGTTTTTAGCTGATGAGTTGTAGACTAAATTATTATTGTTGATTTAGAATGAACATATTTGTAGCTTCAATTTCTTGGAATTAATTGTTATTTTAATTGATAATTGCCTCAGCTATAAACAATATAGATTGAATTTTGCATATTCAGCGTCTGCGGTAGGTCTTTGTTCTGCCGACAAGATGATGCAAATTCTATTCCTTCTAGAAGGAATTGACGCGTAGTTCTTGATAAAGATACCTAATGCATCTCCCCGTAAGTTCTCAGCACCCTTCTGGTTGCTCCGAGCTTAGTTAGTTCTCGCCAGCTCGTCGGATGAGCTGGTGCCTGGTCAGTAAGATATTGTTTAAAGTTCTCACTAGCTCTTCGGATGAGCTGGTGTGCCTGTTTAGTAAAGTTCTCGCAAGCTCTTTGGTAGAGCCTGATCAGTACATTGTTGTGAATCACTTGTAAAGGCTAGAAATGCTTTAGTGGTTAAGTTATCTCGAACTACTGTTATTAGTTCAAGTGTCTCAAGCTCTTTGGAGGCGGGTCACCTGTTGAGACGCCAGCCCTTCGGATGGTGCCGGGTCAAGTTGTGACGCCAGCTCTTCGGATGGTGCCGGGTCAAGTTGTGACGCCGGCTCTTTGGGTGAGCCGAGACAGAAGTTTGATAATCACTTGGAAAAGCTAGAAATGCTTTAGTGACTGAGTTGACTCCAGCTCTTGAGAAGAACCTGGTCAGTAGATTGATAATCACTTGGAAAAGCTAGAAATGCTTTAGTGTTTAAGTTCAACTCATCGTCTCAAACTATTTTGGTTTATAGTTTGATTGAACTACTGTTTTTAGTTCAAGAGTAATTAAATTATATTGCTATAATTTAATTACGAGCAAGTGCTCAAATTCTGTATTTGTTTGTCCTGTGTTGTGTAAACTATTTATCTCATATTTATAATAAATAGTGTTAAACGTAATAGAAGAGTGGTTGTGATTCTTGAGGAAAGTGTACCTATCCAAACTACCTTAGTGTGGTGTGTGTGTTTGTCATTCGTTGACACTCAGATGACTTCGAGACCCACCAGCCGCTGATGACTCCTGAGCAACCTGCCGTCAACTACAGCTATTAAGGTTGGTTGAAGTTGAAGTACAATTTCCCTTGTTGTTAATATCCAATATCCTTTCGTCTGTCATCTTCGAGATTGTTCGTTAAAACGTTTAGAACTATTATTGGGAGTGTTCCCTTTAATATTAGTTAGGCTCCGCGCGAATTAAGGCCGTTGGGCCCTGTTTTTCGCGTGTCACTGCCAAAGTGGTTTTTGTACAGCCACATACATTGGCCACTATTACATTGGCACAATCGGGTAGGATTGGCCACTGTTACAAACTGTTGCAATATTCAAACAAACCTACATTGATAAAATGAATGATTTAATTTCAGATGATAATACTTACGAATTACTAAATAATGATATAAAGCTTAAAATTCAAAATAAAAACAATAATTTGATTAAAGAATTATTTAATAAAAAATAAATTGAATTTAAAACAAAAATTTCTTTAACTATTGATAATGCAATTCCACCTAGATTATATGGATTAATTAAATTACATAAAGAACATTATCCAATGCGTCCAATTGTCTCTGCAATAAATTCTCCTACTTCAAAATTATCAAAATTTTTATCTAATCTATTAAATAATATAAATATTGAAACTTACTATATAAAAGATTCTTATGAATTTATAGAATTTATTAAAAATAATACTTTAGAACCAAACTACGTTTTAATTTCTCTTGATGTTAAATATTTATTTACTAATATACCTTGTAACACACTTGTTACAAATAGGTAAAACAAAAGTAGTGGTGTGGGTTCAGGCCGAATTAAATACTACGCGAACGAACAACATATCACAAGTACTTTATTAATTATATATATGTATGAAAACACACAAACACAAAATAATAACAAACAGTTAAGAAGCTAAACGATATATCAACAAACGAGTATCAACCGGTCGGTCGTTGCCATCGTACTGGCCTGCGCTTTCACCCACGCGGCTACGGCCGGATGCCTGCTACCCCTAGCGGCCGGAAAGCCACTAGCGCCCTCTTCAAGAGTCGCGCGGGTGTTTGAAGTCTTACAGTCTCCCCCTCTGGGTCGAAGATCGCGTCCTCGCCTTTGTCCCAGGACTAGACTTTTGGGAAGTTCTTCGAGGTCGTCCCCTGCGCCGGAGGGGTATCACCGGAGCTGCCACTTCATCGCTAGACGCGCGGAACGGCGTCAGGGCCGAAACGTGGTAGCGTCCGACTGGAATGCCAGGATTTTTCGGCAGCGCGACCTCGTAGATGCTACCTCCTCCGCCAAGGATACAGAAAGGCCCGTCCTTCTTCGGGAAGAATTTAGATGTCACTCCCTTAGATGCGTTGCTCAGCGCGTGGGTTGTCACCAGTACCAGGTTCCCTTGCTCGTAACTGGGCGCCGGGCGACGCTTCTTGTCAGCTTGAATCTTCTGCCGATCCTGCCGTCCTTCTCTGGTGTCACGAACCTCTCGCATTGTCTCCGCAATGCGTGCCAGGTAAGGCGTGACTTGAGGAACGAAGTTTTCGGCGGCAATGATGGCACGAAAATCACGCTCCACATCGTCGGGTGTCCGCGGTTCACGCCCAAACGTCAAAAATGCGGCCGAGTACCCCGTGGCTTGGCACCTGGCCGTATTCAGTCCAAACCTGATGGCTGGCAACTTCTCTGCCCAGTTCGCGTGGTCTCCCTCGACGGCCATGGCGAGGCGTGATTTCAGATCGCGGTTCTTCCGCTCGACGGGATTCGCCTCCGGGTGATAGAGCGGTGTCAGCACCTGATCGGAGCCCAAGCAGTAGGTGACGTGCTGCATCACGGCGCTGACAAACTGGATACCATTATCTGAGATGACTCGTCGCGGCGTCCCGTAGCGCAGGAAGATCTCGTCAATGAGGATCCTCGCGCAAGCCTCTGCGGTTGCCTCTACCATTGGGAACGTCTCCACCCACCCGGTAACGACGTCCTCGACGATAAAAATGTGTCGATATTTTCCCGGAGTCGGTGGCAGCGGACCAAATAAATCTACGGCGATCGTCTCGAACCTTTGCGTTGGTGGCGGCGTCCGGAGCAGACCAGCCGGCTTCATCGTGGACGGCTTGTACCTCTGGCATTTTAGGCAGTCCTTCACGTACTAGGTGACGTAATGCCTCATGCCAGGCCGGTAGTACCGGGTAGCAATGCGCTGAAGGGTCCTCTCGGCTCCGTAGTGGCCCGCCGTGGATGCTTCGTGGTACTCTTGCAGCACCCGCTGTCGGTTGCCCTCTGGAACGACGAGCTGCGCCTCCTCGCTGTCTGCATCTGAAACATATCTGTAGAGCACACCGTCCATCATCAGATAGCCGCGTGCTATCCAATTCGGCCGGTCCGGGTGGTCGGCCTCTTCGAAGCAGGTGATGATCTTCTTCACCTCCGGGTCAGCCAGCTGTTCTTCCCGCGCATCTGTGGCGTTCGTCCGTGGCAGGTCGACGACAAACGTGCACAGGCCGCACTTGCCCTCGTTCTCATTATCACAAGTGGGCCTGGACAAGGTATCAGCTACGACGTTTCGGCGCCCCGGTGTGTAGCGTATCTGCATGTCGTACTCTTGCAGCGTTAACGCCCACCGGGCGAGCCGTCCGGCTGGTGAGCGCATGCTCATGAGCCACTTCAGAGCCTGGTGGTCCGTTTCCACCACTACCTGAGCTCCGTCGATGTAGCCACGGAATTTCTTCACGGCGAATACCACCGCGAGAGCCTCTCGCTCGGTCGTGTGATAGTTCCGCTCGGCTGGTGTTAGCAGACGGCTGGCGTATTCGACAGGGCGTTCGTCGGCGCCCTCCCCCTGCAATAAAACTGCTCCCAGCGCATAACTGCTGGCGTCTGTACGAATTGTATACGTCTCGTCTGGCTGGCGGAGAATAGGTGCAGTCGTGAGGGCCTTCTTAAGCGTCAGGAAGGCTCCGTTTTCGGCGTCGCCCCATCTACAAACGGCATCTTTTTTAAGCAGGTCGCTCAGCGGCTTGGCAAACTGAGAAAAGTTCATAACAAAGCGCCTGTACCATGAGCACGTCTGCAAAAATGTCCGAACATGCTTGACGGTACGTGGCGGCACCATGTCGGAGATGGCGGCTACTTTATCAGGGTCAGTTTTCACGCCTTCCTGCGTGATGACATGCCCTAAAAACTTGACCGATTCTCGAGCGAACACGCATTTTGTCCGGTTTGCGCATAAACCGAACTGTTTGAGACGGTCGAATACAATTTTTAAGTCAGTTAAATGTTTGTCGAACGTGTCCGAAATCACAACTAGGTCGTCCAAATACGCAAACACACGCACGTCACGTAACGCACTGCGGAAACGATCAATGAGTCTTTGAAAGGTCGCTCCCGAGTTCTTAAGTCCCATTGGCATGCGCGTATATCTGTATGCACCGAAAGGAGTAACGAACGCGGTTTTGTCGCGATCCGCAGCGCGCACTGCCACCTGGTAATAGCCGGCCTTCAGGTCAATGGTGGTCATCCACCGCGACGACTTAGCCGTGTGCAGTAAGTCGTCGATTCGAGGCAATGGGTACCGGTCGCTCACGGTGACTGCATTCAATTGCCTGTAGTCGATACAGACCCGCGTGCTGCCATCCTTCTTTGGGACGAGAACCACCGGCGCAGCCCATGGTGACTCGTACTCTTCAATTACTCCATCCGTGAGCATTTTTTGTAATTCCTGCCGTAAAACCTCCTGCTTCTGCGACGACATCCTATACGGCGGAGCGGAGACAGGGGCGTGATCGCCGGTGTCAATGAGATGTTCAACATACGGCGTCGGCCTTCCCCCTGCTTTGAAAATGTCGCCGTTTTCCTGGAGGAACGCGCTCAGTCGGTGTCTCGTGTCGCCTGACAGCGAAGTTCCTTCTTCTGGACGCAGATACTCGGCCGAAGCAAACCCGATGGCTTCTTTCTCCGACTCGTCTTCCGTTTGTAGTCGGAACGACTCGCAGGGTTGATCGTCGAAAAACCATGTCCGGCGTGCCGTGTTGAGGACGATGCCTGCATCGCCGAGGAAGTCGATGCCGAGGAGCGTTCGGTTATCACGTGCTTCCGGAAGCACGACGAATGTTGTTTGTATTGCGCGACCTTTCAGCAGCACCTCGACGGTCGTTGACAAGACCTCAGTCGGCCTTCTCTTCCCATCTGCGAGCGTCATCGTGAGTGCTGAGGTGCGGAAGTGCTGTCCCTTTTCGAGCAAGACCTTGTACAGCGAATGGCTCGCCACACTCTGTTGAGCTGCAGTGTCGGCAATCCCTGTACCGACGACGCCGAGGACTTCGATGTCGAATACTGGGCGCGCACGCGGTTTCACCATTGAATCTTTAGTGTGCAAAGAACAGAACGTGACCGCGTCGGCGGCGATTGCCCCTTTCGTCTTGTCCTTACATCTGGGGCATCTTGCACGGATGACACCTGGAACACCGCACCCGTAACACGCGATGGGCGGGCGTCTGTCGAAGGCTGTTCCGGTTTGGGCCGGAGTCGTGTTCACGGCGTCTAATTTCTTTGCGGCAAACTTGCGGCACTCCTTCTTGCTGTGCCCAAAGGCCCCGCAGAATTGACAGCGTGGCCTGTCACTGCGCTTGTCAGCGGCACTCGTTGGCGTTTGCGACCCGGGTACTGCTGCCGCGGCGGGAACGTGTGTTTCTTCGCGGAAGCACTCTTCAGCTGTTCGCGCGAGCCGCAAGAGGTCGTCGAAGGTTTTGACTTCATCACGTCTTACCCGTTTCCTCACGTTGCGGTGTAAAAGTCCGTACACCATGTCGAGTTGTACTGACTCCGCGAGTTGTGGTTCTGGAAGCTGTGACAACAACGACCGGCACTTACACACAAAAATGTCTGTTTTCGTGTTCCCCCCTTGTTCTTCCGAGAACAGTTCACGGAAAACTTTATATGCAGGTTTTCGCGCGCCGAATGCCTGCTTCAGATCGCGCATCGCGTCACTGAAAGAGTTGGTTGACGCTTTTATGCCCGACCACCACTCCGCAGCTAAACCCGTAAGGAGCATCGGTAGCCCCTTTAACGCGTTCTCATTTGAAATGTCTGTGCACTCCTGGTACACTTTTATTGCGTCGATAAATGTGTCCACGTACTCACCTTCGACGCCACTGAACCGAGACGAACATCGCGCGAAATTCCCGGTTTGATTGACGGACGTAACCGACGTCGGGGTCGCGGCGCGTAACGCGTTCATCTGTTCTGCGAACGAGTTTTGCAGTCCCTGGATAAGGTTCTGGAGCTGCTCGGTGGTCATCTGTATTGGGGCCGCCATGTTGTTATCAACCGTGCTAAAACGCGGGCTTCGGCGCAAAGGAAGCGGTTGTGCGACAAGTTCCTTCTTGTCCAGCGTGGTGGCGTTGTCGGCGTTTCCTGGGAAACGAGATGGCGGTGTGTATCGCACTCAAGATGGCGGTGAAGACCGGTTTGGCGCGTTCTAGCAACCAAAATGGCGATGATCGCGTGGTTTTGTGTGACGCGAAAACACTTTTCGCGATGGGAAAATATACCCGCACAATAACGCGCTACACTTACTGTTCGAATTATTGTTCACTCGCGTACTTCGGCGCCACTGTTGGGCAGCCACTTTGTATCACACTTGTTACAAATAGGTAAAACAAAAGTAGTGGTGTGGGTTCAGGCCGAATTAAATACTACGCGAACGAACAACATATCACAAGTACTTTAATAATTATATATATATATATATATATATATATATATATATATATATATATATATATATATATATATATATATATATATATATATATATATATATATATATATATATATGTATGAAAACACACAAACACAAAATAATAACAAACAGTTAAGAAGCTAAACGATATATCAACAAACGAGCCTCAACCGGTCGGTCGTTGCCATCGTACTGGCCTGCGCTTTCACCCACGCGGCTACGGCCGGATGCCTGCTACCCCTAGCGGCCGGAAAGCCACTAGCGCCCTCTTCAAGGGTTGCGCGGGTGTTTGAAGTCTTACAACCTTTAAATTTAATTTTTTCAGCTATTGATAATAATTGGGATATTATTAAACTACGTACTAGCATTCCAAAAATAAACTTATTGAAATTAATAGAGTTTTGTTATAAAGAAGGTTATTTTGTATTTAATAAAAAAATTTATAAACAAAAAATGGGTGTAGCAATGGGGTCTAGTTTTTCACCTGCTGTAGCAAATTTAGTAATGGATCAATTATTAAAAATAATTATTCCAACTTTACCTTTTCATATACAGTTCTTAAAAAAATATGTTGATGATATTATTTGTTCCATACCTTCCACTGAAACTAATAATATTTTACAATATTTTAATAATTTCAATAAAAATTTACAGTTTACGATCGAATTAGAAACAAATAATGAAATTCCTTTTTTAGATGTTCTTCTAGTTCACAATAATGATAACACTTTGAGTTATAAATGGTTTAGGAAGCCATCATCATCCACAAGATATATTAATTATAAATCAGAACACCCAAAATGTCAACTTATCAATTTTGCAATTAATTTAAAAAATAGAGCCATTTTACTATCATCTAAAAAATATTTAAATGAATCATGAAATAAAGTTAAAAATATTTTATTTTTAAATAATTTTCCTAAACACATAATTAATAAAATCATTTACAACCAATCTTATAAAAATAAAATTAATACTGAATATCCAAATAAAAATCAAATATATTTTAGTTTATCATACATTCCAGGTTTATCAAATAATTTAAAAAAACTATTACAATCTAAAATTAAAATAGAAATTGCTTTTTAAAAAGGTAAAACTATTAATTTATTATATCGCAATTTGAAAGATAAAATTGATATTTTGTATAGATCAAATGTAATTTATAAAGTCAAGTGTAAAAATCGTTCAAGTTGTTATACTGGCCAAACTAAACGCTATGTTAAATGAATTTAAGATAATTGTTAAATTATATAAACTTGTAGAATAAATTAACTAAACCAAACACAAAATATTTTATTTTTCATCAACTTGTTTATAGTAACTAACACAATAATAATAAAACATAAATAGTAAATTCAAATATTTCATAACAACCAATAATATAAAAATAAACCTAAACCTACTTCTTTCCTTTACTTATATGTCATGTAAATAAATAGTAACAGGCACCACAATACTCCCCCCAAAAAGAAAAAAACAAACAAACAATATAAATAATAAAGGAAAAAAATAGATGTCAACATAGAAAAATAAGAGTCAAGTTAGTGTCTTTAACTAAATATCAAGTCAAAAAAGCTGGTTTTAATCTATCTATTGTGATACCAACATACTGGTTCAGTAGATGATGTCGGTATGTTTTCCGCTGTTGATCTTGATGACAATTTTAATTTCAATTCACGAACATCTTGCACTAATTGTTGCAAAACTGAAGTCTCCCTTGAAATTGAAGAAATTGCTGGTTGATCGATACAGATGATTTTGTCTGCAATCTCTGCCTTTTCTTCAAGTGAGCAATTATTGACATAAGTAATGATGACCTGAACGTTA
Organism: Pterostichus niger; assembly: GCA_947425015.1. NCBI lineage: Eukaryota > Metazoa > Arthropoda > Insecta > Coleoptera > Carabidae > Pterostichus > Pterostichus niger. The sequence continues at coordinate 35,226,071 of OX380334.1, read as the reverse complement.
ACTGGCAACTTTTGTAAAAAAAGTTCTTCCAAAATAGTATCATCTAACGACTTAGAACCAATTAGCTGGCGCATTCGCCTGAGTATTTGAGTAGGTTTATCTTCAATATTTGAAACATTAAATAATTGTTGTAATTTTTCTTTTTCTGTCAGACCAGTTCGTTTAATTTAAGCTTCTTTTAATGTGGAATAAGGAAGATCTTGTGGAGGTGCCACAATGATGTCTATAACTTCACTTGCAAATTGAGGACTTAATACAGTAATTAACTTACTAAATTTACTGAATTCGGAAGTGATTCTATGAGTTACAAAAATTCCTTCTACTTGAGCAAACCATAACTCTGGGTCGGCCGGCCAGAACTCAGGAACTTTAAAAGAGGTAGACAATGCAGAAACTTCTGAGGTAATCACTTCGGGTGAAGTGGAAGGAGCCGATAATGCCATACCGTACTTAAATGCCTCACTCGGGGTCACCAATGTTAAATGAATTTAAGATAATTGTTAAATTATATAAACTTGTAGAATAAATTAACTAAACCAAACACAAAATATTTTATTTTTCATCAACTTGTTTATAGTAACTAACACAATAATAAAAAAACATAAATAGTAAATTCAAATATTTCATAACAACCAATAATATAAAAATAAACCTAAACCTACTTCTTTCCTTTACTTATATGTCATGTAAATAAATAGTAACAGGCACCACAGCTATGTTAAAACTAGAATGTTAGAACATCGTCGAAATTCTTTAAAAACTTCTATTAATAATAATAGTAATTGTGCTTTAGCACAGCATTCTATATCTAATGACCATTTTCTTGATTTTGAAAATGTAAAAATTCTTGATACGGAAAAAAATTTAAAAAAACGTTTATTTTTGGAAATGCTGTATATACAAAATGATATAAACAATGTTAACAATAGATCTGACATTGAACATTAAATTCTACATATACTCATATTTTAGAATTTTTAAAATAATTATTTAAAAAAGTATTTCAAAATTAATTAATTAATTTTCTTTGATCAAGCTATTATCCTTCAAAATTAAATTATTTATTTTTTCAAAGTCGTCTTCTTAATTTTTTTAAATATTGTTTTATAATATTTGTACAAATATAATTTTTTGACATTTTTAAAATATATATATATATATATATATATATATAAATATTTAATTATTTCGATCATTATTTATAATTTTTGGACAATGTAATTTTTTAAATATTATTATTGTAAGTAATTTATATTTTATATTAATTCTTTTTATAATTGTTAATTAATGATTGGTAACACTGTGTAGTAACTGTTAAGTCGTAATTATAAACGCTGCTGCTAAAATTGAAATAGTGAAAGCACAACTAAGCTGAAAAATTTGCAAAGTGCCCTGTTAGAGAATCTACAACGTTGTGAGTAAGAACAAAAATCAAAACGCTTATTTTGTGTCTGTGGAACGTCCAAAAACTACTTGAATCATTCTGCATGCTAACCAAGGTCGAGTTGCTGCCGCTGGCTGACATTAATTAACAAATTAACGCCGCTTACGCGCGCGCGCACAAGCACATTCAAAACGCAGTGTTGCCAACCATACCAGAAATACAAAATTAATACATGCCATGGCCACAATTGCTGACATTAAAGAGCTTCTAGACCCTATCAGGGAACAGAACTCTGCACTGAATGATAAGATAGTTAAAATGCAAGAATCTTTAAACAAATTTTATAAAATATCAGAGGAAAATAAAGTAATGTACACAGATCTTGAAAATAAATTAAAAGCGAAGGACGAACAAATAGAAAATCTAGAAAGAAAAATTAGAGATAAGAATCTCATCATACATGGCATAAAAGAAGAAAAGAACACGGATCTGGAGGATATAATAATATGTTTAATGAAAGAAAATCTACATATAAACCATTTTTCATGTAACAATATAGAAGGTGTAAGAAGATTAGGCAAATACAAAGAGAGTGCCATCAAACCAAGACCAATCTTGTTAGAACTAAACTCTAAAAGACTAGAAAAGGAAATCCTAGCTAATACTAAACAATTAAAGAACACAAAAATCTATATAGATGAAGATTATTCGGTGAAAACTATGGAAGAAAGGAGGATATTATTCCCGCATCTGGCGAACGCCCGACAGGAAGGCTACAAAGCACACATAAAAAACAACCTCTTATTTATAAACGGAACTGATTTATCAGAAGATTTAACAAATGAAAATATACAGACTGCTTCTCCACCGAATATAAGAAGGAAATCAATTTCCTTACTGAATCTACATGCTACTGAGAATTATGAACATAGTGTAGAAACAGAAAGTATTGAAGAAAACAAAGCTGTAGAAAGTGAGGAAAGAAACACGGATAAAAGGAATATTGATACACAAATGCTCCGGAATAAACTTACAGAGCCTGTGAATACGCCAAGCAAAAAGAAAAAAGCGCAAGACGCTACACAAGGCACACTAGACCAACACATACTTACACGATCAGGCTCTCAAACAAGATCTGGGGCAAAAAACTCAGGAATAAAAAAAAAATAATCGCAGTTAATGAAAACAAGATAATGTTTTGGAACATCCAAGGCTTTAATAATATACATAAACTCACCAACAATGAACAGAACATTATTACACAACATGACATTATTTGCTTATGTGAAACTTGGCTAAATCATAATATACAGGAAAATCCATCTTTCCTGAGAGAGTATAATAGATACGAGCAAACAACAACAAAAAATGCAAGTTATGGACGAGCAATCGGTGGACTCGTTATATTTACACATATTGATAAAAGCTGTATCGAGATAATTGAACAAGAAGCTCACTGGATTTTCCTAAAAATCAACAGCAAAATTCGCAATTTTATTGTAGGCTCGGCATATTTTTCCCACTCTTATGATTACACTACCCTTCTCAGCATGTTTTCTGAAAGCATTGAAAATATATCAAACAGTTATCCAAATCACTCTCTAATCATAGGTGGTGATTTTAATGCACGAATAGGCGCACTTAATTCTGTAGAAGAGATGCTCATGACAAATACGAACCTTCAAGCACCACGATGTGTCAGAGACAATATTGTTAACAAGAAGGGGAAAGATTTTGTTGAAATCATGGAAGCCCATAATATGGTGGTACTGAACGGAAGATCTATTAGCGACACACCAGCAAGCTATACTTATCTAGGAAAAAATGGTAAGAGCACTAATGACCTCATATGGATCGATCTACGATCTGCACACCTAGTTTGGGATTTCCGCATTTTGGATGACATATTCCTGTCTGACCATATGATTTGCTCACTAAAATTAAATAACTTTGCATCAAATTCTACTGGTCGACAAACAAAAACGAAACTATCTTTTAACATAACAAAATGGGACGACCAAAAAACGGAAATTTATAAAGAAGTAATGCAATCACAACTCAACGAAAACGATCAACAAGGAAACATGGAAGAAAAGTATAACTACTTAAAGTCTAGTATAAAGAAAACTGCTAGCAACCTTGACACGTACCTGGGAACGGTCTTTAAAGCATCGGGTGTTTTTAATGAAAATAGTACACAGCTCATGCGCAGAGCAAACAAAACCACAGGAGCCATCAAAAACACGCTGTTTAAGACCAATACACATGCATGGACAACAGTAGAGAAACTTTACTCATCTCTAATAAAACCAGTACTACTATACGGCGCAGAAGTCTGGGGCCCTTATCAATTTGAGAATATTGAGAAAGGGCAAGCCCAATTTATCAAAACAATCTTTTCTTGGCCGCAGACTACGCCGAACTATTGGGTGCGTAGGGAAACTGGGCTTGCAAATTTGGAACTATTTATATTTCACAAAATCCTAAAATGGTGGTACAAAATACTACTAATGCCTGAGTCAAGGTACGTAAAAATGTGCTATAACAAATTACTCCTGATCAAAGAATCAACCAGTATATCAGTAGATAAACAAAACAGATTTAATTGGGTGAATTATCTGGAACAGACTCTTACCAAACTTAATTTCCGGTGGGTGTGGGATAGCCAGGACCTACTGCTAATCAAAGAAGAAATGAACAACATAATTATAGCGCATAGAGAATTACTATATAAGCACGACACACAGCACATAATAAAATCTAATTATAACTCCAACTTCACAAGATATATTACCGTTCACAACTTCCTTTCATTCTCAATCCCACGAAAAATACTTCATACATATTTAAAAATACGAATATCCAATCCAAAACTATGTCATATCTATCAGGATGGTTACTGCCATAAATTTAATTGTGATGAGATCTGTGATATCTGTAACATCTACGAAACTAACGGGATACAACATTTCCTACTTCACTGTCCTATATATGCCCCTCTTAGATCGGCACTGCTCTGTAAATATCTACACCCAACCAACCCGGACGTGACTGACCTGCTAGCAAACCCAACAAAGGAGAAGATATATGACACTTCCAAATTTATACAAAATGCCCTAAAAATACGAGCATTTGCATTAAATCTCTAAAATTATTGCATGGAATTACCTTATTATATATTATATATTTTTTACTGTACCTATTTAATTGTTTGTATACCAATCTTTTTGTACGGAGTTGGATCTCCTAAGCAAAATAAATATTATTATTATTATTAATTGTTAATTAATTTATAATAGTGTCCTGATGAAGGCTAAAGAGTTGGCCGAAACGTCGACGTAATAATAAAAAATAAAAAACTGGCTGCATTCCGAAAAAAAGTATCATTTCATATTTTTTTAAACAGTCGAAATAAAAAAAATTATATCCTTTTAGTAAAAATTACGTTCAAAATATCAAATAGCCATGGAAGTGAAACAAAAATAGATAAATGCTTGACGTATTTCTGTCTATTTGATATTTTACCCCCGAAAAATTAATCATTCAATAAAATTCATACAAAAAGCTCCATACCTATTATTTGATTTAATAATACATAAACAATTGTACATTTCAAAGAAACGTTTATTTCTTATAGAGTTTGTCAAGTAAAAATTATTACCTATCTATTACAATTTAAATATCACTCAATAATTTTCTCAATAAAATAATCACTACAATTTATTATTGTAATAAATATTCAAATAAACCTCCGTTTTCAGCCAAGCAATAACCAAGTCTATTGTAGAAGGAATGTCTTACATTAGCGAGCAGCCTATTTGTGATTAAGGCGCATTCATCCACGATAGCTTCTCTCAAAGAATTAATATTTGCGTAGCGTTGCTTATAAATTTTACATTTAAGATGACCCCATAGAAAAAAAACGCAAGGTGTTAAATCAGGAGATCTGGCCGGCCAATTTAAACTTCCACCGCGACCAATTCAGCGATTTGGTTTAAATAAGCTCTTATAATTTACTCCGAAATGAGCTGGGCAGCCATCTTACTGAAACCAGGCCTCCTGATTTTCGCGCGCTACGCCGTCTACTAATGCAGGGCCAATATCGTTAATCAAGAGTTTCAGAATTTAAGTTGCCAACGATCTCAAATGGTCCAATAATATTGCTATTAAAAATTCATGCCCAAATATTAATTTTTTGAGGATATTGCGTTCTGGTGGTAACATTTATCTTGGATTTTCTTGAACACAGTGCCTATCATTTTGAACGATTGGTTCATTGTTAAGTGTAAAGGTACACTCATCGGTAAAGCAAATAGATGCAAGAAAATTACGATCCCGATTTGCTCGTTCGTGCATATCTTCACAAAACACTCTCCTACTTTCTTCGTCAATGGGCGAAATGTTCTGAAGGCATTGCATCTTATAAGGGTGGTATTTATTTTTTCTAAAAATTCGCAATACTGTAGAATGAGTAATCTCATATTCCTGTGCTATTATTCTTGAACTTAATTTAGGATTAAAATTTATAAGTTCCAAATCTCTTTGTTCGACTTCTAAAATAGTGGGACTATTTTTATTTTCTATAAATAAAGATATGATTTGTTTGTAAATCTCTTTAAAAATATTCAAAATTAGATTTAAAATTTTAAAATTTTTTAACATACGCGCGTATTGTTGTAACGCTTGGAATTGACCTATTTGGAAATTTCACAGCGAATAAATAAACTCTTTCGTTGTTAGAATAAACTGAATTCATTTTATTATTTTACCCGTCAAGTTAATCATTCATCTGTCAAACGTCAAGCATTTATGTATTTTTGTTTCAATTCCATGGCTATTTGATATTTTCAACGTAATTTTTAATATTGTTTTATTTAATTTCTGTCGTTACAACGCATGTAAATGTAATTCTGTTTATTGCTTTCGATGTAGAATTTGATGCTCTACAACATTTGTTTGCAGCATTTTTGCCTAAAATAATTTGGGGAGCAATGCTCACGGAAAAACTGTTTTGTCATGTTAATCGCCTATGTACACAGGTATGATGTTCCACCCGGTATATTCAGTTACTTACTTTCTTCCATTTCTCGATCACAATTTTTAAATATTCTGCTCAAAATCTGACTTGAAACCATTTAATTTGAAAAGTTTTAGGCAAAACAATTGACAATCAGTTGTTTATAAATTTAAAATATTCTGCTGAAAATCTTTCTTTAAATCTAATTTGATACCAAACACGATAGGTTTCTAAAAACTTTGAATAAAAACAATTGAAAATTACTCGCTCTCAATTTAGAATTCTTGTTCTTCATTATCTTTAATATAATACCAAACAAGATAGACTTTTAGGAAAAATAATTGACAAACAGTCGATTACAATTTTTATTTTTTAGCTTCAAATATTTTTTGAAATTTTTTTATTTGATACCAAACAATATACGGTCACAATTTTTGACTATAGTAATTGACATTCATCTTGAAAACTTTCAGAGTTATCCAAATACGATTGGTTTAAATTTTTTTAAATTATCAAAAGCTCTTTGCAAATTCTTTAGTTTTATATGAAACATGATAGGTTTTGAAACGCTTCCTCTACAACAATTATTGTCGAACGAAAAATCATCATTTATGCACGCGAACCCATCAGCGTCTTCATATATTTCTATTTTAATGACATTAACTTATAAAATATCAAATAATAAATCATATTATGTCATACATAAAAACTTTTATTTTTCATTCATTTGGTTTCCATTTTGGATTACTTTTATTTGCGTTTTAATAATAATAATTTATTTGTTATTTGTTATATATTGCTATACTTAGATATGTGTAAAATGTAGTGCTTTTTCAGATTATTTTGGTTGATCGGATTCATCTTGATTTATTTATTTATTTATGTTACATATGTCAAATTAAATACAGTGGACACTACTTTTTATAAGTTAATAAGAGAACACAATGCTCCACTATTAATTTTGATTATACATTAGTCTTTTCCTACATACCTAGTAAAAAATATACATTATGTTAAAAAAGCATATAAAACTTGAAGGGTTCTGGGGTTCATTACATTTAGCGCTCGCATTGCCCGCTGACTCATTCCACATAACTTTGCAGTTGTTACTACCGATGTGTGAAACGTCATAACTGGATAATAGTGACCGCTGCTAGTTCACTTTTCTAACAAATCGTAGATGGGTTGGTGTGGCCGATTGGAATTTTCACGCACTTTTGTATGTTGAGACTGTGATTTGATATGCGCAATTTGAGTTTAAATTTTTGTATCTAGTTTAAAAGATAAATTAATAAATGAATGAATTATATTGAATATATTAGTAAAACATAAATAGTATATATTTTTATTATTATCACTCACCTATTTAACTTTCATAAAGAATAAAAAAGTTCCAAACAATAAAAATTTATTCTGATAATATCTATCCAGTGGCATAGATCGATATATTTTTTTAAACACAAATTTACAGGCAATCTTAACTCAATGGAAAAAAAAAACAAGCTAAAACTTGTGTTTATTAATTAACAAGCAAGAGGTCGTGCGTTCGAATCTCGTTGACTTCAACCAACATAAAAAATACGTTTGTGTCTGCGTGGTTCAGATTCCTCTCTAATTGCGATTAAGTTCCTGTCGTGTAGAGTAACAAATAAATAAATATCCCAGATATGATTGATGATAATTTGAAAAGCTCTTCTCACCTCTCATCAAATCTCGATGAGCTATCACTCACACGATGTACTATCAACATATAGAAGCCATGTTTCTTCTTGTTCACTCACAATTCCACTCCACTTAAGCGGTAAGTGAAACCCACCTCAGATGAGCTCAGTCATAAAAATAATATTTGATTATAATTACTTATAAATTAGGTAAACCGAATTAGAGTTTAATTAAAAAAATATATTTTTTATCAACGAAAAGTACAACTCAAGTTTAGATGTTTACAGACTGGATTCTAACTTGTAACTAACTTACTAACTACGTTTACAAAGACAAAATGAAATATAATATAAATATAATAGGAGAGTTCTTCTGGGTTCATGGCAGCAGTAGTGCTGTTATCAGCACTTTCCTATGGGAAGCTGTTCCATAACTCCTCCCTCCTTACAATTGAGCATCCCCGGGAAGGTTCAGCTGGGGCAGCTGCTGTTGGGGGGTTGAACGCCTAGGCTGGAGTTCATGGTCGTGGATTCTTCTCCTGAGGAAAGCTGCAAGTATTGTAACTGCAACTATAAATAAAATTACGTATAATACTAATATAGAGTAGTTTGAGATATCGGCAGTAGTGTCGTAGTCTTCGATGTCTTCAAATTTATTTATGGGTAGTTTCAGGTCTTGTATGCTGTTGAGTTCTGCAGTCGATCTTGGTGCTTGTATTTCATCAAATTTTATCTTGAAGTCGTCTAATATTATCGGTCTTCCGAATGTTCCCTCTTGAAAATGTAGGGTTTGGTTTCTGAATGTAATTTGGCAATTATTTTCTTTAATGAGGATTATACCTCGTATGGGTTTAATTTCGTCACCAAGTTGACATGACGCATGGATCTTTTCTTCATTTGGGAACACAATGAGAAATTGGTTAATTTCTTCGATGGTTTCTATGTGGTTTCTTTTTAAGTTTATTTTAGTGTATTGGCAGTTTTTGTTGTCGTTATGCAGGATGATATTCTTTTCGCAGGACTTCTCATCTGTGTTTTCGATCTTGTTTGGACATTGATAAATAGTTCCTTTAGTACATTTGTCCTTTAGAGATTTAATTTGGCCATCAAGAGATTTTAGAAAATATTCTTTATTTAAAATAACAGTCACAAATTCCGTTCCAAGTTTACTAGGAATAGGTATAAGGTGGAATAATTCAAAGTTAGTTTCGTAATTTATTGGGAGTTCTAGAAAGTAAATAATTTTATTTAAATCTACCTTACATTTTACTGAAATTAATTTTTCAATTTCTGGTATGTTTTCGAAAGTGGGTTCTAACGGGAATTCGTTATTATAACTTTTATAGATTTTATTTAATTCTGAATGAAATTCGTTAATTTTGATAATGCTTGGGTGCATTGCGTGAAGTTTACAAAAGGTTAATGAATTTTTTATGTCTTGCATTACGTTTAGTATCATATTAAACAAGGTGTATAGTTGACTGTAAATATCATAAATACTAAATTTATTTAGATTATGGGTTCCGCCGACAACAATATGCAACAACTGTTCTATTTTTAATTTCAATTCTAATTCATTATGTTTAATCGTTTCGATTGTTTTATTAAATTTCTCAATTAATACATGGTTAACGGAATATTGGGCTTTTAATTGTTCATTTAATTTATGTTGGTTAAATTCCAAATGATTTAAAATTTTTGAATATCGCTTTTCATCTTCTGCGTCTAGGTTTCCGGTAATTGATTTAATTATGGATCCTAGTCCATTTATTAATCCTCTCTTTTGTCTATGGTTTTCATGATTAATAAGTAAGTTGCTAAATTTTTCGTCTATCAGGTTTTGAATGTAAGTAATGATTCCGTCATTGTTCTTAAACTCTTTTGCACTGATCTCATTTGCATTTATAGTTTGTTTTAAGTTATTGTGTTGTGTTTTTAGATTGTTATATTGTTGGATAATAGGTTGCAGGTCGTAAAAATGAAGGAAAGTATGTTGGGATCTCTGTAATTTTGCTTGTCCTAGATTTAAGGTTAATAGTCCAGGGTTGTTCGTAATGTTCTTGATGTCTAGTCCGTACGTGTAAATTAAATTTTGAGTATTCGATTTTATGTTTTTAAAAAGAATACTAAAATCTTTATTAATATTATAACTTTATTATAATTTGTATATGGTTACATATGAGTCACAGTACTTGACTGTACAGAGTCTACGATACAAAGAGCGTGCTTATTCACTAAACTAGCCTATTTATACATTTCTCTTATCTTCTAAATATGCAACCTATGCTAGATGATATTATGACTAATGTAATGAAACAACAGGTTCAAGATACATAATTTACATTTATCTTATCTTCTAAATGTGCAACCTATGCTAGATGATGTTATGACTAATGTAATGAAACAACAGGTTCAAGATACATAATTCCTCCCCTTTTAGTTTTTTCATTATATTTGTTCTTGCATAGCTAGTTCACTTAGCTTTTTTCTTACTATTTTTACCTTTCTTAATTTTCTTTCATTTCTATATAATTTTATTTTAGGTAATACATATTTTCTTAAAATATAACAACTTATTAATATAAATATTATAACATATATTATATAAGAGTGATGACTGCTATTTTCAATTTTGATTTCTTTTATTTTTATAATTTTCGGTTCATTTAATATAATATCGGAGATATTCTGTAATTTAGTATCATTAAATTTTGAACTTATTAATTCCTTCTCAAATGTTTTAAATTCAATTTCTTTATATTTTTGTAGAATTCTTTTAAATGTGAAATTATTTATTTGACATTCTTGGTTAATTTTTATCTTATAGATTCCTTGAATATTTCTTTTTATTTTTATTTCGTTACAGTTCATTTGAATTTCTTGCTTATTTGGACTAATCATAATTAGTTCATTTGTATTTTGAATTAATTCAAAAGTATTCTTTTTCTCAATATTATGGTATTTGCAATCATCATCCTTCTGCTTATCTAGTATATTTCCCATACATTTACTTATTTCTATAAATTGTGTAATACACAAGTATTTATTCTTAATATAACTACATTCGCTTATTTTATAAGTCTTATCTTGTGTGAAATATAATTGTTGAGGTTCACTCATTATTATGAATCTATCATTCTGAATCATTGGTAATGGGGTAAACTGGTTTAATTTGAAGGATTCTTGGGAGAAGGTTGGTATTGATATTATAAAGTATATTTCTCCGTTATAGTATTTACAATGGGTTTCTATTAGTTCGTTTAAATTCCAAATGTCGTTATTTTGTGTAGTTTGTTTTAAATTTTCATAAGATATTATACTAACGTCTAGTTTGTGTAATGAGCAAAAGGTTAAACTTGTTTCTATTTGTTTTGTTAATTCATTTAAATTCATTATTATTAATATTAATTTCTGAAATTTACTTTCCATATCTATTTGTAATTTCCAATCTAAATTTCCTTTTAAAGCCTGAATTATGTTCTCAATTTGATGTGTTAATTCTTTTTCATTGTGTCTAACATTTTCTAGTTTTGTATTAAATTTATTTGTCATATCTTTATTATGTTTAATGACTTCATCATTCTGTCCTTGTAGTATTTCCTGATTTGTTTTTAATTTATTAAACATTTCTTCATATCTTTGACTATCCGTAGAATCTAAATTTCCTGTTATTGATTTAACAATGGAGCCTAATCCGTTTACAAGTCCGCGTTTTTGTCTTTTATTAAATAGTTTTTGAATTTGATTATTTAAGTCTAAATAATTATAATTTAAAATATTAATGTATGTTTGGAATGTTTCATTATAGGGTTTTATATTCTTTAATAAATTATCTCTATTTGTTCTTAATTTTAGGAATTCTTCATAGATGGGATTTATGTTGTAGTTATAGTATATTAGTTGTTCACCAGTCTTGATTTTGCATTCACCTAATTCGGCAAGGTGGAATCCATTATTGTTCGAGATATCTTGAATTTGTCCTTGACATCTGAAATTTTTATTTAATTTTTAGTTGATTTATTTTTATATTTTTACTTCTGTTCTTTTTATCTAATATTTTAATTTTTCCTAATAGAGGGTTATAATTTTTAACTGAATATTTTCTGTATATTGGTTTCTTTATTTTATGAATAATTCTAGGATTCTGTTTAACATATACTTTATCTGTTAATTCTAAAGGATTGTCATTTTCTGTATTTCGATTTAATTTTTCTCTTTCTATTCTATCTTTAATAATATGCTTAATTTTCCTTTGTTGTTCTTCATAATTTTCTCTTAATTTGGATTGGTCTGTTTTTATAAAAATGTTTTCATTTGATATTCCGTAAAGTATTTCAACTGGACTGAGTTGTGTTGTACTATGTTTTGTATTATTATACGCTAATGTAGCCATTCGTATTTTTTCTGACATTGCTATGTTTTTAGTGTCTGGTCTTGAGTGTAATATTCTCAATTGTTCTATTAATGTTGAGTGAAGTCTTTCCACTGCATTACTTTTAGGGTTATTAACACAAGTTATATGTAATTTAATTTTCTTTTTACTTAAGAGATCTTTCATTAATGTGTTATTAAATTCTGTACCATTGTCCATTATTATTTCCTTAGGTATTTTGTATGTTTCAAAGTATATTCTTAATTTATCTGTTATTTGTTTTGCGCTCTTATTTTCGACCTTGATAATCTGTGCGTGCTTGGAGAACTGATCTAATATCGTCAAGTAAGGTTCTTTATTTAGTGATAACAAGTCTATGTTTATCATTTCAAATGGTGTGCTTGGTGTTATTGTAAGATTGTCGGTTATTTTTATAGGTTTTCTTTCATATTTATTACATCGGCACGTTTCACAGTTGTTTATATATTCTTGAATGTCTTTATTCATGTTTGGCCAATAATATTTTTCTTTTAATTCTCTTATGGTGGCTAAAATTCCTCTATGATTTGTAAGGCCTGTGTGAAAGTCATGTATAATTTCTAATTGTTCCTCGTTATTTTCTACGTTGTTTACTAATTTTGTACACGCTATGATATTTATAGAATTTGGTTGGAAATTTTCTTGTAATATTTTTGAAACTTCTTTATCTAAATCTTTTTGAAATAAGGCTAAATATCTAATTTTTGGGGTTAGATAAGTTTTTATAAAATCTATAACATCTTGTTTAAAAGTTACTTTATTAAATTTACAAATAAGTCTTTGTTTTTTATTGTCAAAATATTTTTCTATTTTTATTTCAGTATCCCTGTCTACTTTATAAATTATTATTTGATTATCCGCTATATTAATTCTCTCATCTAAATATTTTATTCCTGCTATGGGATTCTCATTTGCGCTGTGTACCGTTTGGTTATCTTCTTCTTGATCTATATTATTTTGTTCGCTACTGTTTTCTGTTTCGTTATGGTTAACGTCGGGTAATGTGAAAACGTTTATTTCTATATTAGTATCTTCAAATATTTTATTTATCTTTTCTCTTACTTTTTCCCATTCTAATTTGTCTAAACCGCATCCTAATTTTGGGATGTTTATTATAGGTAGTTCATTTATAATCATGTAATCTCTTAATTCTTTTAAAGGTTTGTCCAAATTTTTTAATAATGGTTTATCAAAATGATTTATTTTTGTAATTAGGTGAAATATTATTTTATTATTTATTTTTTGAATAATGATATTTTTATTATTTCGTTCTTTGCAAAAGTCTTTGCACTCATATTTTAAATTTATTTGTTCCGCCAGACCTCGTGACATTTCGCAGTTTTTTGATATACAGTGTGCGATGGGATTTTGTTCTAATACGTCTCCTATTAAATTATTTAATTTAAATTTGGGTTTCTGTCTGGATAGTAGGTCTGCAACAACATTCTCTTTACCTTGTAAATAATTTATCTCAAAGTTATATTCACTCAATTCTATTTTCCATCTAATTAGTTTTTGATTCGGGTTTTTCATGTTGAATAACCAGATTAAAGGTTTATGATCTGTTTTTATGGTGAACTTCCGTCCGTAAATATATGGTCTAAAATTTCTAACTGCCCATACTATTGCTTTTAGTTCTTTTTCTATTGTACTGTAATTCTGTTCCGCTTTATTTAAAGTTTTAGAGGCATAACATATAGGTAATTCTTTATCGTCTGGTTTTTGTGCTATTGCAAAGTCGCTTGCGTCTGTAGTTAATATAAATTCTTTGTTAAAGTCTGGGTTTTGTAATATTGGGGATTTTATTAATGTGTTTTTACATTGTTCAAATGCGTTCTTATAATTTTCATCATCTATATCTATTTTAACATTTTTTCTTAGACATTGTGTAAAAGGTTTTGTCAAGTTTGCGTAATTAGGAATGAATCGTCTATACCATCCTAAAGTTCCTAAGAATTGTTTTATTTCTTTTTGTGTTTTTGGTAAATTTAAATTTTTTATTGTCTCTATTTTCTTTTCATCTGTTGTTAGTCCGGTTTGATTAATTTTATATCCTAAAAATTTAACTTCTTGTTGTAAAAATTCTGACTTGTCTATTTGTATTTTTAAATTTGCTTGACGTAGTTTTTCGAATACTAGTCTTATATTTTTTAAATGTTCTTCTAAGTTTTTGCCAAATATTATAATGTCGTCCATATATACTAAACAGATTTTATTAATTAATTCGCCTAATGCTTCATTAATCATTCGTTGAAATGTGGCAGGTGCGTTTTTAAGTCCAAAAAGCATTCTAATGTATTCGTAGTGTCCAGAATTTGTGGAAAAAGCTGTTTTTTCTCTATCATTTTTATTCATTTTTATCTGGTGGAATCCTGAATGTAGGTCTAGGGTTGTAAAGTATTCGGAGGGTCCGATGTGATCGAATATCGTGTCAATGTTAGGTATTGGGTATTTATCATCTTTCGTTACTGAATTTAGTTTTCTGAAATCTATTACCATTCTAGTTTTTTGTTTTCCTGAAGCGTCTAATTTTTTTGGTACGATCCAAATAGGGGATGACCAGGGTGAAAATGATTTTTGTATTATTTTATTATCTAATAATTTTTTTACATGTTCTTCGATGTCTTTTTCGTAAATTTGTGGAAGTCGGTAATTTTTTGTGTATACCGGCGTTTCATTTGTTACGTGAATTTTGTGTTCTATGGTGGTAGTGCAGGTTAGGTTTTCGTTTTCGTTTGGAAACAGATCTGTGTATGTGTTTATTAGTTTATCTAACTCTCTTTTTTCTATATTATCTAAGTGACTATTTCTAATTTGTATATTATTTGTTTCTGCTTTTAAATTTGTTGATTCTTCTAATTTATATATTTTATCGTCTAATTTTACTTTATTGTCTTTAAAGTTTAGTTGTATATTTAATATTTTAAATGCTTCTATTCCGAGTAATATATTATATGTTTTATGAAATTTATAAACATAACATTTTAAAGGTTTTTTATGAATTTTTATTATTGTATATTTATCGCAATTAGATTTTCCGTTTACTGTTTTAAAAGTTAATTTTTCGTTATATGTTTTTACTTTAAATTGTTTTACTAAATCCGGGTGTATAAAGTTTATTGAAGAGCCTGTATCGAACAGTATGACATATGGATTAATTTTTAATGCTGGTAAGTTCGTTGTTATAGAAGACATTACTACTGTATCGCTTCTATCTGTGTCTCTAAATCTAAAAAAGAATCTTCATAGATTTTCTTTTGTTTTTCTTTCTCTAATCTTTCGTTGTTTAACTCTTCGTCTATTTGTTTATGAAATTCTTGGTCCGTATCGAAATCTATTTCGTCTAAGTCTACTTCTTCTATGTTATTATTTTGTCTGATTGTTTGTGTAGACATTGGTTGTGTGATTCGTGTTTGTTGTGTCATAGGTTTTGGGTTAAATCGTTTCGTCTCATAATAATTTTTTATATTTTGTCTAGGTGCAAAATTTGGGTTAGTTCTCTGGTATTGAGGTGGTTGTTTGGGATTAAATGATGTTGATGGGAATGTTTGTGATGGGAACTTTTGTGGAGGTTGCCCATTGCCAAATTTTGGTCTTTCTACATTGTTTCTCAACATAGGTGATTGATTATACGTATTAATAAAGTTAAATTGATTTTTAATCATTAATTCTATTTGTTCCAAAGTTGTAGGGTTTTTAATAAGGAATGATCCTCGAACATGAAAAAATAAATCTTTTTACTATAAATTTTTGGTTTTCATGAATTATTGCATTCTTCTGATCTTGTGAATAATTAGTTAAGTGTATTTTTGATTTGTAAAGTGAAAATTTTTCAAGCATTATTTTCAAAGTTTGTTCTATTGATTTCGAAAATTTCGTATCCATGAGTTCTATCATCAGTGTTTCTGATGTACTCTTGTCTACAAAGTTTGTGGTCAGATATAGTTTTAAATCTTCCCATTCTGCAAATTCGTTATTACTTGTAATTTCTATTGCTTGTTCAGTGAGTTTTAATTTTATCATGCTGAATGCAAACATTCGCTGATTTGCAGTGAGTTCTAGTGTATTAAAAATGTCCATAATCTTTGTGGCTTGTTTTATAAAATTATTTAATGTTTTAATATTTCCATTATAACATGGGATTGTTTTGAGATACATTTCTATTTCTTGTACAGTTGTGGTAGCCATTGTTATGCGATTTAATCTACTAGGTTTTAATTTAATTTTGATATATTTAGTTGTTGGTAACGGTGTTAAGGAATCGTCTGATTCTATTGATTCAGAGCTATCGCTTTCTGACATAAATTGTATTATGTGTGTGATTGACCTGTGCCGGGTCTCGGTATTTTTATTACTAGTCGTAGCTAGAAATACCCCTGTGTATTATAATATAAATGTTTTACAAACTTATAAAGAAATTCTTACATTTGTATCGTGATTGTGATTATGATGATTCTTGTGAACATCATCTTCTGTTGCGGCTTCTTTTTCGTAGTTTTCGTGTTGTCTAGTAGAGACAGCAAGTGCTTCTGATGAGTGACGTGTTTCGGAACAGCAAGTCTTCCTAGTGGATTGGTCGACGTGATCTCGGAACAGCACTCTGGAGTACGTGAATCTTGTAGACGAACGTTGTGCCTTTGCGGCCTGATGGGTCCTGTTCGACCGGTTTTCGTAGATTTTTGTAGGTTTTGCTTGGTAAAGGATAAAAATCCACCACACAACAATTTTTGTATTGTGTTTCGAAGCTATTAGTCCTACCGACTGCGCCAATTAAATTTTGAGTATTCGATTTTATGTTTTTAAAAAGAATACTAAAATCTTTATTAATATTATAACTTTATTATAATTTGTATATGGTTACATATGAGTCACAGTACTTGACTGTGCAGAGTCTACGATACAAAGAGCGTGCTTATTCACTAAACTAGCCTATTTATACATTTCTCTTATCTTCTAAATATGCAACCTATGCTAGATGATATTATGACTAATGTAATGAAACAACAGGTTCAAGATACATAATTTACATTTATCTTATCTTCTAAATGTGCAACCTATGCTAGATGATGTTATGACTAATGTAATGAAACAACAGGTTCAAGATACATAATTTGTACGTGAAGTACATGGTCCTGGAAGATTGGGATTTTTATTAACAGTTTTATAAAGTTTCCTTGGTCGTTTAATGTTAGATAGGTGAATTTTAGTCTGTTTTCTATTGTCTTTCGTATCTGTTTTAATTTCTGCCGTTTTTAAGTTTTTATTTATTGTTTTAATAGTTTCTTTTTTGAATTTCGGTTGGCGTGTTTTATTAACTTTTTGCTTATTTTGTATATAGGCTGTTTCGGGTATGTTGGGTAAATTTTCACGATTTTCATTTAGTTTATTAATTAGAGTGGATTTTTTATTTTGCATTCGCTCATTAATATTTTGATAGGCTAATTTTGTTTTTTCTTTATGCTTTTGAACATAGTCTTGTGTAATTTGTTTCTCTAATTCTACTTCAAGAGGTGAGTTAGTTTCAAAGTGCCCGTTAATAATTTCTGTTGGTTTTAAACCTGTGGAAGTATGATGAGTGTTATTATATGCTAATAAACCAAAGTGAACTTTATTTTCTATCGTTTCATTTTTGAAATGGTCTTGTAAATTAAATAAGCGAATGTGTTCTATCAACGTGGAATGAAACCGTTCTATGAGGCCATTGGAATCGGGATGTTGGGAACTGATGAAATGGATGTCTATTTTGTGCAAACTTAGCAATTCACATAGAACAGTGTTTTTGAATTCTAGTCCGTTATCTGATATAATCGTCTTAGGGATACCGTGGTGTGAGAAGAATTTTGTTAATTTATTACTTATCTCGATTGCATTAGTTGAACTAACTTCATACGCTTGGGCGTATTTAGAGAACGCGTCGATTATTGTGAGAAACTTGTGGTTTTCTAAACTTAAAGAGTCAATGTGTATGATATCAAAAGGTTTATTCGGGGTAGGTGTAATATTAAATTTAAGTTTTAAGGGATTACGTTCGTACTTTGATTTTAAACAGATTTCACATTGGTTAATAAAGTCTGTAATAGTTTTAATTTGATTTTTCCAATAGTATATTATTTTTATCTGATTATGGGTCTCGTTAATTCCGCGATAGTTGGTTTTACCTTCGTGGTAATTTCGGATAGTATCAGTGATTTCATCTTCCTTTTCTATATCTATTAATTTAATATTGCATTTTATAAATTTAATTTCAGAATTTTCAAAGTGTTTCTGTAAAATATGACTAAATTTTTCATATATAGGTTGTTCGAAATATAAATAATATACGACCTTTGGAACTACATAATTTTTAACAAAATTTACAACGTCATTTTCAAAGTTATTTTGGGATAATTGTACATTAACTCTCATTTTATCTAAGTGTAATTTTTTTACTTTTGGATTAGATGGTGAATGTTCAACTTCCGTAATAATCAACTGATTTTTACCTACATTTACTGGTAATTCACTGATCGGTATTCCAATTATAGGGTTTTCGGGGTTGGAATGTACGGTAATGTCACTATCGTCGGACTCATCGTTTGAAATTTGAGTTCTGGCGTCCACTTCTACAATTAAGGATTCGTTGTCGTGTTCGTTGGTTTTATTCTGTTCTAACTGTTTATTAAATTCGTCCATGTAATTAAAGAAATCATCGCAATTATCCTTAGTTTCATTAACATTAAGTTCGAACGGTGGTATTTTATTATTTGGTTTATTATACACGGTTATTACTGTACTACTATTTCTGAAAATAAATTCTATCATAGGTTTAACGTTAGTCCAATTCAGTTGGTCAAGTCCGCAACCTAATTTTGGTATATTTAAATATTTGATCTGATTTTTCAAGCAAAATGATTTTAGATTTAGAAGGGTATAGAATAAATCTTGATTCGTAGGTTTTTGTTTATAATAGTTTTTCGTTATTAGGTAAATAATGAATCTATTATTTTGGTCTTTTAGGTAAACTAAATTATATAATTTAGGGTTTTGATTTTTTAGTTTATCTATACTTTGAAATTTTTGTGCGAAGTCTTTTACTATTCCATCTAACATTACTAGGTCTTTGCTAACACAATGTGCTAGGCTTTCGTTACAGGGTGAATCAAAGAGGTCTGCTTCTACTTCAAAGATTTTATACTCTTTATCTGATTTAGTTAGTTTACTGTCTAAATAATTTTTATACTGAGTCGAAGGTGATGAATCTTCTTCAGTATTTGAATTTTGAACAAGTTTTTCGTTTTTACATGGAATGCGGCTCAACGCGTCAGCGTTCGTGTTTAATTTTCCTTTTTTATACAAAGTTTCATAATCGAACTCTTCCAATTTCAATCTCCATCTTACTAATTTAGAGTTGGGTTCTTTCAGAGAGAATAGCCACTGTAATGGTTTATGGTCCGTTATGATTTTAAATTTTCTGCCGAAAAGATATGGTCGAAAGTATTTTACTGCCCAAACTATGGCGAGTAATTCCTTTTCGATCGTCGAATAATTTTGTTCCGAATCATTTAGAGTTCTACTAGCATATGAGATAGGTAAATCTGAGCCAACATTACCTTGGGATAAACCAATTGCATGGTTGCTAGCGTCGGTTGTAAGATTAAATGGTTTAGTAAAGTCCGGGTATTGAAGGATTGGTTCATTTACGAGTAGATTTTGACAAGTATTAAAGCATTTAACATATTCGGGGGTCATTAATTTTGATCTCTACGCCTTTCTTAAGGCATTTAGTTAATGGTTTGGTGAGTTTAGCAAAGTTCTTAATAAATTTTCGATAATATCCTAATAATCCTAAAAATCCTTTTATTTGCGTTGTGGTTTTTGGTAATGGATAATTCTTTATTGCATTAATTTTATCAGGGTTAGGTTTGACGCCTTCGGGAGTTACTATATGGCCTAAATATGCAACTTCTTTTTGAAGAAACTCGGATTTATCGAGCTGGATTTTTAGATTAGCCTTTTGAAGTCGTTTAAAAACAGTTCTTAAGTTTTCCATGTGTTCTTGTAGACTGGTACTAAATATTAAAACGTCATCAAGATACACAGTACAAATTTCATTTGTTAAACCCCTTAATACATTGTCCATAACGCGCTGGAAGGTGGCGGGTGCATTTTTAAGACCGAATGGCATTCTGAGGAATTCATAATGTCCATTTTCAGTGTTGAACGCGGTCTTTTGAATGTCGTGCTTGTGCATTTCGATTTGGTGGAAACCGGAGGCCAAATCTAGGGTTGTGAAGTATTGGCATCTGCCAAGTTTGTCTAGTAATGAGTTAATATTCGGGATTGGGTATTTATCGTCAATTGTCTTATCGTTTAATTTACGATAGTCGATAACGATGCGCCATTTTTTCTTTCCCGTTGCATCTAATTTTTTCGGTACAATCCAGACAGGGGATGACCAGGGGGAATGTGACGGCCTAATAATATTTTGACTCAACATTTTTTGTATTTGATCTTTTACTTCATTGCGATGTACTTCCGGGTATCTATACGTTTTTGAATAAATCGGGATTTCATCGTTTGTCCGTATATGGTGTTTTATTTCGTTCGTAAAAGATAACGACTTATCTTCCGTATGAAAGATATCGGTGTACTCTTTCACTAGTTTCGTGATTGCGAATTTTTCCTCTGAATTCATGTGACCAGTTCGTATTTTAGAAAAATCAAAGCTATTATTTAAATTTTGTAAATTAAGATTGATATTATTAATTTCAAAATTTTCTAACGATTCAGCACAGATATTATTTGTGGTGTCTATAATATATTCTTTTTCGCTTGGATTTATCGTTGGATAGTAAATGATATTATTTTCGATTTTTGCGATACCTTCGGGGATTATGATGTTATTAATATGTGTTTCCGGGACAAACACTTCGCCATTTTCAATGTTATCAACATAGAACTTTGTTATCTTCTCAGACTTAGGTGGGATCGTGACATAGTGAGGACGCAGTGTTACAGTGTGATAGTGAATTTTTATCTCAGCTGTTGGTGTTATTATCTTATCGCGTGTTAAGTCAATGATCGCTTCTAATGTTTTTAAGTTATCTAGTCCTAATAGAATATCAAATTGGTTATGGAAATCGAATAAATAATATTTAAGATTAATATTATGTTTTTTGAATATTTTTGAACAGGGTAGTACTAAGCTGAATTTTTCGGTTGAGTTTCCATGTGCAGTAGTAATTTTGAAAGGATCATATTTAATTTCACTATTAAAATATTTATTTGCAATTTCTGGTTTAATGAATGAACGTGTACTTCCTGTGTCGAGTAGGACTTTTAAGTTATGTTCTGGAAAAATAAGGAAAGGTAGCTCGCTTTGATTATAGGCAAGATTCATTAGTTCGATGGCGTTTCCGAGGCGGCTATTTCTAAAAAATAGTTTGGATCGGAGTCTGATTCTAGTTCGTAATATTCGGTATCGACATTTGATTGGTAATTAGCAATGTTATTTTCGTCAGTGTCTGGTTCGTCGTTTATGTCATTAACTTCTGTGTTATGAAGTTCTTCGAATGTAAAGTTTTGTCTCTGTTGCGTTTGTGGGTATTGACGGTACGCAAATTGTTGAGATCGCGGTTGATTGTAACCTGAACTGTAGCCTGCAGGTCCGGGCTTAGGTGCAAATGTTTGCCGTGTACTGATAGTCATTGGTGTAGGTTTAGGAAATTTTTGGTTAGGGTTAGATTTGAATACGTTATTTTGTTTTGCATTCTGGTGTTGGAAGTTATGTTGGTATTGATTGGTATTATGTGGAATCGGTCGGTGCATTAATTGAGGGGATTGTCTATACGGTGGTCTGTTATGTGTGTTATTGATAAATTGTTTTGGTTTGGGTATTGTGTTAAATTTTTGATGTGTGCGTGAGTAACTATCTATTTGAAAATCGTTAGTTAACATATTAAGCGCGGTGTTCATATCTGATGGATTTTTAGTGCGCATTAAATTACCTAAGGGCTCTTTAAGCCCTCTTAAGAGTCCTGGGATGTCGACTGGCAGCTCTGTGTTCCTCAGGACTGGAGACTTCTGCGTTGTGGCACGATATACACTCGTTACGATGCGAAGTACTCAGCGACGATTTTCGTTGCAAATTCCCAGTAAATCGTTAAAACGAAACGGATTTATTTTGTTTAAATTCGTCTGGGAATCCTACCGACTGCGCCAATTACGTAAACCGAATTAGAGTTTACTATAAAAAAATTTATTGTACCTAACTTACTAACTACGTTTACAAAGACAAAAATGAAATAGAATATAAATGTAATAGGAGAGTTCTTCTGGGTTCATGGCTGCAGTAGTGCTGTTATCAGCACTTTCCTGTGGGAAGCTGTTCCATAACTCCTCCCTCCTTAAAATTGAGCATCCCCGGGAAGGTTCAGCTGGGGCTGCTGCTGTTGGGGGGTTGAACGCCTGGGCTGGAGTTCATGGTCGTGGAGTCTTCTGGATTTCAGAATTTTTTTTCTGATGAAAGCTGCAAGCATTGTAACTGCAACTATAAATAAAATTACGTATAATACTAATATTGAGTAATTTGAGATATCGGCAGTAGTGTCGTAGTCTTCGATGTCTTCAAATTTGTTTATGGGTAGTTTCAGGTCTTGTATGCTGTTGAGTTCTACAGTCGATCTAGGTGCTTGTATTTCATCAAATTTTATCTTGAAGTCGTCTAATATTATCGGTCTCCCGAATGTTCCCTCTTGGAAATGTAGAGTTTGGTTTCTGATTGTAATTTGGCAATTATTTTCTTTAATGAGGACTATGCCTCGTATGGGTTTAATTTTGTCACCAAGTTGACATGACGCATGGATGTTTTCTTCATTTGGGGACACAATAAGAAATTGGTTAATTTCTTCGATGATTTCTATGTGTGTTTTTTTTTTAGTTTATTTTAGTGTATTGGCAGTTTTTGTTGTCATTACGCAGGATGATATTCTTTTCGCATCTTATTTGGCCATTGATAAATAGTTCCTTTAGTACATTTGTCCTTTAGAGATTTAATTTGGCCATCAAGAGATTTTACAAAGTACTTTTTATTTAAAATAACATTCACAAATTCCATTTCAAGTTTACTAGGAATAGGTATAAGGTGGAAAATTCATAGCTAGTTTCGTAATTTATTGGGAGTTCTAGAAAGTAAATAATTTTATTTAAATCTACCTTACAATTTATTGTAATTAATTTTTCAATTTCTGGTATGTTTTCGAAAGTGGGTTCTAACGAGAATTTTATGATACTACGTATTCAGTTTATTAAACCGCGTTTTGCTGGTTTATTTAAAGTTTTTTTGGATTAAATTTTCTAAATCATTATGAATATAAGTTATTATATTTATATAGTTTTGGAATAATGTCTTTTGATCAGAGGTTTGTTCTAATAGAATAGATTTTTTAATTTCGATACTTTTATAAATTCTTAATATATGGGGGTAATATTATAATTGAAATATGTAATTTATTCTGAGGGTTTTAATTTACATTGTCCTAAATCGGCCAGATAGAATCTTTTATCTTGTGAGATATTTATCAATTGAGCTACGCATCTGAAACGTTTTATTGTTTTAGTTTATTTATCCGAATGTTTTTTCATACCTAGTTGATTTTTAATTTTTACTTTTCCTAATGTTCAGTCGTATTCTCTTATTTTTATTCTCTCAAACAAAGGGTTTTTAAATTTCTTTAATAATCTAGGATTCTTTTTAACGGACATTTCTCTTGATATCTCTAAGGGGTTATAGTTTTCTTTATGACGTTTTTGCTTCTCTGTTTCAAATTTTGTTTTTGTGATTTCAAACAAGTCAATTTGTTCGTCTTTATATTGTTGGATTAATTCTTCATTTATGAGGGGAATAATTTTGTTATTTTTTTCAAACAATGTTTCGTTAGGGGTTAACTTTGTAATAGAGTGTTTTTTTTTTATATTATTATGGGCTAATATAACTGATTCTAATTTTTGTTTTTCTAAATTATTTAAATGTTTATTTCTGATTTGGGTATTATTGTTTTGTTTTAGTATTTCTGGTTAATTATCTAATTTTCTTTCTTTTCCCTGTATTTTAACGATATTTTTTACAAAGTCAATTTGTATGTTTAAATCTTTAAATGCTTCTTATGCCTAGGAGTAAGTTATATTCTTTATGAAAATTGTGGACATAACATTTTCCTGGAATTTTATTTAATTTTATTATAACATATTCGCTTGTTGTAGTTTTTCCGTTTACGGTTTTAAAAGTGCATTTCTCGTAATACGTTTTCATATTTTTTATTTTGACTAATTCTGAGGTTATTAAATTTATACTAGAACCTGTATCAAAGAGAATAATATAATTTTAAATTTTTAGCGACGGTAAGTGATAGGTCATGCTTGACGTTACGTGTTTGGTTTGTCTTCGCCGTTTATCTCTAAAAAAGAATCTTCTTCTACTTCGATTTCGTCTTCGTGTTCGTGGTCAAATTGTTCTGATATTTCTGTGTCGTTAGTTTCGTCAATATTATATTTTTGCCTAATTGTTTGCGTTGACTTAGCTTGTGTTGTGCGAGTCTGTTGTGTCATGGGTCGTGGTTGGAAATTACGTTTTGTTTCGTAATTTTTTTTTAAATATTGTCTTGGTGCGAATTGTGTTGTTTGTTTATTAGCTGTGTTAAATGATATGGGTTGCGACGGGAATTGTTGACCAGGAAATTTCTTAGAGGGTATTATAACACTTTAGCCCACGTTGTGGCGCCAAAAGTTATAAGGACGTAACTTGATGCTCCAGAGATGGAGGCGGCTAGCTGGCAGTGGAGAAGGGGGTGGTTCCACAAAATGAACACAAAACAAAACAAATATAGAGAGCGCCACGTAGTTGTATGACCCAGCACTGTACCCAACTACGAAGGTACCTGAAACCAAAAGCACGGGAGACGAGAGAGGGATATAGGGCATACAGGAAAATCTCAATCCGTGAACACTATTCCAGAGGCCCACGGATGATATAATTAAAATGCTGTGTACTACTTACCGACAAAACCACACTACTTACCAGTAAATAAACTTGAACACTAACGGAAACACTAAGTTCCTGGAAAATGGCAAAAGAAACGGTTCCGAAATAAATAAACAAAATGGCGGACAACACTGACTTTAATGAACAAACGTAAAAGACAACAACAATACTAATAAACGCGGGAAGGGTTGCGAAAGCGACGTGGAACAAATTGAAAGCGCAACGTAGTGCAGTCATATGCCACTTACACCTCGACGAAGGTCGAACGCGATTTACGTTTGGCCAACGCGTAAACCCGGACAAATACAGTCTAAATGCGACGTATAACTCGGCTACGGCGAGATGGAACAATAAAATAAAACCTAAAGCAACAGAGCGCCACTGCGCAACTTCCCTTGCAACACAACTACAAATATGATTCAAACAAATCAAATGACTCGCAGTGTTGTGACAAAATAAATTGACATACCAGGTAATCAAGTGACACATATAAATAATAAAATAAAATAATAATAAAAACAACAAAAATATGTATAAATGAAGTTAAAATTACTGAACCAGTTAATTTATTTCAGAACAGCAAACTTCGACCAAAAGTGTCGGTAATGAAAAATAAAAGTTAAGTCTACTTTTCTGGTCAGTAGGTAAATAATTAGTGTAAAAAAAAAGAAAACAATTAAATGAAAGTTCTAGAACACTTAGCTGTCGCCTCAACAGGCTCAAACCCGTGGCTTCTGGAATGGTGACCCGCGGATGGACCTTGGACTCGCGAGACGTAGCTCAGGAATTCCAAACCTGGTGTACTGGATCAAGAGGATGCTGGCGGTACCTTCCAGTGGGCACAAGTGCTGGCTGTGGGTTGCTGGTGGGCGGCGAACAAATCTTGGATCTTCGCGATCACGAAAATAATTCCCCAAAAGGGCGTCTTGCGGAGTGCACGCACGGCAATGCAATTTACACAAACTTGCAACTACTCCGAAGAACTGAATGAGATTTCGCTTTAATAATTCCCAAATGGAATTGCAAACCGCAATCAGTAAAGCGCAAATCACCACGTAATCAGCGAGAAAAATCACTTGTCAACTCAGTCGGACAACAGCCAAGAACTCACTCTCTAATAATTTTTCGGAATCGGTCCGGAAGACAAAAGAAAAGGAAGGAAGATATAAGAAACAATGAGAAGAAATAAGAAAGAGAATAAATTTGGCGGCAAAACAAAAGTACATCGGAATAGCAACTAGAGACAGCTTTACACTCACAATTTCGGGGCCGAGATGCATGGAAAATAAGGAATCGGTAAGGAATATATTATTGTAAAGATATGGCAAACTAGATGACAGGTGAACTAATGGTATAACTAAGATAAATCAGTAATCAATTACTTTTTAACTATTTATCGGGGACTTTTTATTAACCAAGTATACGGCGCGTTGCTTTAAATCAACCTTTACCTGTTTGAACGCTCTAACGGCAAGATAAACAATTAACTAAACAACAACTGTCAACAAAATATTTAAATAACAAAGAAAGTTAAATTTAAAGGGAAATAAAATAACAAAATATAAAGTAAATGAAATGGAAAGCAACGTGGAAATTAATTTAAACAAATAAGGTAAGTAGTGTACAAATGACTAATTAGTATTTTGCTGCTGCTAATTCAAAATTCTGATTTTAGGTTACACGTAAAAATGGGATGGGAAAGAATTTAAAAGGACTGAAAGAGAGAAAGGAATTTATGGATAAAGGACGAAATTGAAGCGTGACAGTATATTGAATGAAAAATTTAGTTTTTCTGTTAACATTGGTGATTGATGTACAAAATTAAATTCATTTCGTAAGAGGATTTCGCATTCTTCTAGAGATTTAGGTTATTTTCCGATAAAAGATCCTCGTATAGAAGTTGGTAATAGTGAAATAAAATATGTTACTATTAATTTTTGATTTTCTTTAATTATTGCATTTTTCTGCAGTTGGTTATATTCTGTTAAAAGAATTATGAATTTATATTGAGCAAATTTTTGTGAGATAAGCTCTAAAGTTTTATCTGAACTAATTTTATTTCGAATTTGTAATATTTCTAGTACGTTTGTCATAGAAATTATTAGTTAGGTACGTTTTTATTCAATCCAAGTTATGAATTTATTTTCCGCTAATAATTCGGCGGGTTTGTTAGTGAGTTTATTTTATTTTTTATTAAACCGAACATATATGTTGGATATTACTGAGTGTTACATTAGTTAATGTGTTCTGTACATCGTCTACAGGTCTTGTGCATGCTGCGATAGAGAACGGACGTGTTTATTTCGAGCTCTGTAGTTGCTACTTGACAGTTTTTTGTGATTTGGGGAGTACGCTCGCTGGGGCGAAGTCTCTGTGGGGCGAAGCCTTGTAGTGTTGTGACTTAGTGACTGCGTGAAAGTGACAAGAGTGAGTGCGTAGTTTTCTTAGTGTTTTTTTATGGGTTTTCGGGCCGTAGCGGGCTTTTCCGGGACGGTAGCGGAAGGTGTTTTCTCCGACCGGGAAATTCCCAGTTTTTGGTTGCACGGCGGTTTTGGGGCAAACCGGTGAGTAACGCTTGTGTGCCACGTTGGAAATATTAGATTTAGAGGGGGTGATTTTTGGAAGTGAGTTTTTCCGGGGTTCTGCTCGGAAAATCGGGGATTTTCCGAGTGGCGGCGCCGATCTAGGGTGAGAGGCGTCGAGTAGGGGAATAAAAAGATTGACCTCGGATTTTCCGGGGTTTTTCCGGGTGGATTAGATGCCGGGGAATCCAGAGAAGGGTTTCCCGAGGAGAAATTCTTGCCATTTTCTCGGCTCCCAGAGCTTCCACGAGAGTGGGATTTTCTTTGGGGCACCTTCCGAGGGTCCCTGGAGGTAGTGTGGGAGTTTGGGGTAGGTTTGATTAGGTGCCCATCTTCAATGGGTACCAAGGAAGCGGGGGTGGTGCTAGAGGGGGTTAGGGCCTCTCAGGCTACAGTAGGGGATACTCCTTCCGGAGTGGGCAGCGACGTGGAGTCGGTGGAAGGGATGGAGTTAGGGCCGGAGCTTAGCTTAGCAGGGAAGAGGAAGAGGAGGGTAGTGTCCGTCGGGGGGGAAGATTTGGACTACCTAAAAGAGTATAGGAAGTTAGGGACAAAGATGCTGGAGAGGTTCGAAGGGAGCCAAACGTCGCGGAAGGACTTCGAGTTCCTGGCGGCGACGTTGAGGGAGATGGAGGCAGTGTTCCTCGAAGTGTTGGTGGAGGGAGAGAGGAATAAGGGTTGGCTGCAGAAGCAAGATAGGTTTAGGAGTATTATAGAAGGATATGAGAGGGAGGCGAGGCAAAGCAGGGAAGAGGTGGTTAAAACCACCCCTCGCGGTAGTTGTTAGGGCCGAGGGAGAGAAAATGACGGCGGATGTAGTCAAGGAGAAGGTGATGAAGGAATGCCGGAAGGAGGTGGGTAGTGTTAAAGTAAGCGCTGTGCGGCGGGTAAGGGACGGAGTAACTATAGTTACGACCAACGAGGAGGATCTCTGGAAGATCAAGGGGTGTAAGAAGTTCAAGGAGGTGGGGCTTAAACTCGATGACCCAAATAAGGTAGGGCCGAAGATCATGATATTCGACGTGCCCGAATATCTGACAGACGCGGAGGTAAGGGCGGAGCTTTATGGGAACAATTTGAGGGACGTAGTCGGAGAGGCAGAGTTCAAGGAAAGGGTTAGGAGCATAAGCAGGAGCAAGGGGATAATAATTATGGAGGTGCCTTTTAAGGCAAAGGAAGCGATGATAGACCGGGGATATGGGAGGGTTCACCTGGGCTTCGCGGTCTGTAGGGTGAAAGAGGTTGGCACCGTGCAGCGCTGCTTGAAATGTTATGGGATGGGGCACATGGCGCGGGAGTGTAAGTTCAAGGTGAATGCATGCAGGAGATGTAGGGAAATGGGGCATTAAATAAAGGACTGTAAGGGGGATACGGCATGTAGGGTCTGCAAGGAGGCTGGGAAGCCATCGGGACACTCGGTGTTCTCGAGAAGCTGCCCAGCTTACGAGGAGGCCGCTAGAAGGGCTAGAAGGCGGATAACGGCTGACTAATAGCAGGCATGCGCATTATTCAGCTGAATTGTGGCAGGTGTAGGGGAGTCATGTTCGATGTCGGCCAAGGGCTAGTCAGCGAGAATGTGGGTGTAGCTCTGTTACAGGAGCCGTATGTATGGGGAGGCAGAGTCTGTGGCTTGCCATCGGCAATGCGCGTTTACGCCAGCGCTGGTGAGGGGGGAGCCAAGGCGGCGATCGTCGTTAACGATGACGCTCTCGACGTCATGGCAATACCCGAGCTGGTCACATAAACTGGAGTGTGCGTATGCTTGGAGAGTACAGCGGGCAGGCTATACGTTTGCTCGTTGTACTGTAGATTTGGTGGCGACATCGAGCATGACATGGGGTACCTGGAGAGGGTGTTGGATACGGCGGACAACTACCCACTGGTGGTGGGCATGGACGCTAATGCGGTATCGCCTTTATGGTTTAGTAAAGGGGAGATCCGATATGGCGAGAGAGTCCAACGAGGGCATCGGATCGAGGACCTAGTAGGGGGCAGGGATTTAGTGGTCATGAATGAGCTAAGCCGTTTCTACACTCTTTGTGGACACGGCGGTATGAGTGATATAGATGTTACGTTGGGTAATAGGGCAGTAGATAGGTTGCATTGTTAATGGGAGGTTTTGCCCGGCTGGGGTAACTCCGACCATAACGCGATGCGGATCGTCATCAGCAGGACATGTGCTGGTGGGGGTCAAAACGTGGCAGCTAGTTTCTTTAGGTGGTCTGTGAAGGAAATCGACTGGGAGTTTTATGGAGAGGCACTCTGTGACCGGGTGGACATAGGCGAGACATAGTACGCAGAGTTGACGGTAGATGACATGACGGAGCGACTGACAGGGTGGGTTACTGACGTAAATGACCGGATACTGAAGCGCGCGAAACGAGGGAGACAAAGACAGGTTAGGTGGTGGACAGACGAACTGACGAGACTGAGGAAGGTCACCAGGAGGAAGCGGAGGCTATTTCAGATAGCTCGACGCGACCACCTGGAGTCCTTACAGACGAGACATGCGGAGTACAGGGAGAGTGTCGGGACATATAGACGGACGATAAACGCGGAGAAGGACAAGCACTGGCAGGACTTTGTACAGGAGCATGGGAACGCCGACCCTTGGGGTGCGGTTTACCGCATTTGCAGAGGGACAAGACGAAACGTGGACATACCGAGACTGAAGGAAGGAGACAGAGTTGCGGAAACGTGGAACGACAGTGCGGACATACTTCTGCGGGCATTCTTTCCTAGAGGGGGCGGAGCGGAGGTGCACGTAGAACAAGGTAGGAACCGAGACAGGGAAATTAGCTGGGATGAGATTGAGGCTGCAGTCAGAGCAATGGCAGTAGGCAAAGCACCTGGCTTAGATGGGTTAGAAGTAGTTATGGTGAGACAGGTTTGGGCTAGTTTGGGGGGCTACGTGAACACCCTGTTCGATGCGTGTCTGAGGAAGGACTACTTCCCCACGTTGTGGAAGCGGGGACGCGTGGTGGTGCTGCTGAAGTCGGACGATAGGTTGCGGGATGAGCCTGGCTCGTACCGCCCGATCACACTGCTGAGCGTGCTCGGTAAGGTGCTCGAGCGGATGCTTGTTGGGCGACTCCAGCCCCTGTTGGACGGACTCAGTGGTCACCAGTACGGTTTCCGTCGAGGTAGGTCGACCGAAGACGCGTGGGCAGAGGTCAAGCGTGTAGTGGGGGAATCTGCATGTAAGTACGTGTTAGGTGTTTTTGTAGATTTTAAGGGAGCGTTTGACAATTTGCTGTGGGGAAGAATAGACAAGAGGACAACTAGAGTATATAAACTGCACGATTTGCCTCAATCGAGGAGACTCTCCGGGGTCTCCACTCTGACTCTATGTCAGTAAGTTCAAAGTTACATCACCTTCCCCATCGTCACTATCAGTGCTAGCTTATGCAGGCACGGGTGACACCTTCCAAACTTCACTATCAGTGCTAGCTTATGCAGGCACGGGTGAAACCTTCCTAAATCGATACGCAGTGCTATCGGCATCCGGGCACGCTATCACCCTCCAACCTTCACTATCAGTGCTAGCTTATGCAGGCACGGGTGACACCTTCCTAACTCGATATGCAGTGCTATCGGCATCCGGGCACGCTATCACTCTCCAATCATCACTATCATTGCTAGCTTATGCAGGCAGGGGTGACATCTTCCTAAATCTATACGCAGTGCTATCGGTATCCGGGCACGATATCACCCTCCAACCTTCACTATCAGTGCTAGCTTATGCAGGCACGGGTGACACCTTCCTAAATCGATACGCAGTGCTATCGGCATCCGGGCACGCTATCACCCTCCAATCATCACTATCATTGCTAGCTTATGCAGGCAGGGGTGACATCTTCCTAAATCTATACGCAGTGCTATCGGTATCCGGGCACGCTATCACCCTCCAACCTTCACTATCAGTGCTAGCTTATGCAAGCATGGGTGACACCTTCCTAAATCTATACGTAGTGCTATCGGCATCCGGGCACGCTATCACCCTCCAACCTTCACTATCAGTGCTAGCTTATGCAGGCACGGGTGACACCGTCCTAAAGCGATACGCAGTGCTATCGGCATCCGGGCACGCTATCACCCTACAACTCACCACTCGGTGCCATCGGCAACCCAGCAAGGGAGAACCATCCTTTTTACCCAGAATATTCTTTATATGAACTTTGGGCTTGGTGACATACGTCTGTTATTATTCTTTGATATGGAAAGACTGTCACAATGATATCATTTTATTGACTATACTTATTTTACTGATCAAGTATTCCTTGCTAATTGTTTGCAAAAGGATACAACACTAGGCACTGGTTACCGTTGAATGAAACCACCCAGATGGGCAATGGTTACCTATAAAGGAAACTTAGGAAAACCACCCACTCGTCGTTGCCTCAGGGCCAACCTAACTACAACGATTGCAACAATACTGATCCACCGACTTAACAATGATTAAACAAAGATATTGATGCATTGACAAATTATTGTGATGGATCTGGAAATATCACCTCTGTGCGACTTGAATGATTTATAATTAAAGTATGTAATTTTGCTATTCAAGAAACATTCGCAATATTTTTATGATTGAATTTGTCTCTCTGCTTGAGGTTTTTTGTCGTGTTTTTCCCTCTTTCGTAAGGTAAATACCAGAGAGCTATTTTACTATTGAGTTCACGACAGAACTTTATGTTCAAGTCACTCTGTTCGTTCTAAATTCACATTATAACTAATGTTTGTTGATTACTTTTGTTTTTCAATAAATGCACAAGGTATGACGTCACCGTCATGTCTTTTGGAAGGATTTTACATCTTTCATTCAACTCAACCTTTCCCGAATTCCCCCACCATTGACAGCTACTTCGTATTACGAACTAATAAGGGTTACATTTATTATACACAACGTAGATCATTTTACATTGTTTTATAGAATCATTTAAACACAACGTAGGGCTATAAAATATTGTTTTACACTAGACTAGACGATCACACAGTATGAATTCATTATCGGGATTCATTCTATTTGTAAACGGCTGCCTTCTGAGGGCATTAGTATCGCGATGAGGACATTTTATGCTAGATCATCGTTAAAGTTAAAATCGGTACACGCGAACAGGATCGGTACCACCGTACTGTTATAATTGTGCCGTGAGCAGCGTGTTCAATATTTGTAAATAGGAACGCGTAATGTTACAGTACTGGTTGCCGATTCTCTTCCTCTATTCTATTATAGAGTTGGTGAAGGGGCTTGCTGGATAGTTTCAATTTTTTTTTAAATTTTGTACATATAACATTCAAAAACAAAAGCACTAAATTTATCTAGGTGTCCAAATTGTTTCACATCGTCTGCTAAATGTATGAGATTATGAACATTGTATGTCACGTATTCTTGGCCATACAGCAAAGAATATTGCTCAACAAACCACATTAACGGCGATTTCGCGTAATCATTTAACGTTAAGTGATTGTTGCCTGACAATATTCTTACAGCACAACTTAACGCAATCAAATGGTCATATTTGTCTTGTATCAAAATATCTTTTAATACAACAGGACCAGTGTACAGCAAAAATTGTCTTAATTCGGATGCTTTCCATCTATCAATATCGAATATGCTCCTTGGTTTTCTTGCAAATTCTTTTGTTATGCAAGATCTAATTAATTGTAACTGGTTTGTTAATTTCTCTAAATCTATTTGCTTTAACCGAATATCTTTGCGCCCATGAACAAGAAATTGAAGAATTCGTTTCGTAACATCAATGCATACTAGGTGCATATAATCCAGTGGCTGTTGCGAAACCATTCCTATTACTGATTCTAGAACAGAATTGTATTTGTGATGTTCCATTTGCTTTCTTTCTTTAAATGACTCATCTGTTCGCAATTCTGAAGCCATTTCGGGAAAAGTCATCCTGTTATTAATAAATTCGCCTTCTTGAACACATTTACTACAGCCAAAATAACCGGTATGACTTTTTATTCCACTAACATAGGATTTGGCAGGAGCATCACAAATTACGGCATTAAATTCTACTTCAGTAGTATATATTTTATCGCCATCAAATGTCACACCATTTTCTATAACTAATTTTACTTCATCTACAAAACTACTTAAAAAAGTATTTTACTGCAAATTGCCTTTTGATATCCATGGTGCACACAAATGGTTGCGTTATAAAATCTTCAACAATACACTCTAATACGGGCCAAAACTGGCTATTGGAACTTTTGCTGAGCGGCAAACCATCTATATTAATAATAATTTTAACTTTTTTTTGTTGGAGTCTTATAATATTTATTGATAGATTTTTTAATTCCTTTTTCAAATCCAAAGTGAACAAACTCACCGCCATTTATATTTAAAATATTTGTACAAGTTTGTCTCGGCGTTCTCATCAGAGTTCTAACATCTGAGGGCAAATCTTTGAAATTATCAAAAGTTTTCCAAATAATTAGGAGATCATTTACAGCAGACTGTGAAATATTAAATTGCAATATCCACTTCCGTAATTTATTTTTAAATGTTTCAGTAACATTTTCCAAATAAACTGATTGTGCTGAAGTACCAGGTATGGCTGATTCAAGAACAATTTCTGCATCTTTATCTGACTTATCATCAATGTGATCATTCAGTAAACAACTTGTTGATAATTCAACATTATTCGGGATCGAGACATTACTATTACTATACAAGTTATCTTTGACCGAGTTTTCGACAATCAATTGCAGAGTATTTAAGGAAGCTACTGGTTCAATATTGTCAGTTACAATAAATCAAGTGGTCGGTAAAGGGTCAATATTATCTAAATCTGATGTTTGTTTTTCAATTTCTTGCAATACTCGACGTCGTTTCTGCCTATATTGCTAATATTAGAAAAACTTTTCCTCGACATTCTTGAATTTTCAATAACAAAGTAACAATAACGTGCTAAAATACAATATAATAAAAATTATAAATTATGACTTCGATGTACGGCCAAAACAAAGAATGATACCGCAGAGGTTAAGATATAAATTTGACTTGATGTGAACGACAAAATACTTGAATAATACCAGAAAAAGTTTAAATAACTTACCCAGTCAAAATTAAAAACAAAATAACAGTTTATCTTCAATATTTCACAGAAAAAAAAAACTCACAGCAAACATAAACAAAAGCACATGGCTGCTGTGTTGTGCTGTTGCTGTTACTCGGTCGGGGGCATTCCCGGTCTAGTGCGCAAACCCGTGATTCTTTGCGAAGTCATTGGCAGCGTTGGGCGCATTTATATAACTAGTGAATATAAATAATTACAATAATATGAAATCTGAAATATACCTGAATATTATACAATACTTCTAATTTATATCAATAATTTTAAATATACAATTAATAGATATTACATATGTTTTGATATAATAATATAATTACCTACGCCCATGTTACATGGTAAAAATTTTACTCTCATCAGTTAGTTGTTAGGGTTGGCTCACATTTTCTGATTAATTTTTTTCCTGAAAATAGATCAATAACTATTTAAGAGAATATGTATTTTATATAAGTTTTTAGTTTCACCGTGATAAATTATTGAAATTAGTATCAAATTTCAAATCTTCTGACAACGCCCTCATACTACGTTACACTTTCATTTATTACTTAAATCACATATAAATAATATTTATTATCTTATTCATTTACAATAATTTATTATTTATACCTACCAAAGGATGAAAGAACCACCTGTTGTCACCAATATTATAAGGTTATGTTTACAAACACAAGTTGGAATGATAGCCGAAGTTTGACGTTTCACATACAGTATATGTGTGTGTGAGACAGTAATATGTGCGTATGAAATTGTGACGTCACCGATTTCAACCCGCGAAAGTTTATTAAACAAATTATGAATGAAAAGTATAATTTTTAAAAACTATTTCACTTGAAATATGCATATTATAAGCTTAATTTTCGATAAATGTAAAACTATTAATACATTTTTTTGGGACAATCCCATTGAAGAACTTTTCGAGTCGTTGATTTCGATCAAAATCGAATTATTATTTGAAAAAGTATGTAAAATAACAAATATATAATAATGTTTGTAATTAAATTGTTTATTTTCTTTAGTATGTGGACCACAAATTTTTTAAATAGCAGACAACAGAAATAAATATTTTAATTTATAGAATAACACATAGTATAAAAAATTAAAAAAATCCTGCTTGGAAACAATAACCAACATTATATATTTATTTGTTTAAGCAAATAATTAAATGCGTACGAATATTTTACTATTTTATTTTTTAGTGTTGTTTAACCAGCAATATTTTTGTAAATTTATTGTAACAAGAAATATATTTATATGCTTTTATAATGATCGGTAAATATTACGTATGTAAACTGTTACGTTATATCAAACACTGTGTTGTAACTGATTCGTATTTCAAATTTTATATACACCGTTCATATAACAAATATCTTCCAATACCATGTAACTATGTTCTGTAATTGTTATGGATTTGTTACGTATATATAAACTGTGTGTGTCCTGATTTATGTAACGTACACATAATTACGGCATATAACACAAAGGTAACAGGAGCCTGATTCTGTATCTTGCGTGACTACTTGCGGCACACATACTAAAACAGATATGTCACATGCATTTAGTAAACCATCTATCGGACATTTAAAGAACCAATGGATATGACGTCACTTCTTGCGAGACACGCAAATATAGATGCGTGACCTCCGAAGGTCCTGTTTCTTACTAGCGACACTACATGTCTCATTCTAATATTATGTTTGTCTTTTACTTTCTTGTCATTTTGCGTTATCAATGTTATCTGCCATAAAGTTTATTAAAATTTGTTTTTGCTCCTCATATCACGTTTTCTATCTTCTGCCATAATAAAATCGTATAAAAAAAACTTCAAAACGATGCTGACAAACAATGACATGTAATTGCAACTGACAGTTATAGTTTCAAAACCATTACCAACATTAAACTTGGCGCGAAAACGTAAAGCACGGAATTCCCTATGCTCGACACCAGAAATGAATCGGTGACGTCATTCATTGTACAAACGCAAATTTAATCACGCAACTGCTCACGCAAGATACAGAATCAACCTTCATATACATGTAAGAGTCATGTAAATTTTGAGTTAGGCAAAATGTCCCCTAAATATTACGTAACTGTTACGTGTATGTCAACATTGTGTTTGCTGGGGTGAGTATGAATGTTGTATAATGTCGTCCTACAACATTTTATCTATTTGTTCTTGTACTTCTTTTTTTTATAAATTTCAGGACATCTATACTGTTTAGCATGTATAGGGATATCGCCAGTTGTTTTAATCGAATGTTTATT
Organism: Pterostichus niger; assembly: GCA_947425015.1. Lineage (NCBI taxonomy): Eukaryota > Metazoa > Arthropoda > Insecta > Coleoptera > Carabidae > Pterostichus > Pterostichus niger. Next base: position 35,188,642 of record OX380334.1, on the reverse strand, counting down.
TTATTAATGTATGTAAATTTTTCATCATTACGTAGTAGAAGGTCTTTAAATTTGTTTAATATTTTAAATAGCGTTTCTTTTTGATAATTCATTAAATGTTCATCTCGAATATCCTGATTATTTATTTCCATATTAAAATTTTAATTTTTATATTGATTCAGGTATTATTTTTATTTAAAAGTATTATTTCTTCTTTTTCGAAGTTAAATTTTGCTTTTAATAATTTTAAACCTGGTACTTCTAACAATATGTCAAAGTTTTTATGGAAATTAAAAACATAACTTTTAATATTTAAATTTTTATATTGAAAAAATGTAAATTCTGTGCCGTAAGATTTTCCATTACAGGTATGAATTGTGAAGGGTTCGGAATATCTAGTAATGTTTTGTTTTAGTAATTTCGGGTGTATATAATTTTGTGTAGAACCTGTATCTAAGAGAATTTTAGTATTACCTAACTGAATAAAGGGTAATTTACTACAATTGATTGTTAAGGATTCTATTCTTGTGACTCGATTTTGAAAAAAATTTCCGCGTCAATTTCTACGGTTTCATATTCAGGATTAATTATTAGTTCTAGAAATACTATTTCATTATCTGTTTCAACAATGGATTCTGACTCTTGCTTAAATATCATTGGTGAGTTAGGTCTTAGTTGGTTATAGAGTTGATTAGGGTAGCGATACGGAGCTGTTCGGAAATTGGGTGCTCTTTGGTGTTACAAGTCTATTACTTGCATTCCTTATATTATTTGCTTCCGGGGCAAATTGTCTAGGTTGAGATTACGGTTGGAATTGTGGCCTAGGGTATCTTTGCATAGGTGATTGGTATTTATTAAATTGTATCTGATTTTTCGGTGGTGGTGGTCTTTGTATTAATGTGTTTTGTGGTTTTTGTTGGTTATGAATGTATTGTGGGTCGATCCAAAATTTCAGTTAATAATTGCGGATTACCTGCGGATAGTTGATTTCTATATGGATCTTTACAATTATTTATAAAGCATTGCACAAAATATTTCATTGCATTTTCCACAATAATTTTACCAGTTTTATTGTCGTATTTACATTCTATTTTAATTTTATAATTTAAATACGTGTTATTAAACTTATTGAATTATTCCAAGATGTCTTCTTTCATTTGTTTCAAATGTGAGAGTTCATACTTTAAAGTATGTTCTGATCGAGTATTTGAGAAATTTTGTTGTAAGAAGTCTTCTAACTGCTTCCATGTATTTATACTATTTGTATTTAAGTTTTGTGCAGCTATCCCACGTATTTTATTTTTTAAAGTAAGTATTACAAGTTTTTTTGTAATTTCTGACGGATTAGTTTGTTTAATTAAAACTATCATATACTCCATAGAATTTATAAAATTAGATAATGTTTTTCCATCTCATTTATATCCCGGGTGTAACACGAAATTGAAACATAGGCGTTTAACATGGCAAATCAGTTTTTCCGTGCGCATTGCTTCCCTAATTATTTTAGGAAAATATGTTTCAAATATATGTTGTAAAGCATAAAATTCTACATCCGAATCAATAAACAAAATTCATTTTGACTACTTCATAACTGCAGAAATTAAATTTGAATATTCACGTAATTTCAATTTAATAGTAATAGCCATGGAATTAAAACCAAGAGATGAACAAATGCGTAACGTTTTATACGTCAATGTCAGAATAAATTGCCAAAATCATTTTACGTACTAAATATTTATTTTCTAAATAAAAATTTAATAGTAATAAGGCAAAATATTTTTTAGATTTATTATTTAAGAATAATAAAATAATAAACTCGATAAAATATTTACGGTAGGTTGTTATTTAACAAATTAATTAATGTAACATAAATTTAATTCAATAAAAACATCAACAAACTAAATATCTTTAAATTGTTAAATTAGATGTTCAAATAGTCCACCGTTTTGAGCTAAACAATAACCTAATCTGTTGTAGAAGCTTTCTCGAGTATTCTTTAATTGTCGAGTATTTATTTTCTGGCATTCTTGTAATATAGCATTTTTAAGTTCTTCTAAATTCTGGTATCTTTTTTTATAAACATAAGATTTTAAGTATTACTGGACAGACAGAGATGTCGAAAATATAATTCTTAAATAAGATTTTAAATTGCCTCATAAAAAAAATCGCACGGATTTAAATCTGGCGACCGTGCTGGCCAGTTAACTGGTCCATTTCGTCCTATCCAGCTTTCAGGAAATACATGGTTTAGATATTCCACAACTTCTCTAGTGCTATGTGCAGGGCAGCCATCATGCTGGAACCACACATTTTCTTTGTTTGTTTCAACAATTTGTGGTCCAACAGCATTAATTAATAAATTCAAATATGATGCTGAATTTATTCGTTGGATGAAGAATGGGCCAATGATTTTATCACCAAAAATTCCTGCCCACACATTGACAGAATGACGATATTGTGTCCTCGATTCTACAATATTATGTGGATTATTTTGTGACCAATACCGATAATTATGACAGTTTGGTTCGCCATTCATGGTAAATGTGCATTCATCTGTGAATAAAATACTACTTAAAAATTCTCTATTCCATTTTGATTTCTCGATCATTATTTCACAGAATGAGGCTCGTAGTTCAAAATCTCGTTCCAAAATATTTTGGTGGTTTTGAAAATTTAAAAGGAATGTCATAAAATTTATATTTAGTTCTCTGGAAATTTCCCGCACACTCATTGTTGGCTCCAGTTCTATTAAAGCAAGAATATTTTCTTCATTGTTATAAATTCTTTCATTTATTTCTTTCTTGAAATTTAGTGTTTCTGTCTTTTCAAACTGTACTATAAACCTCTGAATAGTTGCCGTACTAGGAATATCATGATGCTGCCAAATAGCGCTAATATAGTCACGAATTAGTCGTAAACTATGGCCAGAATAATGCCATTTAATTATTTGCAACTTTTCTTCATCTGAATAATTATTAATTTTTGATAATAATAAACCCTAATATTGATTTAATATCACAGTTGGTCAAAATAAATACTAATAACTTGACGTATAAAACGTTACGCATTTGTTCATCTCTTGTTTTTAATTCCATGGCTATTACTATTAAATTGAAATTATGTGAATTTTCAAATTTAATTTCTGCAGTTATGAAGTAGTCAAAATAAATTTTGTTTATTGATTCGGATGTAGAATTTTATGCTTTACAACATTTATTTGAAACATTTTTTCCTAAAACAATTAGGGAAGCAATGCGCACGGAAAAACTGATTTGCCATGTTAAACGCCTATGTTTCACTTTTCGTGTTATACCCGGTATATGTACAGGGTGTTAAAAAAAGTGTAAAAAAATTTCAAGGTATATACATTTCGATGTGCTGAGTCACAATAAAAAAGAAATTTTTCAAATTTCGCAAAATTATAGACACGTTTCTAGAAGAGTACATTTCTAGTGCCACTGATCAACACGTAATTTTTAATAAAAATAATAATGGATTTTGTAACCACGTAACTGAATAACAAATGAATTAATTTTATTCTGACGTTTTGTATTTCATAACAGCAATGAAAAAATGAGTACGGGTATTCAATAAAATTTATTTCTTTTTATTTATGAATAAATGTTTACAATAATAATAAATGTTTGTAAATATTTTTATAGTAGATGTTCAAAATGCTCTCCTTTCATCTCCACACAACCTCTGTATCTTCTGAAAAATGATGCCCTTACTCTAACAAAAATGCCCGGCCTTCTTTGAATTGTTCCACAGCTTTGCACAATTCGTTGCTGCAATTCTTCTAAATTAGATACAGGTGAGTAGTAGAATATCCCATCCGATGGCAGTCGGCACAGGTGGGCATGTGGCGCCAGGAATAGTGTTCTTGAACTTTGTATCTGTTTGAAATCTTTAATACAATACATTCTTGTTTTCTTTTGTTAACTACCGCCAATTAGCTAAAATCTTTGGCGCCTGGTAAAAATTCTGTGATTTTAACGAAAAGATATTTACCTCATTAGCTTATACTGGATTGAAATAAATTATGTTTTAAGTCATTTACAAAATTTATTTAGAAACGGTCGACATCTTTGCTTTAGTTTATGGGTGAAATCTGTTTTGAAAATATTAATACTATACATTCTTGTTTTCTTTGCTAACTATCTGTGATTAGCGCCTACAGAAAAACTTCTGATGTGGCGGCGAAGTAAAGTGATCATAGATGTGAAAATATATGTTCATATTGTAAATAATCTCCCGCGTACTTTGACAACCATTTTAAAATTTGTTTTTTAAAAAAAGTGCATAAGTGTAAAAAGTGTTTGAAGATGTTCAATTACAATAAAAATAGACACATATTATGTGCGGTGAAGCGTACTGTAAATTTTGTGAAAAATCCCCGGTTATTTGTGTTACATTTTACAGGACAAAAGTGAATTAAATAGCAAAAGTGATGGCTTAGATGCTTAGAAGTTGAAGTTAATTCGTGTGTAGTGCAGCAAGTGTGCTCTGAATGTTGCGACAACGAAGACATAAAACAAAATAAATAAATAATTATATCATCACGCCTTTTACCCATTAATGGGTGTGGAACTCTGCCGTAGCAGATCTCGGTAAACGAAGTATTTCTTCGCGTGAAGAACGATTACCAGCCGTCAGATCACAGCCCCCCACAGATGTTAGTGGCGGGGGAGCCACAGGGATTGATTTAAATTGGTGAAAATTGTTTGTCGGCTGTGGGGATCGAACCAGGTTTCTCAAGATCCACATAAAACAAGTATGTTGTGAATGTGGCATTCGAGAACATGTTTGTAAAATTGAACCACTTGAACATTTTTATTCTTGTTTTATTACCCCGTACTTCTTTTTCTTCAATAATATGTATTGCACATAATGCTAAAGCGTTCGACTGTCAGTTTATTTTAAAGTTTTTAGTAGAAGAAAGACAAGTTAAACCTAAATTAACATTAAATAGATAAAAAATTCTTGTACTACAAATTAATAACATTAAATTCATAGATTATATTAATTATATTTCTATGCCATTATCGGCTTTACCGAAAGCAATGGATATCCTAATCATAATAAGTTTTATTCTTAAACGTGCCATGTAGAAGAAAAGTCACAAAATACATAATTTTAAATTGATATAGGTAAGGTACATATATTAAAATGAAAATAGTAAATAATTAATATATAGGTATATATTAGTTAATTTTTCGAAAAATTCCCTGAATTTATAATAAGCTTTACGAGCAAGATACATTTTACATTCAAATTTAAATTTATCATAAAGCATCATTTAAAAATTTTCTGGTATGTTATTGTATATCTTGATCATTTTGTTCGATGATGTATCTTGAATTATACTTAATTTGCTCTGTATTGGTAAAAGATCATTTTTATTTCTAGTATTTCAAGTATGAGTTCTAGTCATATCGTCAAACATGTATTTATATTTATTTTTTTTAACAAAACAAAACGTAAAGTCCTTTACAAAATGGGCAATAAAATATACTGGAATGAAAAATTTTGGTATTACGGGAGTTATGTTAAGATAACTGCTTACCCTAGAATGTAATATGAATATCACGATAAGGATAAGGAAATGTTATATATAGAACTAAATGTAATCTTGTAGCTTTGTCTTAAACTAATCGTCTTGGAAACAAGTCGAGAGAATAAAGAACCTTTGAAACCTTTTTAAAAACTTTGTCTCTGGAATTGAACCCAAAACTGGCGCAGTCGGTAGGATTTCCGAGATTGACACAAATCGTATGTGCAATTTTCGAATTTTCGATTAAATCGGAAAGTCCGAACAGTTGGTAGTGAACAACCCGTGAAAGTGCGAGAGCTCGAGCGAACATCGAGTTGCATCAACACATCGTTCCACGCCGACAACAACCTCAGTTCAGAGCGGAGAAGAAGGTTTCATCGCAGCTAGCATAGGAAGTCCTGGGAGAGGAATCACATCTTCCAAACCTATAGGCGCAGTAGAAGTAAGAAAAGAAAAAGAAGAATGAAAACCACAATTTGCATGTAAGTGCTCATTCCTAAAACAATTCCTAATTTCGGTTTTACAATCAAAAATAACAAATAGATTTAGCAAACTAGATTTATAAAGTAGAAATAATTTAATTTTAAGACAGACGCAGACATTGATAATATTCTAAATTTACTAAACAACATAAATTTAAATAACACCGAAATGGCTGAACAACCAGTTAATTATCAACTGTTGAGATTGTATATCGATTCAATACCACGCTACGAAGGTAATCCTCACACTTTGGGAATATTTCTAGATAATTGTCAAAATCTAATTCAAACATTTGCAAACGCTGCTGACCCAGCCCTAAAAAAATTTCTAATTCGTACAGTCTTAGGCAAACTAACTGGTCGTGCTTTAATTTTAATCGGATCCAGAACAGAATTAACTACTTGGCAAGATATAAAAGATGCACTTAGTCTTAGTTTCGGCGATCAAAGAAACATAGATTGCTTAGTTCAGGATTTAATTTCACTGAGACCTGCCAAAAACGAATCACCTTATAATTTCGGTATGCGATGTCAAGATGCTAGAAGTTTACTCCTTTCCAAATTAAATACACTAGTTTTAACCGAAGCTGAAAAACTCGTTAGACAAATAAACTATAAAGATCTTGCTCTAAAAACATATATTCGTGGCTTACCAGCTAATATTCAAACTAATGTAAGATTAAGAGATCCTGACAGCCTTGAAAAAGCCATGAGTCTCGTAGTCGAGGAAGAAAACTTCCTTTACTCGACACAACGACAGAACACATTAAATTTACAAACAGGTTATAGACCACCACAAAGACTTGCACCTACCAGACATAACTCAAACTCACAGACAAATATGTATGTTCCACAACATTCACATTACAATCATAATCCTGCTCCACAAATGCCATCTCACTTCCAAACGAGATCACCTAATCCAATGGCACCTAAACCAAATCCTTTCTATAATACAAATAATCAAACAAATTATCGACCGATGCATTTTGCACAACGAGCCCCTCAATTCCAAACTCGTCTTAACAATTTCACACCCCAACAAAGACCAACTTTCAATAATTTTAATCCCCAACAAAGACCAACTTTCAATCATTTTAATCCTCAACAAAGACCAAATTTTCCCCAAAATTTTAATCGACCTAATTCAAACCAACAACAAAACGAATTCAAACCCGAACCCATGGACACCTCATCCGGTCACTCCAGAATAAAAACACAAAAACCTTTTACCTCAACTGCACTATTCACTCAAAATGTTTACGATGCAGAAAACTACGCAAATTCATACGAAGCCCCTTATCAATATGAATACTCTGAAAATTATTTAAACGAACAGCCTGTATATGATAATTACGACACCGGCTATAACAACTCTCACGCCGAGCTAGAAACAGTATCGGATTACAATAACGAATATGATAACACCAACTATCACGAACAAGAATTTTACAACACTGAAATAAATTTTCCACAAGCCCCCGATGCTACCAATCAAACATAATACAAGTAAATGTATTAAAAGCAAACCTGCCATACATCTATATCCCCGAAATTAATGCGAATTTCTTAATTGACACAGGAAGTACTAAAAGTTTAATCAATCCAGAACTAGCTTACAAATTTTATAATAATTTGATTTTTGAAGAAAATTTTAATATTCAAACTGCACATAATATTTCATTCCATAACGACGTAGCAGAAATTCTAGTTTTAAAAATTTTTAACGTTCCTCAATGTCATAAATTTTATCTTTTCCAATTTAGTAAAAAATACGACGGACTTATAGGTGTTGATTTACTTAAACAATTAAATGCAAACGTTAATGTCAATTTAAAACAACTAACAACACCAAATGCAACCATTCCCATAATCTTTGAACCTGATAACAACAACAAAAATTCTGAAACACATTTTGCAAACTACACTATTATTATACCACCCCGTGTAGAACAAGTAATAAAACTCCCTGTTAACTTAAACGATGGTCTAGGCATTTTAAATCATACAAATTTTGGAAATGGCGTAAAAATGCCAAAAGCACTTGTCAATGTTTCAAATAACTTTGCTATCACAACCGTTACTAATATAACTGAAAATCCAGTCCAGATAAATATTTGTCAACCCTTTGATATCGAAGCCCTAAATCCAATTAATATAAACTTTGTTGAAAAAATGGAAACTGATAACGAATTAGATACAGATTATGAAAACTTGCTTAAACAAAATTTAAAAAATATTATAGTTGACCATTGTAACTCTGAAGAGAAAGATGCAATTAGAAAACTTTGTTTCGAATATCGAGATATATTTTACTGCGAAAATATACCATTAAGTTTTACAAATGAAATTACTCATAAAATCAAATTAAAAGATGAATCTCCTATACATGTCAAATCATATCGCTACCCCCGAAGTTCATAGGCAGGAAGTTAGAACACAAATGTCAAAAATGTTAGATCAAGGTATAATACAACATAGCGTTTCCCCATGGTCCAGCCCTATATGGATCGTACCCAAAAAAATGGATGCATCAGGAAAAAAGAAATGGCGACTTGTTATAGATTATCGTAAATTAAACGAACACACAATCGATGACAAATACCCCCTTCCTAATATCACGGACATCTTAGATAAACTCGGTAGAGCTAATTACTTTTCAACACTTGACCCAGCAAGCGGTTTCCATCAAATAGAAGTTAACCCCGAAGACGTACAAAAAACCGCATTCTCCACTGAAGGCGGTCATTATGAATTCAAACGCATGCCGTTTGGACTAAAGAATGCTCCATCAACTTTTCAAAGAGTTATGGACAATGTTTTAAGAGGTTTACAACATGAAAGTTGTCTAGTCTACCTAGATGACATTATAATATTCAGTACATCCTTACAAGAACACGTCGAGCGACTTAAATCCGTATTTGAAAGATTAAGAAAAAGTAACTTCAAAATTCAATTGGATAAGTCAGAATTCTTGCAACAATCAGTTCAATATTTAGGACACGTAATTACCCCCGAAGGCGTTAAACCCAACCCGGACAAAATTTCTGTTATTAAAAACTTCCAAAAATACAAAGAGATATCAAAAGCTTTATTGGTCTACTAGGATATTACCGGCGCTTCATTAAAGATTTCGCAAAGATAACAAAACCGATGACAAAATGTTTAAAGAAAGATGTAAAAGTAGTGCATAATAAAGAATTCATAGATTGTTTCAACACTTGCAAAGATCTCTTAGTCAACGACCCCATATTAAAGTATCCCGACTTTGATAAGCCATTCATATTAACAACTGACGCAAGCAACTTTGCGTTAGGTGCTGTTCTTTCACAAGGACAAATTCCAAACGATAGACCCATAGCATACGCTTCGAGAACACTAAATGAAACTGAAACTCGATACGCCACCATTGAAAAAGAGCTACTAGCTATAGTATGGGCATGTAAACAATTTCGTCCATATTTATACGGCCGAAAATTCACCATAGTAACTGACCACCGTCCCCTAACTTATATGTTTAAATTTAAAGATCAAAATTCGAAACTACTCAGATGGAAAATAAAGTTAGATGAATACGATTATGATATAATTTTAAAAAAAGGTAAATGCAATACCAATGCCGATTGTCTCTCTCGTATTTCTATAAATGCAATAGAAAACGAATCCACCATAAATAACCCTGGAGAAGTAAATAACGACATTTTAGAATATTTAAAAAATATTGCAGAAAATTTTGACCCTAACGTACAAAAAGCTTCAACAAGTACAATCCCTGTACCCAAAAATAAACCTAAATTCAAAATTATATCCAACGTACAAGTAAAACCTCCAGATAATTATAACACCACACAGACTTTAAATGATAACGATAGTGATAACGACAGCTCTGAGTCATCAACTCAACACTCTACGGCGAACGATACTACAAACGACGGAATCAAAATAGTTGACGAAATTATAAACAATAAAACCAAATTCTTGTATTTCCAAACTTATATCAAAAATCAGACGTTTCACATGAAAAGTACGAAAAATGTATTTCCATACAGATAAACTATATCAAGACTTCTGCAAAGTTTACTTCGATAAATTTTCGGAAAGAGGTCCAAAATTAATTAAATGTACCAAAAGATTAAATACGGTTGCAGATAAAGAAGAACAAATTATGCTAATCAAACATCATCACGATGGCAAAACAAACCACCGCGGTATAAACGAAACTATAGAATACTTAAAAAGAAATTACTACTGGAAACATATGAAAGCAACCATCACTAATTATATTAATTCCTGTGACATTTGTCAAAGAGCAAAATACGCTAGGAAAAAACCTTATGTTCCATTAATGAACACTGAAACTGCAACAAGACCGTTCCAAATAATTCACATAGACGTCTTTGCTTATGATAATAAAAATTACTTAACTTTAGTAGATGCATTTACAAAATTTGCTCAAGCAATTTACATTGAAGGTAAAACTGCAATTCACATTAGCAATGGCTTAATAAAATATTTTACATCATTTGGTGTACCAGAAAATTTAACAATTGACAACGGAAAAGAATTTAATAACAGTACCGTAAAAGAATTCCTTAAATTACATAAAATAAATGTTCACTTCACTACCCCTTTGCATCATGAATCTAATTCTATTGTCGAACGTTTCCATTCAACAATAATAGAACACTTACGAATATTAAGAGAAATGTACCCCGACGACCGTAGCGATCTTATGAATTATGCTATTATTGGCTATAATAACTCAATCCATAGTTCTACTAATTACACACCATTCGAACTAGCCTTTGGACACACAAACTCAAGAAATCCAAACGAACTAGTTATTCCAAATTCATTCTATAACGATTATGTTGAAAACCATAAGGAAAAATTAAAACATGTTTACCAAACCGTATCTGATAAACTAGAAACACAAAAACAAAAAGTCGTTTCCAAACATAATACAAAAGGCGATACTAATAAAGAGTTTAGATTAGGACAAACTGTTTATAAACAAAATTCCATGAATTGAAACAAAAAGAATTTAAAATTTTTAGGACCATATAAAATTACTAAATTGCTAGACAGAAACAGAGTAGAAATATCCAGCCAACGTAAGAAAAATAAAACTGAAACCATTCACATAAAAGAATTAAGAAAACCAACTGTTGTTACAGATCAACCCTCTTCATCGTCGTCACAACCTTAGAACTACCTATATTTCATAACCTCAATAAAAATCCTGGCCTCCTACCCTTAAAAATAGGAAATGCCCAAATCAAGACTGACTGTTGGACATTTATACAAATATATGACATTACTGACATAATAAACGAATTTATATCACTTAAAAACTCATTTTCAAAAATCTCCACAGAACTTAAAAACTGAACTTTCAATTATCATTCCTACCAAATAATTCGTATTATTGAAGATAAGGTTGAAACTCAAATAAAACAATTAAATCCATCATTTAATTATAAAAGATCTAAACGAGGTCTCATAGACGGACTTGGCTCAATTATAAAATCCATAACTGGTAATCTTGATCATAATGATGCCGAAAAATACGACAGAATTATTACTAAATTATCTAAAAATCAAAATAATTTTAAAACCATTCTTAAAGATCAAATGACAATCCTTCAGACATCTATTCAAAAATACAACGACAATATTAAAACACTCTCACTCAATCAGTTAGTATTAAATTCAAAGATTGAAGAATTAGAAAAAGCTATTAATAGTACTTTAATAAGAAATGTTGAAGTATACAATTGCGTGTTTTTACAGACAGTCATCTCTCAATATACTTCAAGTCTGCAAATTATATATGATATACTAGAAAAAATTGAAGTAGCAATAACATTTTCAAAATTAAACACCTTTCATAATTCTATTATCGAGCCAAATGATTTGTTTTCTGAAATACTCTTTATTTATAAACAATTAGAAAAGAATAAATTTCCCTTCGAACCAACATTAAAAAACTTACTACTATTTGAAAAAATAATTGAAATTAAAAGTTATAGTAAAAGTAATCAAATAACATTTTTATTAGAAATTCCAATTGTAGAAACCGAAATATTCAATTACTACCATTTATACTCCCTACCTACTCCAAATCAAAATACCTTTAAAATCATCATACCACACTCAAAATACCTTATCTCCAATGAGCAAACATATGCATTCTTCGACACAAGATGTGATGAAATAATATCAGAATTGTTCCTGTGCCATGAAGTCCATACATCTCAAATAGACGAAAACGCACCATGTGAAATCCAACTCCTAAAGTATACAGCAAATACAACCAATTGCAAACAAGTATTTACTCAAATACCCAACGTCAAGATTCAAAAAGTTGAGAAGAACCAATGGATCATCATTGCTCCAAATGGTATCGTTGCAACCCAAAAATGTGGCTTAAGGTTACCCACGGGCATATTGAGTTGCACTTAGAATTTCTGGCATTTTGGTTGAGGTTATAACGTTTTATAGATAATATGTCGCCTCCATTTTCTGCCAAAATAATAGATAAAGTACTTTGCAATGAATACCCAATGTAAGTTTCTGAGTTATCTAAGTTTAAAAATGTCGGAACTATATTTGGACATCTTGCTTATTGTATTATGTCTTATATTTTGTCTTGTATGTGTGCCATGTCAGAAACTAATGAATACTTTTCCATATCAGGAGTGGGCCTCTTACCTATATTTTTGAACTATTTCAACCCAAAAAAATTCTACCACGACAAATTTTCTTGAGGATCCAAATATTAAAAAAACAATGTTAAAACAAAAGAATTTCATTTCTGCCTGCTCGGTTTTTGTAGATATTAACAAGTATTAATATCAAATTGCTTGTGTTATGATTAATACAAAATTCGTTACATAGGATTTAAAAGCTAGTAATGAAAAAAATAGTATATAAGCCACGGTTGAGAAGATCATTATTGACCATGCATCTTCTCAACCTTGGCTTATAATATACTATTATTTACAATGAACAAACAGTAAACAACTCATTCATAATAAATTCTACCAGCCGGGCGTTTTCACCCGAGTTTTGGGTTCAATTCCAGAGACAAAGTTTTTTAAAAGGTTTCAAAGGTTCTTTATTCTCTCGACTTGTTTCCAAGACGATTAGTTTAAGACAAAGCTACAAGATTACATTTAGTTCTATATATAACATTTCCTTATTCTTATCGTGATATTCATATTACATTCTAGGGTAAGCAGTTATCTTAACATAACTCCTCCCGGCTAAGTGAGAACTGTGGGGCTTCTTGCCACAGAGTTCGGTGACATTTCGGGGATCTCTCTTGGGTCGGATTTGGGCCTGGATTTGGCTAGTTTCCTTTGAGCATAGTATGAATATATGCAATACAAAACAATTATAATTATTATAAAATACAAAATAATGGTATAGATACTAATTCTATTAAAATATATAGGTTCAACATTAATTATTTCTAACTTATTTTTTGGTTATCTATAAGTGAATACATATTTTTTGTTTCATCTAAATTAACTGTATCTAGTTTTAGAGGTTTGAAATCAAAACGATTTTTATCATGTGTCAACTTGAAATTCTAAGTTTGGCAGTTCGATATTCTTAAAACTTGGTTTATAGTTTTGATACGTTTTAATTAGGGTAGATTTCACTTTCACTTCACATTGATTATTAAGTTCAAGTAGGTAACTTCCGTTTAAGGGAATATTGTTTGTATTTAATGCAACTTCATGAAATATATGAAGTACTAAAATTTTATTAAACACGGGTTCTGCAGCAATAAATATTAGTCATGTTTTCCATTTCTTATAGAAAAATGTAATTATAACCCTAAAATGAACAAAACTGTACAATGTAAGATTATTAAATAAAATTATAATAAACATTTAGCTTTTCGAGAATTTAACAATAAAAAAAATAAATACATATTTCACAATGTAACAGTAAAGCACACTCACATGTAAAATTTGACAGGTAGGAAGAATCTTACTATTCAAACAGAAATTTGACTGGAATTGCCATCTTGAAATTAGGCGCCAATTTTAAATTCAGAATTAATATTTTCCTTGCATTTAACAAGTTAAATAAGTTAAGAAGCTTGAATTTTTTTGAAAAGTGACAGTTCTCATTATTTACCTAGGTCAATAATAATCCATTATTTACCGTTGTTAAGGACGCGGTAGAGAAAAACAATTTCACGACTCAAAACGAAGTCAATAATGGCATGTTGCTAGGCTAGTACTGAAAAAATATGTTTAAAGAAACAATATAGTTGATATAAAATACTGTTTATTTTAATTACCTACCTTTCAATATAATAAATTGAAAATATAATTATGTTTAAATAACTGGTTACATACTTTCATTTTATCAGTATTGTATAAAGCATCTTGTTGACAACATGTGTAAGTTATATGATTAAAAGCAAGAAGATAATAATAAGCAACTGATAATTCCTTTGTTCTTGTGTAGACATTAGCTCAGCATAAAAGCGAATATAAATATGTAGTTATCTGTAAGATAAGGCATTCTGTAGCCATTCTGTAATAACCAGCCATCCTGTAACCAACCTCTGTCAAAATAAAGCTTTTTAAAAAGGCAATAGTCGTGAACTTTTATATAATTGGCGACGAGGATGGGATACTCGCAAAACTGAGTGATTTAAAAGTTTTAAGCAGTTAAGTGATACGAAAAATCCAACGCTTTCAACTCAGGTTCGTGTCAACGATTTATTTGTTGAACTCACAAGCCATCACCAGTGCGGTACACCAAAGAAAATATTAGTGACGCGGTAGCCATCGAAATGACTTTAGACGAGGTGCAGAAGAGGCGGTTCGTGTGCCCGATCCACGTAGGGAAAAATAAGCGACACATCAACCACAGAATCCACACCAAACTCCGGCTCCAGGTGTCCAATCCACGTAGGGAAACACAAGAGACATCTGCGACATCAGCCGAGGTGTGTCAACGACATCATCAACCCATGTTCTTTATTCTACTGTGAGTACAGATTTTATTTACTGTTAATAATTCTAACTCTCAAGTCAGCAAAGATGGCACAGTGCGAGCAAAGATACTTGGATACAATACCTATTTTTAATGGAAATTCAAATGAATTATCTTATTTTATTAGAATGAGCAAAGCGCTTATTACTAAATTCTATAACCGTAACGATCCTAACGATTACGAGAACTTCGTTTTGTTAGCAAATATTAGAAATAAAATTAGAGGCGAAGCAGCCAAAGCAATAGCTAATTATGTAATAAATAATTGGACTGATTTAAAAAATGCTTTATTAACTGCGTACGCAGATAAACGAGATTGCTATACTTTAGCAATTGAAATTGCAAATTTAAGACAGGGCAATGAAAATGCATTTGATTACTATAATAAAATGTTAAGTTTATTAAACGCACACACAGCATACACTGAAACACAAATAGAAGCAGCATTTCGACCCGCTATAATAAGTTATGGACAAAATTTAGCAGTCAGATCATTTTAACGCGGTTTACGAGAACCAATTAGATCATTTTTACAAACAAGAAACCCTCAAAATTTAAATGCGGCTCTTAAAATATTGACAAATGATTATCAAATGGAAGCTTCTCGTACAACATCCACACTTCCAAATAAAAAACCTATATATAACAAAAATCCTAACACAGTACAAAGAAATTATTTAAACAACACTCAATTTGTAAAACCAGTACAAACACTACAATTTACACAACCTAGACCAACAAACACATTTGTAAATAACAATAATAAACCACGATTCCCAAATCCAACTCCAATGTCAATCTCAACAACCGGACAAACAAGACAATTTCAATCTAAAATTTATCCACAATCACAATACTGACAAAATCTATTCAACATAGACACATTAGATCAAACAGCTGATCCATTCGCAGAACAAGAGTACGGCGAGCAAACGCAATTCGAACAAAATCATGATGAACAAAATTTTGAATTAAATTATGAAACAGAAAACGTAGAAGGATATCAAAATGTAAATCAAAATTCTTTTTTAGAATTAAGCCAAGACAACAATTCGGTGAAATAATGAATATAGAAAACATAACACGATTACCATACTTAAAACATGGAAAATATAAATGCTTAGTAGATTCAGGTAGTACTAGATCATTTATCAATCCTAAAATTATTAAAGAAAATCTAAATGAATTTAAATTATTTAAACAAAAGTTTACGCTAAGTACAGTACATGGTATCTCAAAAGGAAATAACTACACTACACTTTATTTTAATAATAATCCATTAAATTTTTACGTCTTCGACTTCCATTCTCAATTTGATCTATTAATCGGATTAGATGAATTAAAATTATTACAAGCTCAATATGATTTCGGAAATGACAAAATTTATTTATTAGGACAAGAATATAAATTGAATCGTTATAATGAAAAAATTAAATTAAAGCCAAAAGAAATGAAATTTGTGAACTACTTTGTTAATGAAAAAGACTCCGTAGTTTTATTAGAAACTAATAATATTAATGAATGTTTCGAAATTCCTGATAGTTTAGTAAGAATTGAAAATAAACAAATAAAAATTCCTGTTAAAAATCAAACAGATGAAGTTATTGAAATTAATAATTTATGTATTCCAAATTTTACAAAAAACTATAAAATAAAGCATCCACCACAAAACCCAGTAAATTTAAATAACTTTAGAACAGATCATTTAAATGAATTAGAAAAAGAAAGCCTGTTCAAAATTTTCAAAGAATTTAAAGATGTATTCTTGGAAGAGAATGATAAGCTAACCTTCACAAGTAAGATAAAGCACGAAATTAAAACAAGTGACGAAATACCAGTTCGTGTTAGAAGCTATCGTTATCCAAACTGTTATAAAGATGAAGTTAAAGAACAAATATCAAAATTATTAAAAGATGGCATTATAAGTCATAGTTATTCACCTTGGTCAGCACCAGTATGGATTGTCCCAAAGAAAGCTGATGCTTCCGGTAAAAAGAAATTCCGACTCGTAATAGATTAACGAAAAAACAATAGATGATCGATATCCTATACCCAATATAAATGACATTTTAGACAGATTAGGTAATAATAATAATAAGTCCTTTCGCTCCTTATGGAGCATAGGGCATCTTACAAGATGATTCATCAGCAGTTTTGAGTGCAAGGATGCTAGTCTTGCACTGACGTTTCCTCTGTTTCATTGCACAATTTTCCAATGATCTTCTTCCATTCAATTTTATCTTTGGCATTTATTTTCATATCATGCCAAGTATATCCTATTTCTGCATGTTCTTGATGGATTTGTCTTATCCATGTATTAACTGGTCTCCCTTTTCTTCTTTTTCCTTATATTGTGTAGTCTAGTGCTTGTTTTGTTATATCTTCGTTCCCTTTCCTTAAAGTGTGTCCTATCCATCTCCATTTTCTCTTTTTGATTGTGTTTTCTATAGGCTCTTGTGCACATTTTGTCCATAAATCTTCATTCGAGATTTTGTTCGGCCAGTAAATTCCTAATATTTGTCTGAGGCATCTATTAACGAAAGTTTGCAGCTTATTTGCTTCTGCGTTTCTCATTGCCCAGGATTCTGATCCATATAGGAGTATACTTTTAATATTGCTGTTAAAAATTCTCAGTTTCGTTCTGAGTGACATCTGTGATGTTCTCCATATTTTTCTGTAGCTGTTGAATGCGTTTTGAGCTCTGCCTATTCTCATTTGGATGTCATTTTCTGTTCCTCCTTTTTTGTCTATTATACTCCCCAGATAACAGAACTGCTCTGTTGTTGATATTTCTCTGTCGCCCACTTTGAGATTTCTATTTTCTTCATTGTTTATTTCTAATATTTTACATTTATTTACATTGATCGTTAGGCCTATTTTGTTTGCCGTTTGCATTAGACATTCTGTTTTCCTTTTCATCCTCTCCATGTTTTCTTCTAGAAGGCATATATCGTCGGCAAACTCTAGATCTTCAAGATTTTTACACAATTTCCATGGTATGCCAGTTTTGTTCAATGCGACATTTTTCATGATATAGTCCACGGCAAATAGAAAAAGAAAGGGGGAAAGTATACAGCCTTGTCTTACTCCACTTTCTATTTGTATGTCTCTCGTTAATTCTCCATTTATGTCAATTTTTCCCGTATATGTCTCATAGAATATTTTGATAATTTTTATTAGTTTGTCTGGGATTTTATACAACTTTAAAATTTCCCATAATATGTTCCTGTTCACTCTATCAAATGCTTTTTCGAAATCAATGAAGTTTATGGTTAATGTTCTTTGCCATTCAATGGTTTGTTCTACAAGGATTCGCAAAGTGCTTATGTGATCTAAACAAGACCTTCGTGGACGAAAGCCTGCTTGGTTAGTTCGTAGATTACATTGCGCTTCTTTTATTCTTTCTAGTATAATTCTTGTGAGTATTTTACTCGTCGTGTACAATAATGTTATCCCCCGCCAGTTCTCACACTTTGTCTTGTATCCTTTTTTCGGTATTCTTATGATAATTCCTTTATTCCACTCTACCGGTAATTTCTCTTCATTCCAAATTTTATTTAACAGTGCACACAACATTTTTATTGTATATCCTTCCCCTGCTTTTAACATTTCATTTGAAATTCCGTCTATGCCCGCTGCTTTACCATTTTTCAGACAGTGTAGTGCTTTTTCAATTTCATTTTCAGTTATTTCTCCTGTGTTTATATTCATTTCATGCATTTGACCTGCTAATGCTCCTGTATCACATGCTTGACTATTGCCTTTATAAATTTCTTCAAAATATTCAATCCATCTTTCTATCGTTTCTGGCTCTGATGTAATTACCGTTCCTTGTTTGTCCCGTACTGGTGTATTTGTTTTGTTCTTCTTTCCTGTGATATTTTTTGTTATATCATAAAGAGTTTTTATGTCATTTTTACTAGCTGCTACTTCTGCTCGAAGTAGAATCTTATCTATATTATTTCTTTTATCTTGTCTCGCTAGTTTTTTGATTTCTTTATCTATCACTTTGTACTGTTGCTCTAAATTTATTTTCAAATCTTCTTTTGTGCATGATTGTATTCTGTGTCGAATTTTTCTTCTTTCCTCTATTTTCTCCCATGTGTTGTGAGTTAACCAGTTTTTATGTTTATTTGTTCTCCGCCCTACTGTTCTATTTGTTGCTACTTGAAGAATTCTTTTATAATCTTGCCATAATTGTTCAACATTCTGCTCCTCTTCTGTAGTTTCTTCTAGTTCTCTCTTTATATGTTGTTGATATTTCTCCATGATTTTTGTATCTTGTGTTAGCCAGTGCACATTATAATTTTCTCTCCAATATTTTTTATTGTTTCTGTTCGCCATTAATTTAATTTTGATTTTTCCCCTCACAAGCATGTGATCTGTATTGGCGTCTGCCCCTCTCATTGCTCTAGTATCTAGTAACATACTCTTCCATTTCTCGTCTATAGTTATGTGATCTATTTGATTTTTACTTCTCTTGTCAGGGGATGTCCATGTGGCTTTATGTATGTTCTTGTGTGCGAAAAGGCTACCACCTATTACTAATTCATTGTTTGCACAGAAATCTGTGAATAACATTCCATTTTCATTCATGATACCTAGTCCATTGGTACCCATAATTTCTTCTCTTCCTTTATTATCTTTACCAATTTTGGCATTAAAGTCTCCCATCATTATCAATATGTCTCCTTTGTGTTGTTTCTTATGGTCATATTGCACTTTTTGAAGTTGCTCGTAAAAGTCTTCCTTGTCCTCCTTGTCTTTTTCATTAGTCGGTGCGTAGATATTGATTATGCATATATTATAAAACCTTGCTCTGAATCTAGCGACAATAATGCGCTCTGATATGCCCTTCCATTCTATCAATGCATTTTTGTATTTGCTGCTGATCATTATTGCGACTCCCTGTTCATGTATTGCATTTTCCTCGGTTTTTCCTGAGTATAATATTTTGACACCATTTGTTAGTTGTGTTTCGCCTACTCCTTTCCATCTACTCTCGGATAGGCCTAGTATTTGTATCTTATAATTTTCCATTTCCTTTGCTATTTGTATAGCTTTCCCAGCTTCTGACATCGTCCGTATATTCCAGCATCCTATATACATTCTATTCCTAATATCTATCTCTACGTGTGTTTGTTTTGTCTGTTGTATCTTCTTCTCTAAGTCCTTTTTCATTGCCATAGGTTGTATAGATTGTTCATTCCTGATATTTGGTTTTATAGTTTGTAGTTTTTTGAATCTAGTTGCACCATCCCTTGTTCATTTTTATCCCATTTGTATACGATGTTGTCTATTGTTAGTTTCTGATATGCAATTTTTGTGTTTTTACCTTCTTCTTTTTTGACTCTCGCTATTTTCCTTATCTCTGCTTGGATTTTCCTTTCCTCTATTGTTAGGTCACTTTCGATATAAATTCTAGTTCCTAATAATTTGTTTTTATTTTTAAGTATTTCTAGTTTCTTTTCAAATGATTCAACTTCCGCTACTACCATCTTTTTGTCCTTAGATATTTGATACGCATTTTTTACTCCAACTTCTACATCTACCTTTTGCTTGAGGAACTCTTTGACATCATTATTACTAACGTTGTCTTGGTCAATTCCTGTTATAATGATGTTATTTCTTCTCTTTTCTTTATCTATTCTTTCTATTTTTTCCTCTAGTGTTTTTATGGTGTCTGTTATCTGTTTCTTTTCCTCTTGCCTTACTTTTTCTTTCCTCTTAATTTCCTCTTTTAGTTCTTTGAGTTCCGTGGTATTATTTTTAATTTCCTCCTTTACTTCCTTTAGCATCTTTATTACTTCATCCATGTTTCCCTCTGTCGCGTATTTTTGTTGCTCAAGAGGAAGTTGAGACGGACTCGGTACTTTATCTTCTTCTACTGCACTCTTCTGTTTACTACTTCCGCTTTTATTTATCGGTGATCTTCCTAATCTTGTGCTCCGTTTGAAAGCTCTTTCTCTGTCTTCTTCCTCTTCTTCTTCTACTTTTCTAACCACGCTGTCGCTTCGTCCAATGCTATTACTCATTTAGATACACTGTTACAGTTAGATTTAGGATTCACCACATCGTTCATTTTCATCATCATTATAATCACCTGAAAATCATAACATTAGTATTGTACTTCATTCTTGACTACATCTCATCCTTTTTTTGTACTTACCTTATGTCTGCTCTATTTCTGTTCAATCACCTGTGTTATCATTTAGTCATCTGTCAACATTTCACCGTCACCTTCTGTTGACATCTCCGGTGCTGCACAACGGCAAGTCAGGACACTAGCTATTTACGGCAGCGTATGCAACTGTTGCTGCTATGCTGTCGTACCATTCGACGATGGACGCCTTGCAGGGGTAGATGACACTTTTGGTATTTTACTAGATTTTACTTGTCGCCGGAAATGCGTAATTTTTAACGTTTTTACTAAATTTTTTTTCACTGTTTAACCAGTTTTTGAGCGAGAGAGCTGTGCGACATTTTTTTGCAAATTCGCGATAAGTTTTAAAACGAAATTGCCCAGTTTACTGGATCAGCGTCGCTACCGCTCCAAGAGATTAATAATTAGAGTAATTATTAAGTACGGAATATTCCGGATCATTGTTCGCTTCATAAAATTCACTTCAAGCCGCATACCAACTCAGGTAAATTACTAGTATAGTTTTCTTTAAATCGTTTATTTTAAATTCAATATATTAACAAGTGTCATCAACTATGCAAGTCGTCTAATCTAGGTTTTGTTACAGGCTTTTTCCTTTTCATTTTAATTTTCATTCCTATTCCCATTTTTTATGGTTTATTTTTTTCTCCTGACTTCCGTTTGTGTGCGTTGGTTTCGCATCTCACACTCATCGGTTGAGCTACATTTTCCGTCACGCATCTTCATCGTTTGTTCCTGGGCCTTCGTGCTGTTGCGACCGAGTCATTCCTGAGGAACGACCTTGGATCCTGTTACGTCACGCTCCTCCGTGGACGGACCGCACCCAGTCATCGCCCACCGGCAACGTCCTGGCTACCCTCGGCAGAGAGAGCACAGCTAAGCCTTATCATTTTATTTTACATTATTGTATATTGTTATTTACGCTCAGTACTCACGACTGATAATTCTTACCTGTCTCGCTATTGTAAGAAGTCTAGTCAAGCTACGGCTGTTGGCACCATTTAGTTTATTTATTTATTGTTGCACCAGTGTTGTGTAGCTCGTGCTTCGTGGTAGTAGTAGGATTGATTGAGAGTCAGTATTGTCGGCTACCGTCGTATACATCGCAGGTACCTCCGATTCATCGACGTTCGTTGCGCCGTATTGTTTCAGTTTTATGCCACGTTGGCAACCACAACGATCCTACGTGCTAGAGTGGACACAGCGCCCCTTCACTACGCTTACAATCCGTCATCTTCTCCGGTGCGTGTATCCTTGACTGGATTTTCCCACGTCTCGTTATCCTGTCGAGTAACTGTGTTAACAACTATCCGATCATTATTTTTGTTTGTATAAGTTACCTTCAATATATGTATAATTGTGTTCAGTATACGACTAGTTTACTTCCCCACCGATACTTAGAAATCGTTTTAGCGCCGAACCCGTCCGTAGGTTTTGACGATCACTCCTTCGTCGAACTGTTGAGGCACAGATCGTCTGGCGCCCCGAGCTTATCACATAAAATTGTCGTACCCACACCGACTTCGACTTGAGCCTAGCCGAGGTTCGACCGGACGGGTGACGAGGCCCACAACGCGTGAGCATCGTTATAAATTGGCACCCTACAACGTGGGGCCCCCCTCTTAATAACTTGGAATATTACGTCGTGTATGTTTCTTACTGTCTTGAATCATTTAGCACCTCCATTTAGTTGTGTTAGTTCATTTTGTTGTTCATTGATATCACATCATTCTTTCATTCTAGAAAAAAAATTATATTAGAACAATTAGGTTAGAGTTTAGATATTATTAAGATGGAATTACGTATGGATAGTCACCGTTTGTTAACAGATGAATTATCGTATGAACTTTTGTTACGTGGAATCACTACGGACGGAAACGTGGCTGAAAAGCGTAAAATACTAAGCGAATGTTTGCAATCTGAAAATCGTAGTAAAACCCCAGTTGAGCTTGAATCCGGTATACTTTCCTTAGATCCGACTTCTGAGATTGGTATTTGTGCACAAAAGTTAGAGGAATTGAGGAAATTATTAGAAAAGTTTAGTAAGGAGAAATATCAAAGCGATTATGTGAGACTTCGCACGCGTTTGACACATGTGAGATTGAGGTTAGGACGTATTAGCGAAGCAACTGTCGAACAGAAAACTACCATAGAACAGTTAGTTCAGCAATGTGAAACGTATGGTAAAGAATCCAAACACAAGTTCTCAATACAAGCTACCGCGATTTTAGTTTCAGAACATGAGCAATCGTTGCTAGAATCTGATACGGAAATAGACACGGAACATCAGTCGACGATTTTAGACGCGAATGCCGTACAACCAGCACGCGGTTCAGAAAATGTACTTTCACTGTCACAACCGGATAGTAATAATTTAACGCACGTACTTGAGCGATTAGCGTCAGTAATGAGCTCACCTCTTTCGCGAAACGAGATCACACCCAGTACTTCGACCTATTATCCAGTACATAAATGGAACATCACTTATGATGGCGAGTCAAACCTGTCAAAGTTTCTTGAGAGGATTGAGGAGTTACGAGTAGCGCGATCTATTAGTAAGGAACAATTATTTAGGTCTGCCGTAGAGTTATTCACAGGAAAAGCCTTGATATGGTATCGAGCAAAATATCATAACCTTAATTGTTGGGATGCATTAGTGCAATCGTTGCGTGACACATTCTTACCGTGCGATTACGAATTCACGTTATGGGATGAAATTAGGAGTAGGACTCAAGGTAGTGAGGAACGAGTCGCGATATTTATAGCTAGTATGGAAGGGTTATTCAGACGTTTACGTACTCGCCCACCGACTCAGGAACGTATCACTCTAATACGCCGCAACTTACTCCCTTATTTACAAGTTGGTCTTGGTCTCCGCGAAATTAGTACAGTAGAAGAACTGGACACGGTCTGTGGTCAATTATAATCACTCCACACGCGTACAAGGAACCTAAAGCCACCTCCTACTGTCAGTCAATCGCTTGAAACTGATTTAGCGTATCAGCGACCGCGCATTAGTTCACGTCTTGCCGCTACCGATATTGTTGCCTCTGGAGCCACTAATGCCACGAAATTGTTGTGTTGGAATTGTAGATATACGGGACATATTAGTAGGGAGTGTAAGGAGCCGCGACGTTTTCATTGCTTTAGATGCGGAGAATTGGGAGTCACGACACAAAATTGTAGAAATTGTTCGGGAAACGGGAACGGAAGGCCGTGAGGGACCGTGTTCGCCTTCCTACAATGAATTCGGTCAGTTCAGAAATTAGTACAGTTAGCAAATCACAATTTCAACAAACATCGGTTATATTAGATTACATATTTTCACACTTAAGTCACGATGAGCGACCGTATCTGAAGATATCTATTTTTGGAACAGAATTTATAGGGTTATTAGACTCAGGAGCGTCTCGCTCGATCGTAGGGACAAAAGGTTGGGAGGTAATAAAACAATTTAATTTAGAATTAGCTGAGAAAGATTCGCCTGATTGTATTGTTGCGAATGGAGAAGTTTGTGGGAGCTTGGGCTCTGTAACGGTGCCAGTGCGTTTGGTAGAGAAAGTACGTTTGGTGAAGTTTTTAGTGGTTCCGTCAGTCAGTCACACCTTGATTCTGGGGTTAGATTTTTGGCGATCCATGGGGATAGTGCCGGACTTAAGGCGTGACGAATGGTACTTCTCTGCTAGCGAACCGGTATCCGTGAACTCGTGTTCACCATCTTCGTTTAATCTACAACCAGACGAAAAATTAGTTTTGGAACAATTTTTAGAGGAACAGTGGAAAATCATGGGGTCAGTGTTAGGTTGCACTCACTTAGTTGCACATGAGATTGTGGTGGAGAATTCAGAACCAATCCGGCAACGGTATTACCCTGTATCTCCGGTAATGCAGCAGCACATTCAGACCGCGCTGGATGAGATGCTCCGAGACGACATCATCGAACCTTCGACGAGTCCGTGGTCCTCCCCGATCTTAATGATACCTAAAAAAGACGGAACGTATAGGTTTTGTGTAGATTTTAGGCGGGTGAATAAGGTAACAAAAAAGAACGCATATCCTATTCCGTACGTGTCCGCCATCTTAGATCGTTTACGTGGAGCGAGATATATTAGCTCATTAGATATTAAATCTGCGTATTGGCAAATTCCGCTGAAGGCAGAAAGTCGAGAGATCACTGCGTTTAGAATTCCGGGACGTGGGCTATTCCACTTCAAACGTATGCCGTTCGGTTTGACCAACGCACCAGCTACGTGGCAGAATCTTATCGACACTGTTCTCGGATGCGACCTCGAGCCATACGTGTTCGTCTATCTAGATGACATCGTTGTCATCTCGGAAACGTTTACACAGCACCTGGAAATATTGGAAAAGATATTTAGTCGCTTATTTGCAGCAGGCTTGACCGTAAGTCAAACCAAGAGTCAGTTTTGTCGTCCGCAAATTACATACCTCGGTTATATTGTGGATCATTTGGGGTTGAGGGTGGATCCTGAGAAAGTGGAGGCAATATTGAGGATACCGACTCCAAAGACTGCTCGGGATGTTCGAAGCTTCCTGGGTATGGCGTCTTGGTATCGGCGTTTTGTGCCTACGTTCTCCTCCATAGTAGCGCCAATGAGTCAGCTGACTCGTAAGTCGCGTAAGTTCGTGTGGACAGATGAGTGTCAGCAATCGTTCGATCGGTTGCGTGATAGCTTAGTTGCGGCACCAATTCTCACTTGTCCGGATTTTAATCAGCCTTTTGTTGTGCAAACTGATGCTAGCGCCTATGGTCTGGGGGCTGTTTTGACACAAAATCTGGAGGGTGCAGAGAAGGTGATCTGCTATCTGAGCCGTTCATTAACCAAAACAGAACGTAACTACCATACAACTGAGCGCGAGTGTTTAGCTGTTGTCTGGGCGCTGGAGAAGTTGCGACCGTACCTCGAAGGCGTGCATTTCACGGTCATCACCGACCACCACTCATTACAATGGCTCATGAATTTTAATCAGTCGACGGGGAAATTGTGTCGTTGGGCGATTCGGCTGCAACAGTTTGATTTCGATTTGGTTCATCGCAAGGGGAAAGATCATTTAGTGCCTGATTGTTTATCGAGATCCGTACCTGTAGCGAATATTAGTGCAGCGAATCCCACCGACCCCGTTTCCACCGATCGTTGGTATAATTCCATGTTGGAAAACGTCCAGAACAAGCCGGGAAAGTACAAATCGTGGTGTGTAAAGAGTGGAAGGCTACTGAAATTTGTGGACTCCGTCATACCGGACTTAAGCGACGTGGATGATTGTTGGAAGGTAGTCGTGCCTAAGGAGAAGCGTCGAGAGCTTCTGGCGTCGGTTCATGGTGAACCTACTTCTGGTCATCCTGGCGTGCTAAAGACATACCGTAAATTAGCACAATCTCATTATTGGCCTAAGATGCGTAGTGACGTAGCCGCGTTCATAAAAAGATGCGTCACGTGTATCGAGCACAAAGCGGTACAAAAAGCTCCACCGGGACTGATGGGTGCGAAGCCCCGCGTGTATCGTCCGTTCCAGCTAATCAGTATGGACCTGATGGGACCCTTACCGGCATCCTGCAATGGAAACAGATTTATTTTTGTTGTGTCCGATTATTACAGCAAGTACGTACTTACGTTTCCGTTGAGAACCGCGACTTCGGCAAATGTTCTGAAACACGTGGAAAACGACGTATTTTTAGTATATGGTGTACCGCAGTTCATTGTGTGTGATAACGGAGTTCAGTTTAAAAGTAGAGAATTTCGTGAGTTATGTAGCCGTTATCACGTAAAAATATTGTTTAATGCGTTGTACCACCCCCAGAACAACCCCACGGAACGCGTGAATAGAGTCATAAAGACCATGCTAGCCGCGTACGTTAAGGAGAACCATCGAGATTGAACAAAATATTTACCGCGAGTCACGTGTGCGATTCGCACTCTACACCATGATGTCACTGGGTTCACGCCATTTTACATTAATTTCGGGCGCGAACAAATCATGTCTGGTGCCGAATATTCCCGTATTGCGATTCAGGACGGAGGGAAGGTCGAGTATGATCGCGAGAAAATTGGAGAAACGCGAGAAGCCGGTTTTCAGCAAATGTACACCGAAGTTCGAAAACGCCTGGACCACGCGTATGAGCGCAGCCGCGCACAGTACAACCTTCGTCGACGGCCAGTAAATTATGTTGTTGGTGATGTAGTTTGGCGTAGAAATTTTAAACTTTCCAATGCAGCCGACTATTATGCTCAGAAGCTCGCGCCTAAGTACGTTGGACCATTCACCGTAAAACAAAAACAGTCTGACATCATTTATAAATTAGTTGATGCAGAAGGTCGCGATGCTGGAATTTGGCATGTGAAGGATTTAAAAGAGGGACCTCCGCTTGACAATGTGGCTCATGAGTAGTTTAGTATAATTCGGTTAATACGTAATTCACCTAGTTAGCAAATCAGTTCAGTAGTTAGTTTAGTAGATTTACTTTTGAAGGAAATTCGGGGAATTTTCCTTCATGGGATTAAAGGGGGGATTTGTTACAGTTAGATTTAGGATTCACCACATCGTTCATTTTCATCATCATTATAATCACCTGAAAATCATAACATTAGTATTGTACTTCATTCTTGACTACATCTCATCCTTTTTTTGTACTTACCTTATGTCTGCTCTATTTCTGTTCAATCACCTGTGTTATCATTTAGTCATCTGTCAACATTTCACCGTCACCTTCTGTTGACATCTCCGGTGCTGCACAACGGCAAGTCAGGACACTAGCTATTTACGGCAGCGTATGCAACTGTTGCTGCTATGCTGTCGTACCATTCGACGATGGACGCCTTGCAGGGGTAGATGACACTTTTGGTATTTTACTAGATTTTACTTGTCGCCGGAAATGCGTAATTTTTAACGTTTTTACTAAATTTTTTTTCACTGTTTAACCAGTTTTTGAGCGAGAGAGCTGTGCGACATTTTTTTGCAAATTCGCGATAAGTTTTAAAACGAAATTGCCCAGTTTACTGGATCAGCGTCGCTACCGCTCCAAGAGATTAATAATTAGAGTAATTATTAAGTACGGAATATTCCGGATCATTGTTCGCTTCATAAAATTCACTTCAAGCCGCATACCAACTCAGGTAAATTACTAGTATAGTTTTCTTTAAATCGTTTATTTTAAATTCAATATATTAACAAGTGTCATCAACTATGCAAGTCGTCTAATCTAGGTTTTGTTACAGGCTTTTTCCTTTTCATTTTAATTTTCATTCCTATTCCCATTTTTTATGGTTTATTTTTTTCTCCTGACTTCCGTTTGTGTGCGTTGGTTTCGCATCTCACACTCATCGGTTGAGCTACATTTTCCGTCACGCATCTTCATCGTTTGTTCCTGGGCCTTCGTGCTGTTGCGACCGAGTCATTCCTGAGGAACGACCTTGGATCCTGTTACGTCACGCTCCTCCGTGGACGGACCGCACCCAGTCATCGCCCACCGGCAACGTCCTGGCTACCCTCGGCAGAGAGAGCACAGCTAAGCCTTATCATTTTATTTTACATTATTGTATATTGTTATTTACGCTCAGTACTCACGACTGATAATTCTTACCTGTCTCGCTATTGTAAGAAGTCTAGTCAAGCTACGGCTGTTGGCACCATTTAGTTTATTTATTTATTGTTGCACCAGTGTTGTGTAGCTCGTGCTTCGTGGTAGTAGTAGGATTGATTGAGAGTCAGTATTGTCGGCTACCGTCGTATACATCGCAGGTACCTCCGATTCATCGACGTTCGTTGCGCCGTATTGTTTCAGTTTTATGCCACGTTGGCAACCACAACGATCCTACGTGCTAGAGTGGACACAGCGCCCCTTCACTACGCTTACAATCCGTCATCTTCTCCGGTGCGTGTATCCTTGACTGGATTTTCCCACGTCTCGTTATCCTGTCGAGTAACTGTGTTAACAACTATCCGATCATTATTTTTGTTTGTATAAGTTACCTTCAATATATGTATAATTGTGTTCAGTATACGACTAGTTTACTTCCCCACCGATACTTAGAAATCGTTTTAGCGCCGAACCCGTCCGTAGGTTTTGACGATCACTCCTTCGTCGAACTGTTGAGGCACAGATCGTCTGGCGCCCCGAGCTTATCACATAAAATTGTCGTACCCACACCGACTTCGACTTGAGCCTAGCCGAGGTTCGACCGGACGGGTGACGAGGCCCACAACGCGTGAGCATCGTTATAACACAATATACTATTACCCAGTTTACTGTACTGTATCTCACCTTCGTGTATTCTATTAACCTAAACTACTAAGTTGTATGCAATAGAAAATATTAGAAGTCAGTTCAGCTCTTAAAACTAGTACTTAATTACTGTTCCCACTTAAATGTTGATAACTGTTCACTTCACCCTTATTCAATGTCACCTATCTCCCCGTGTCCCTCTCTGCACTGCTGCTTAACTGGTTGCCACACTATGGCGTTAGTTTCACTTAGCCTCCTCGCTTGTCGCTAGTCTAGCTGTGCGGCCTGGTTCGAGCCCTGGCTTGAAGTTTCTGCCCTTGCTTGATAGATAGATGGCCTTATCAGGTTCATATAGTAGCTAGGTATCAGCTTCCTCGCGTGTCGCTACACAAGCTGTGTGGCCGGTTCGTGCCCTGGCTTGAAGTTTCTGCCTTTGCTTGATAGATGGCCTTATCAGGTTCTGGTAATAGCTAAGTATCGAGTTAAGATTCCTTAATTGTTTTACTTAACCTAAATTTCTTATTTCTCTAAAAAGGATATTTTTGGTCCCTTGACTATTCGCTTCTCTGTGTCTCCACTTCCTGACGCACCTCTTCCTCTTATCCTTCGATTCTTCACGTCGGTCAATTTTTAACTGTAGGATATCCTTGGAAAAAGACACTATTTCGCTTATTCTGACAGCATTACTAATACATATATGAATTCAATTGATATATGAAACAAATCTCAGACAGATTAGGTAAATGTAAATATTTCTCAACAATTGATTTAATCGCAGGATTTCATCAATTAGAAATTAACCCCCAAGATATTCCTAAAACAGCATTTAGTGTAGAAAACAGACATTATGAATTCAATCGAATGCCGTTCGGGCTGAAAAATGCACCAAGTACGTTCCAAAGGTTAATGAATTTCATATTAAAAGACTTAATTGGTACAGTTTGCTTAGTTTACCTTGATGATATTATTATATTAGGTAATAGTTTAGAGGAACATTTAGAAAATATTAGAAAAGTTTTTAAAACATTAAGAGATGCAAATTTAAAAATACAATCAGATAAATCCGAATTCTTAAGAAAAGAAGTAGAATACCTCGGACACGTAGTGACTCCAGAAGGAATAAAACCAAATCCCAGTAAAATAAATGCAATTCAAAATTTTCCAATCCCAAAAACTAAATTAAATCATTTTTAGGATTAATAGGATACTATAGACGATTTATAAAAAATCTTGCTAAAATAATAAAACCATTAACTAAATCTTAAAAAAATGGAGCAATTATAGATATAAATAATAAAGAATATAAACAGAGTTTTGAAACGTGTAAAACCCTATTAGTAAACGACTAAATTCTACAATACACAGATTTCAACAAACAATTTATAGTAACAACCGATGCTAGTAACTTTGCACTAGGGGCAGTATTATCTCAAAATATCAACGGTAAAGAATTACCTATTGCTTACGCTAGTCGTACGCTAAACAATCACGAAATTAATTACGCAACTATTAAAAAAGAGCTTCTTGCAATTGTATGGGCCACAAAGTATTTTAGACCCTATATATATGGTACAAAATTTAAAATAGTGACAGATCATAAACCACTTACTTGGTTATCTAATTTAAAAGAACCAAACTCGAAATTTTTACGTTGGAAATTAAAGTTACAAGAGTATGATTATGAAATAGAATATAAGAAAGGAAAATTGAATACCAACGCAGACGCATTATCTAGAATAAAATTAAATAACTTTGAATTAATAGAAAAAGAAGTTGATTTATTAGAATTAAACGATAACTTAGCTCATTGTATAAGCAGTGATAGAAAATTAGGAAAAGGTATAGCGAAAAAGATTAATTTTAAATTTAATAGTAGAGATTATTTATCAAAATTTAAAACCCCACAAATAACAGATATACTTATGCAAAAATTACCTAATGGAAAATTATTGTTTCATTTAGTTACGAAGGAAATTTATAATCATAAACCAACGTATAAAAAAAAGAAACCTTGCAAAATTTAAAGTTATATTTAATAAGTAATAATATTGATAGTATATCTATACCAAGAATAGGATGCGGAAAAGATGAGTTACGTTGGGAAAAAGTACAATTATTACTATATGAAGTTTTCGTAGATTCAAATATAAAAATAACAGTCTGTACATTACCAGAAAAAATGCAAATTATTTATGGAAAGATAAATCAAAATTTAAATGATAAAAAAGAAAACGTTGCAAGTAAACGTAATAAAGATAAAGTTGAAGAAATACCCGAAACCTTAGAAGAAGTCAGAATTAAACAAAATACGAGCCCCGTCCCACATCAGTTGGCCCACTTGCTGAAATTTTAATTTATGTAGTTATTATAAGAAAATAATTATATTTATGTAATTTAACTGTATTTATTTAACCTAATATTGATATTTAGACTTTTTATAGTTAATTGGAAATAAATATTTAAAGGAATATTATTTTTTATTACAAAAAATGTAATTGGTTTTTATACATGAAAGTTTTGCATTTTATATAGTTTATAAGTCTTCAAATTACTTACACTTTGTTTAGAAATTTGGTAGCTATCGAACTGGCTATGCATAGATACGTCAAAACAATTGTTGTTTATTGACATTAGTGTTTCAAAAGACTTCCAATTAATTTTATACATTGAAATGACTAGAGGTAAAAATATAGATGAGAATCTTCGATCTATCATAATTAATTTATCTAAAACTGGAAAATCAAATTCAGAAATTGGAAAATTATTATGTTTATCACGATATAGTGTTAGAAATATTGTGCGATTGTACAATACAAGCGGATCCATTGCCTCAAAACCCCAATATGTGAAGAAAAGTAAAATTACAGATATTAATAAGAGAGCATTAAAAAAAGTTATTCGTCAAAATAGACGTGCTAATTACGGAAAACTCAGCGTATTGTGGGGTGAAGCAATTGGAAAGCAAGTTTCAAGATCTACATGCCACAGAGAAGCTCAAAAGTTGGGATTCAAGACATACAAGGTTGTGTTTTAAAATTGTTGTCTGAGTGAAAAATTTCAAAAAATCTATATAATTTTTTAGGCTAAAGAAAAACCGTTATTGACAATAAAACAAAAGCAAAACAGATTGAAGTGGGCTAAAGAACTTAAAAACTGGATTCCTGAACAGTGGAATTGTATACATTGGAGTG
The DNA here is from genome assembly GCA_947425015.1 of Pterostichus niger. Taxonomy (NCBI): domain Eukaryota; kingdom Metazoa; phylum Arthropoda; class Insecta; order Coleoptera; family Carabidae; genus Pterostichus; species Pterostichus niger. The sequence continues at coordinate 35,156,007 of OX380334.1, read as the reverse complement.
ATGAGTCTCGGTTTGAAGTTTCTATCGGTGATAGTAGAAGCAAAGTAATTCGACAGGAAAACGAAGCGTATCATCCAGATTGTATGAAAAGAAAGGTTAAGTTTCCAGCATCTGTTATGGTGTGGGGATCCATGCCTGCAAAAGGTGTAGGAATATTACATTTTATTGATGGAATTATCAATACAGACAAATACTTAAACATTTTAGAAGAATCTTTACTACCATCAATGCAAGACGCTTTGGATTCTGGAGAAGATTTTATCTTTCAACAAGACGGTGCGGCCTGTCATACGTCTAAAAAATCTTCGAAATGGTTTTCAGACAATAATATTCCACTCTTAGAATGGGTGTCTAGTAGCCCTGACTTGTCGCCTATTGAAACATTGTGGAATTATATGAAAAAAAGGTTACGTGCAAGTCCTGCAAGATCTATACCAGAACTGAAGCAAAAACTTCAAGAAATTTGGGATCAATTTACGCCAATAGATTGTCAGACTTTAGTAAACACAACGCCTCAAAGAATTACGGCAGTTATTAAACATAAAGGTGATGTTACCCAATGGTAACTTAAAAAATTACACTAACATTTAAGTTCTTGTTATTGTTTTTTGTTAAACTTTTAATTAAAAAAGAAAAAACTTAAGTTAATTTAAGTTAAAAAGAGGAAATATATATAGATGATATAAAAAATATAAGTTTTTGATATTATAGATTGCAATTCGATTGTTAAAATTATAATAAATGCATTTTAAGCAAGTGGGCCAACTGTTACGGGACGGGGCTCGTATTAGACACTCTGGTAAAATTACCAAACCCAAATACGTCACACATAAAGTAGCTAGTTTACAACCCAAATTTGCTACACTAAAAACAACAAAAGACAAAAAATATAAATTGTCAAAAATTAAAAGACCCAGGAAACTAACACAAAAACACATTGTTTCAGATTCATCCTGTTCGGATCAGGATCAACAACAAAACACCTAACAGATATAACACACAACCCTGGCGCACTTATAAACAAATTAGGCGATGCAAAAATTTATTCAAATAAACACGTAATTCATTTTAATTATGATTTTAAAATAGTATATACTGAATATTTGAATTTAGTAGATCAAATCAAAATATTAGAAGAAAAATTAAATACATATGATCCAAAATTAAATAATGAATCTATTAATTATTGGAAAATAATTAAGTATTATCAAAATGGTATATTATTAAAATATCAAAATTTAAATACGTATGTTAATAAACAAAGATCAAAAAGAGGATTGATTAATGGCCTAGGCTCTATAGTGAAAAGTATAACTGGTAATTTAGATAGTGAAGATGCCCAAAAATATGATGCATTAATTAGAAATTTAGAAAAGAATCAGGAAATATTAAATAAAAAGATGTTAGAAAATTATAATATAAATATTAAGATAATAAAGCAATTTAATGAAACAGTTGAAGATATAAATTATAATCAAGTAATATTAAAATCACGAATATTAAATATAGAAAAGAATTTAAATAAAAAAGCTATACTGATTGATCACTTGGTTGTTAAAGATATTATGAATCAAATAATTCATTTATTAAATATTATGCAGTCAACGGCCATGGCTCAACTCGTTGGAACTGATCTATGCGATAACGCGAGTTAAGCAACGTTGCGCGCGGGGAGTATTTGGATGGGTGACCGTCCCGAGAAACCCGCGTTGCTGTTGACTCTAAGATCTAAAACGCAGGATTAGGGCGTAATGGCGGCATATGACCTTAGCAGTTGGTCCGCCAGGAAGCCAGAAAAAAAAAATATTATGCAAAATACCTTAAGTAATTTAGAAATTTCTCTGAGTTTTTGTAACTTAGGATTATTACATGAAAGTATAATACCTTATGACATATTGAAGGATAATTGGATTAAAATTAATAAAGAGAGTAAATTTGTATTTCCAGATGATATGAATTATAATGAAATAAAACAATTAATATCCACGTATTGTACCTTAAAGAATTATAAAATAGATTTTTTTAACCTTGTGCCATTGTATCAAGAAGAGACGTTAGAATTATTGCAGTACACTCCTGTACTCACCATACAAAACAGTGAAGTGCTAACTGTGTTTCAAAGTGAACATTTATTGTTGAAGGAAAATAATAACTTATATTCGGTACAAAATCAATGTAAAAGGGTTAATAAAGTGTATTACTGCAACTATGTAAATAGTGAAGCTATTAAAGAAAATGAATGTGACTATCAAACTGTGTTTAACTTAAATACAACACGGTGTAATTATATTAGAATTAATTATAAGATTAATAATGTATTGGAAATAAGTAATACAAATTTATTTATATTATGTTACCCAATAAATTATAAATTAAATATTAAATGTAATAATGAAAATTAAGAATATATAATTTTAAAGGGGATATATTTACTTGAAAATAATGAATGTAAATTAAATAATAAACAAATTATTAGTAATGAAACAAATGGAGAACCTATTGTAATTTCTAATTATAAATTTAATGTTAGTATAACACAAAAATTAAATTCAGAAGTAGAACTGCATAATGTTAAGGAAATGAAAATAATTAGACATGATTTGGAAACTTTAGAAAAGATCCCTGAAATAAATAAACATAATGTAATTAAATATGTGATTATAATAATAATTATAATTGTATTAGTTTGTATTGTATTTAAAGGAAAATTTAAATGTAATTTACTTAAGAAAAAAGGAAATATTAGTATTCCAAAACCAAACTTAAATCTTCCAGGCGATGCCTTTCTCTAACGGTGGAGGAGTTATATGATTAAAAGCAAGAAGATAATAATAAGCAACTGATAATTCCTTTGTTCTTGTGTAGACATTAGCTCAGCATAAAAGCGAGTATAAATATGTAGTTATCTGTAAGATAAGGCATTCTGTAGCCATTCTGTAATAACCAGCCATCCTGTAACCAACCTCTGTCAAAATAAAGCTTTTTAAAAAGGCAATAGTCGTGAACTTTTATATAATTTGTACAAAATTTAAATATCCCGTTCCTGATTTAATTGCTGGCTTGTCAAAAAAAATCCCGTGTTAATTGTAATAGATGATTTAATGAGAGAGGCAGATGGTCATGTAGTAGATATATACAAAATGGTCTCATCATAAAAATTTATCTGGGGTTTTTCTTACACAAAACTTATTTCGTCAAGGGAAAGGCCAAAGAGATATTCTCTTAATGCAAATTACATAATTTATTTTTAAAATTCTAGAAACAAAGCTCAAATTATGCATCTAGCGCGTTAAGTTTTTCCAGAAAATGTAAAATTTGTGCAAGAAGCGTACTGTGACACAATATCTGAAACTCGTGGTTATTTAGGTTTCGATCTAAAACAAAACATACCCGATTGGTTGCTGTTTCGTACGTCACGTGACGGAATAACATATGGTTATTTACCCCGAGAAAAATATAAATACCGTAGTACAAATATGTTCGAGATTATATCATAAAAATGAGTACAAGTATAACTAGCAATATTGAACTATTGCGGACTCTATATAAGTTGAAACCTAAATATTGGCTGGCATTATTAAAAAACACTGACTGTAATTCAGTTAAATGTATCTGCGAATCTGTTTATAATATTTAACATGCTCAAATTTGTCTTAATAGAAAACAACAGTCTGAACGTAAAAGACATAAAAACGTTTTAAGAAAACTCACGAAACGCGGTGAAAACTGGAAGCAGAAGAAACGCGTATTAGTACAATCCGGTGGAGTATTTTTACCATTTTTGTTGGCACCGCTTATAACAGGAGTATTAAGTAGTTTAATTAAAAATTAAAAATGGATGATATTAAAAAAAAATGGTATTAATATCCTCTGAGAATTTATATCGTTTACGTAACAGTGACAAACAAGACATATCTGGCCATCTTGATAACGATATGAAAAATATTTTAAATTCAATTTTGCCCCAATATGAGAATTGGAGTCTGTATCAGGAAATTATGTAAAGATATTTGCACTTTCAAAAACAATCTCGAGAACCTATAAAATTACCCATTGAAAAATGATATTAGTACAGAACCTAAGTTACTTGCGAAGAAGCCATACTTAATGATAACTTTATTAGATCTGACATTACTTATTTCATCAATTTGACTGCGAGTTTGAAATTATATTTCTATCCAATTTTAGGCCACGCCTCGTTTGCCAAGTGTCTCTAATTTGTTTAGTAGCATGTCGAAATTAACACAAACAAATGCTTTATAGAGGTCGACAAAAATCCTAATGGTATGCTGAGGTCCGTCAAACAGATGTTTTAATAATTCATCAGTTAATAAATTATTTTTAGTTAAGAATTTAATAATTTGTATTGACATTAGTTTTTACAAAATTTTCGAGAAAATTGACAAAATAGCAATAGGTTTATAATTACTTGTTTCTGTATTTAATCCCTTTTTGTGGACAGGCTTTATTTTACAGTTTTCGAAAGTGTTTGAAATACACCAACACTTAAGCTAAGGTTTTCAAAATTTTAGTTCTGCATGACATTGCGAATAACCACATATAACATAATAAGTGTATTTTTCATTATAAATCAGCGTAAAAAAGCAAACCACAATTCAATAGACTTTTAATTCAAATGCCCGTTTGCTTCTGCAAACAATGCACAAAATAAACCAAATTCCACTATTCTAGTGTCAGTGTCATATAGTTCATTTAGTTTTTATATCAAGAGTTAAGAAAATGGCGAACATTTTGAAAATTTGGTACAAAATTTATGTTTTTTAATATCTTTTTTCATGTTTTTTTTTATCTAGGTAACTTGTTAACTTTGACGATTATTTAAATAAATAGTCTAATTAATTTAGTTTTCTTTTTATTTTGAAAGATATTCAGGCTGTTCTATTTAAAATAAGAAAGAGTGAGTCACACCGAAAATATAATATTTTCACTATTTATGTAGTTTGACGTGCTTTTTAAAATAGTTTGTAAATCTGTAACATAAATATAATTACGTTAAAAATAATTGGTGGGGAGGAGTGACCATTTTTTTCGGAAAATCCATTATAATGTCGACAAAAAATGTATACATACAATTCAAATATACTGCCAATGTCAATACTTTTAACTAACTATGCATTTATAATTATGCTTATTCATACGCAGTTCCGCTGCGCATGTGAAAATAACATTATACACATACACCTACCGTTCTTGAAAACAGTGCTTAACATGATATATAGCAGCAAACTATTAGTATTTTCAATAAAATATGTATGTAAATATATGTAAAACCCTCATATCTAAGAATTTTTACAAAAAAAAACATTTTCGCGCAGGGCTTTAAATAATCCTCAATACCACGAGTTGACAACCATGAAACAAATGCATCGTCAGTTCCTACATAACAATTCGCATAAAAAGCAATACAGTTATGAGCTTAAGCATTGTACAATCTTTACAATATTTTCCTTATAACAGAAATTTATTAATAAAATCAGGTCTGGTGCTGTTAGTAGCGACAAAAAGCTAATATTATAAAAATAGAATTGCTGATTTCCTCAAAAACAATACAAACAATAGTTATTTTACAATGCAAAAACTAAACACGATAAAACAAAAGGATGACGATAACACATTTATCATGAAACCACAAAAAAGTGCATGTCAACCAACTTATTGATAATATTTCAATATCTGGCTGATGTTATTATGCACGGCTAACCACTATTTGATAATTATTTCGAACTGAACAGGAAAAAATGCAAGGAAAAGTTTTGAGGAAGATAAATTTAGTCATAAACTTTGAATCAGTGAATCTGTTCGGTCTTTGGTTTCGCGATAGAACTACCAAGTTTAATTGTGTTTGTCTTTGTATCGGTTTTTTCAATAAAAATGTTAGATTTAACATATATCATTGCAATACTTTTGTCAATTCAAGGTAAGTTCATAATATGTTATTTATACCGTTTATATTTTAATTAGTAAAAACTAGCTTCAGTGTTACGATAACAACCAGTGACAGCAAATAGACCATTTTCATTTTTGATGTCCTGTAACGCTGTAAACTTGTAAAATTAAATTCTTAAAATGGAAACATTTGTTGTAGCGACTGTAGAAAAAAATTTTGTGTGTGTTTCGGGAGCAAATACCTACATAAATTTGAATAATATTTTATTTAGTTATGTTTCATTGTCAAATTATAAATAAAATAAATTCGTACTATAAAACAAAGTTTGTATAAGTCTCATTGCTAATATATTTTGGAAACGGCAGTACGATTTGGGAGATAGGTGCCCTAAAACGTACTTTTTACATTATCTTATTATAAAGTGACATAAAACGCATGTGGTTCTTTATAATGGTAAACTTGTAAAGAGAAATGTTCATAAATCATTAACCCACAGGCAGAGCCGGTCCTAGGTGCAATCATTTAACCCGCCGCCGGTGGTAATTATACAACAAAACTATTTTTAATTTATATACAATTATTTTCATTAATAGACAAGTTATTTTTTATGTAAATAATCAACGATAACATACCAAATAGTAGTACCTATAATAATACAAAACAAATTAGAACTAATAAATATGCGTCACACAGTGTTTGTTTTTCTTTCGGATCCTAACATCTATTAAATTTAATTATTTTATTTTATTTTTCGTCACCTAATTAGTTAAATTGCTTACCTTTTGCGTTTTCCTTTTCGTCTGGAATGCGAAATTCAATAGAAATAAAATGTTCTGCGACAGATGAAACACGCTCTGCACGCCCGCTAGTAACGGCTCTGCCTACACGCACAAACAATAATTTTCGTGTAAATTCGGGCTGATTAATGAATACAACAATTTTCATAAGTAACATTTTGGTAACTCCCCTCTATACTGCGCTGTAAGAGGAACGGAGAAAACGATAATTATAATAATTAAGTCATTTTACTGAACATTGACGTTAGGATACCCCATATATTAATAAGAATGTAAATATAACTTTCATTCTGTTTTTAGCTAATAATTTGTAATATCTGTTTTCGTAAATATAATTGTTTAAATGTAGAAATCTTCATTTATTTATCATTAAATTATATTATAAACAGAAAAATTGGGATATCGCTAGGACTTGAACCTGGGACCTTGAATCATATGAAGACACGGCCGCTTGTGTTTAAAATCTGGTTATATTATAATTTTCCTCTCTATTTACTACTATACTACTTAAATGTTGCATTTATTAAGAAATAAATAATATTTTTCATAACTAAAAAATTGACAAGAGCTCAGTGTCATGATAATTTGAAAATATTTTTTTTTTATTTAGTAGTGTCTTTTGAAATTATATGACAATTCAAAAAATCATTGTCTTTTATTGAAAATAATGAAATATAATATTAAACGACAAGCTTTTTTACAAAACCAATATCAAAAAATATGACAAACTGATTATAACTCCAGGTAAGTGAAAAAAAATCAAAATTAGTTAAATATTTAAAAACACAGACTGTATATTTAATTTTCTTTCTCCTTACTATTAGCTTTCACTCAATGAGATCAAAATATGATTAAAATTGGAAATTATATTCAAATGACAGTAGCTTCTCTCTCAATCCTAAGCGTTCTCTTTTTTTTACATCTAGTTAATCATTCTAGAAAGTCTATAGTCGCAATTAGTGGAAATGAAGTTGCATAAGAAATAGTAGTTAAATTCAAACAAAAATATTGCACGAAATAGCGGCATTTCAAGGTTACGAAGTAATGAACTCAAATCATGATAGCTATTATATTTCCATGCACGATTTAAAATTTAACTGTACAAAAATGGGGCATCAAATTATTCTATTCCTGAATTAAATGATTTTTAAGAAATTACATAAATTCTTTTTAGAAATATAACCTTTTCGAAGATTTATCACCTGAAGTATTTCGTAGAAAATATTGTTAGTCGCAAAACTTAGTGAAATAAAATCACTTAGGTAGAATTATTTTATTTTACAAGTTCAACTATATTTCCTCCTACATCACAAATATGAATAACTCTTTGTCATGATGCTAACCCTAGTGAGACGATACCAGCGCTCGCGACTGAAGAATAGGGAATCGCGACTAAAATTACAGGCGTTTTAATACTTCAGGAAAAAAATTAAACACATTATTACTGTTATGTTTTGTAAATAAGATTAACTTATAATCTAATTTAATCATAAAAACACTAGAATTAATAGGTAATTACAACAAAAAAAAGTTCAAAGAGTTCACTCTCTAATTCACTCAAATTACGCAACTAGTACCTAGTAATCAATTAATTCTGGTACTTTTTGAATAAATTCTATTATAAGTTAGTTATATTTACATAGCATAACATTACTAAAAAGATATACAGCGTGTTAATTAAAAAATTGGTCATAAAAGTTTAAAATGGGAAATCTGTTTTTTGTAGACTTCAAATTAATGTTGAGGCGAATTAAATTCTGCACGTAAATTAGAAGTTAGATTAATTTTTAACATTTCATAACAGCAAAAGTTCAAGTTTAAATTTTTTTTAAAACATACTTTATTGGAATAACCACAATTGTAAATCTGAGAACTTGGGTTCGCTTCCCATAGCCGACAAACAGTTTTCATCACACTAAAATAATCCCTGTGGCTCCCCCACAACTCACATATTTGAGGGCCTAAAATCGACGGCTGGTAACCGCATTTCATGCGCATATACATATATCATTTATCGAAATCAGCTGTAGCAGAGTGCCACACCTAGTAATGCGTAAAAGACTTGATGATATATTTATTTAATTTTTATTTTACAATCGAGATTATAAAATAATTTTCTCATAAAGAAATTCTTCAGGTCATAAAATGGTTCTACTTTGGACAAATTCGCAAAACACTAATTTTTGACAGTTACATCGACATGCAATTGTAAATTTGTTTAAATTTTATGTCCATTCCTTTAACGTATCTGTTGGCAAAAGACTAAATTTGGTGTTTTGTTAAAAATAACTTTGATTGCTAATTTATGTGCAGAATTTAATTATCTACAACTTTTATTTCAAGTATTTTTATCTAAAAAATGTAGGATTTTGTGTGCATTGAACAAATTATTTCTTATATTAAACGCATACAGAGTCGCAAGTAGGGAATGCAATGCCGATCAAAAATTTCAATACCGGTATCTCGGTATTTTCGTTTTGAGAATCGGGATACCGGTATTATAACCGGTATTGATAAATTTTTAAAAATTAAACCTATTTCACATTTATTTACAGTAGGGTGTGGTGTGGGCGTGTGGTATATAGATTAAGGGAATGTAAAATTTAATCAAAAATAATCATGCAAACGACTACGAGACAACTACGATTTGGCGATCGGCAAGCCAACTCTTCAATAACTTAATTTTAAAAAGATGTAAACGTTAATGTAATAAATAATAATAACATTCCGCTAAATTGTATCTTATACTTCAATTGAAAAAATACCGAAAAACCGGTATTTTTTTTGTTAAACATCGGTTTCAATACAGGACAAATTATGTCCGGGATCCCGGTTTTGCATTCCCTAGTCGCAAGGCGTGCTGGGCCGCCCCTTTGGCTTGTTGCCCGTCCTACATTTAGTTTTTTTCAGAAAAATTTAAAGACCGTTGTAAATAACTATTAGCTACTAACTACTGTCAATACTAATTTACTAGTAAAATAACTAATATAACAATATTCTGATTATACTATATTTATACTTCATTTAAAAAGTATTCTATGTATCTGGTACGGGAATTTAACAACGCAACCTCTCTCGTCTTGTTGCGTCGCAAACTGTTGGGAAATGTATGTAATTAATACAGACTTTAAAAATCTCATATCCAAAGGTATTTAAAAAAAGAAAACCTTTTTCGCACCGGGCTTTAAATATCCCTCAGTAACATGAGTCGGCCACACTTAAACAAATAAAACTAAAAAAATGCATCTTCTGATTGGATATTAGTATCTACATAACTATTCTCACAAAATCCTACACTACAGGTATGGCCATACACATTGTACAGTCTTAGATAAATTGAATATGTCTAATACAGACGTGTATCGCCTTACAATATTTTGTTCATAAGAGAAATTTATGAATAAAGTCAGGTATGGTGCTGTTACTAGTGATAAAAAGTTAATATTATAAAAATAGAAATTCGGATTTCCTCAAAAACCGATGCAAATAATTATTATTTTACAACGCAAAATCTAATTACGATAAAACAATTGGTTAGCACGTTGTTTATAAAACCACCACAAAATATGCATGTCAACTAACTTGTTGATAAAATTTAACCACTGTTTGATAATCACTTATAACTGTAAAGTGTAAAGGAATAATATAAGATAACGTTTTAAGAAACTTACTCAGGGCCGGCGCGTCAAAATATGCCGCCTATGGCGAATATAACTTTTGCCGCCCCCCACATATTAAAAAAATTATAAACCGATGATATATTTTATTTACTTAACAAATAAAAAACAAATGTCATTCTAATAACAATATTTGCAAAAAATAATATAGGTATAGACACTTTGAAATAAATATATACAAATATTACTTATACAAAAACAATAACTTATAAATAAAACAAAAAAATGCAAAAATTACTCTTCTGTCTTTCTCCTTTCAAAATTATTAATGATGTCGTCGTAGTTTATTTTCTCTGTTATCTCATGTTCTATGGCTAATATAGATAAATTTGTTAATCTTTGTTGGGCCATAGAAGATCGCAAATAATTTTTAATTATTTTTAATTTAGAGAACGAACTTTCTCCACTGGCAACGGTAATAGGTAAAGTGAGGAATATTCTTAAGCAAACAATAATATTAGGAAAATTTTCAGATAAATTATTTCTTTCTATATAATTCACTGCATCCAGCTGTGTCATTCCTGTTGTTAATATATTTCGCACAATTTGTAATTCTTTAGACAAATTTAAAGGTTCTATATCGTCTGTTAGGTACAAGTGCAAATCCTGACAATTTTTAAAAATTTCGTCTGATTTTTTTTGCGCTAATGATACAATATCATATAAAAATTAAAAAATTTTATTATGATTTTCCGATTGTGTAAATCTTTCTGTAACAGAATTAGTACAAATATCTAAGAGATAATTAAAAACTTCAAATATTTAGACGGATTTTCTATTGGTTTATCTGTTCCTTCGTAAATAAATAATTTGCTTTTACGTCTAATTCTAATTGAAAGACTGTTTTCAAAATCTGCATTTATTTCCATTTCATTAGCTATTTCTTTAGCTTTACGAATTATTTGCTCAAAGCTATTTATACGAAATTCCTTCAGAAACAAATTTACGCTATTTAATATTTTAACACATTCTGATAAAATCATATTTGGGCTTTGTAAAAGTTTTGTCGCTATATTAATTTTAGATAAAACTTCATATCAAACAATAATACTGCAAATAAATTTGAAATTAGAAATTTTATTTGCTAGAGATGTACTTTTGTTTTCAGTTTCGTGATCCCTCTCTTCGTCCAAAAAAATTTCTATCAGCGCATCATAAATATTAGACAAATCATAACTTAGTGGTTTAATAGCTTCTACTCTGCTTTCCCAGCGTGTAGCACTAACGCATTTTACAGTCAACAATTTTATGTGTCTTTTTAATATAGCCCATCTAGAAGTAGAACTAAAAAAGAATACAAACAATTCTTGAATAATTGAAAAAAAATTACTTAGTTCACCAGATTTTTTGGCTGCGTCGTTCACAACTAAGTTTTAAGAATTACACGAACAGGGTACAAAAAAGGCCTTAGGATTTTTATCTTAAATTCGTTTTTGCACACCTGAATACATACCTTTCAAGTTTGCACCATTGTCGTATCCATGGCCACGTATATTTTCAATTTTTATACCTAATTTATCTAATTCTTGCAAAATTAAATCAGTTAAACCAGTAGATGATTCTACAGGTAAAAATTTGATGAAATATTGTTTAGGAACAAATTCTTCACTATCTTTATTTAGAACGCGAATAACAAAAGACATTTGTTCAATTCTACTAACACCTGGAGTGCAATCCAAAATAATGCTGTAATATTTAGCCTCTATAATTTTGGAAATAATAGTAACACGTACTTTTTCTCACATTAAATTTATTATGAATTTTGAATTTCTTTGCTCAAATAATGAGAACAATTGGGATTTCTTTAAACTCTGTTTAAATGTTCACTAATAAATGGATTAAATGGGGTACGTGGCTCAGTGGTATCGAGTCGGCCTGTGGATCTTGAGAACCCTGGTTCGATCCCCACAGACGACAAATAATTTTCACCAATTTAAATCTACCCCTGTGGCTCCCCCTCCACTAATATCTTCGGGGGCCGTAATTTGACGGTTGGTACCCGTACTTAACGCGAAAAAATATATCACTTACCGAGATCTGCTTAGGCAGAGTGCCACACCCAGTAATGGGTAAAAGGCGTGATGATATATTTATTTTTTTTTTAATTTTGCCAAAAGTTCAATATTTTTTTAAAAATTTCTATTATATTGAGCAAATAATTTATCCGAACTTCCTCTGAGAGCTAACATTTGTGATGCGCATAATTGAATTGTTGCTATAATAGCTTTTAATACCTCTTGTTAATATTGCTGTTCCAATGTCAATAATCTCTGATATTCTCTATCAATAGTTTTGCCAGTTTTTAACCTGACATCAAATTCCATCCATTTTTTATAACATTCCATATGATTTGTAGAACGTTCATGTATTTTAAGACTACTTGAAATAATCTTCCAATTACAATAACCAAACATCGACCAATTTATAGCCATATGGTCTGAATTAGCAAATAACAAGCAAGAAAAACAGTACACAGAATTAGTTTTTTGACTGTAAACTAACCATTTCTTTTCTAATTTTTCGCCATTTGACATAATTCTTTCATAATGTACGTCCGAGAAATGTCTTTAATTCAAATCTTTCGGAAAATTAGTACCTCTAATTTGAACGGGGCCTTTATCTACTAATAATTGCCTTTGCAGTATACTTCAATTTTCCCAATTTGCTGGATCATCGGAAAAGTTGTCAATAAAAGTTTCTGGCTTAATTTCTTCATTTATTTCTCCTCTTCTATCTTCTTTATTGTCTTCGTCTATTTTTGTTTCTCTGTCTTCTTTATTTGCTTGTCTATCTTCTTTAATTTCCTCTTCTTTGTTTTCATCTTTCTCTTCTTCATTTTCCTCCTGTCTAATGGAATATTACGATAACGAAAAAATTAATTTTTCTATTGAACCGGACAGTATTTTTTGTTCAGCCTCTTTTGCCAACTTTTTATTTTTGTATGCACTCCCGGACAATTTCTTTCGTTTTAATTCGCTCATTCTGTAAATATAAATTATTTTTAGGCTAGATAATATTAAAAGTTAATATTATTGTGGTATATGACTTCTAACAAAATACTATGACATAGATACTTACGTTCTTATATAATATAATCATTTTAAAAAAGTAGAATACCGCACGAAAAATTCGCTACTACAAAAATATGCCGCCCTAAAAATATGGCGCCGTAAGGCGATCGCCTGCCCGACCAGGCGCACGTGCCGGCCCTGAACTTAATCATAAACTGATAACATTTCCATCAGTTTAGATTTTTGTTTCGTGGACAAAACTTTCAAGTTTCGTAGTGTTTGTGTTTGTATCGCTCAAATTATTATCAGTAAAAATGTTAGACGCAACATACATTGTTGTAATACTTTTAGTGATTATTTAAGGTAAATTTATAAAATTTTATTTCAATTATTATTGTTAAAAGCGGACTTTAGTAAAAACTATATTTTTTGCGATTTGAAAAACGAAAATAAATACAATGGCATCACGCCATTTTACTTATATAAGTAGATAACTGCGACACTGTTCCGTTGCTGACTTCGGTTAGTGATAATAGTGAGACAGAAGTACAATAACAAAAGTAAATGATTTTAAAATTAAATACAAAAACGTGAAGAGAAGTGAGAAGAAATCATGAAGATTATAGAGTCTCTCAAGTGAACAGCGGACCATAACTGTTTTACGTGGAAAACCAGGTTTTACATAATGCTTGCTTTCCATATTATTTTAAATAAGAATAAATAAATAAATATATTATCACGCATTTTACCCATTACTGGATGTAGTACTCTACCGTGTCATATTTCGGTGGCCACTTACCACAAATTAGAATGATAGAGAATAAACTTCTGCGTTTGATATATTTTGCTGAACTTGATTACTAATTTGTGACTGTAAAACCTGGATTTAAAATTGATAAAATAAATATATTCCTAGTTAACCATGGGAGAGGATCGACACGCGAATATTATATGTAATGACGTAATTGTAATTTTTCTATTTTTTCTCAAACGCATTCATCCTAATTGAAATTGTAATAAAATTTAATATTTCCAACATTTCGCTCAGAATAATTGCATTTTTTTCGATTTTATTTAATTGACAATAAAGTTTTCCTTTACTTCAATTTCGATGTCATTGTTTCCAAATATATTAATTACATTTTTAATATCTTTTAAACTCCATTTAAAAAATGAGTGAATGAGCAAATTTACATTTGATAACAGATTCAGATGCAGGGTCCGTTTTCTCATTTAGCATGAAATAGCGCTACAAAGATTATTACTAATTAGATGTACAACTGAAACGAAAGAACGATACAGGCAAAAGTTTCTTCATGCGTACTGGTCAAATAAATCGTACATGCTAAGCTTTACTTTAGTTACTTAACGTGAGCAGCATTGAGAAGCAAATATATTAATTCTAATTGTAAGTCAGTAATGTAGGTAAACAAATTGAAGTATTACATGGTTACGAGTTACAGAAGCATCAGAAATCAGGTGAGTTTCTATGTCAAATTTTAATGCATTTATTTAGCTGATATTAATTGGAAAGCAAAATTTCTCTTTACATTCTTACAATTTGTAACACTAGCTTTATTGTGTTATTTGTTTAAATTTATTTTGTGTATATTTTGTAAATAAATACTATCAATGTTATGTCGATATTTTAACAAGTTTACAAATTTTCTTAAACCACACTACTAACCGTACCACTATAGAATTCCTAAAATCGTACTAGTTTCTTTCTACGAGTAATTTGTTAATTATATTTACATTCTAAAAAATTATTTATTAATTTCAATGATATTTTGTTTAGTTATTTTTCATTGTCAAGTTATTAATTAAATAATAATTCGTACATTAGAAACCAATTTTATATGATTCTCATTCCTAATATATTTTGGAAACAGGGGAGTTCAATGTCGGAGATAGGTTTCATAAAACGTACTTTACAAATTAGCTTATTGTAAAGTGATTTAATATACATGTGGTTTTTGAAGACTCAACTTGTAAATTGAAGTGTTCATAATCATCATCCTATAAGCAGAAATATAAATTTTCGTATAATAATTCTCCCCTATACTGTGCCATAAGAGGAACGGAGATAACGATAATTAACAAAGTATAACAGCATCCTCCAGCTAGAATCATGTTACTAATCATTGACGTTGAGTAAACCATAAATAATAATTTGTAAGACAGACAGGGTGGGAGTCGGCCAGTTTGCAAAAGAAACGACAAAAATCTTTGACTATATCTACAAAGTCAAACAATTTTTTTATGTATAATTTCTCTGTAAATGTTAAATATATTTATCTTGATTCATTTATTTATAAATAAATAATAACTTCCATACCGACAAAATGATAATTTTAAAGCCGAGTACTCAGTCTATAGTAATTTTATGAAAATTTACAAAATTATTATCTTTTATTACAAATAATGAAATATAATAATAAACGATAGTCTTTTTAAAAAAATGGTAGTAAGTAATATGTCAATCTGACAATAATACAAAATTGATAAAAAAAATTCAAAATTAGTAAAATATTTAACACATTATGCATACATAATTTTCCTTCTCGTTACCATTATCTATCAATTGATGATATCGAAGTATGATTCAAATTGGAAATTTTATTCAAATGAAGGCTTCTCTCTTAATCCAAAGCATTCCCCAGTCTTTGCATGTAGTTGCGCGTAGTCATATTATAAGATCTATGCCCCCAAATAGTACAAATGAAGTTACAAACGAAATTGTAGTTGAAATCAAACCTTAAAAATTTAACGAAATTGCGCTATTTCATGGTTACGAATAGTGAACTCAAATCAAGGTAGTTATCACTTATCTACGCACAATTGAGATTTTGGCTGTTTTACAATTGGCAATGAAGTTAGTTACAATTCCAGAATTAAATTATTTTTATGAAATTGTACAAATTCGTTTTTGAAATTTGAGCCGTGTACGTAAATGATATATCCTTTCGCATCACATGAAGTGTTTCGCAGTCGCAAAATTTAGTGAAACAAGGTCACTTAAAATTATTTAATTTAGCAAGTTCTACTATTTAACAAATATTAATAACTCATTATTATTATGCTAACCCTAGTGATACACCAGCGTTAACGACAGAAAATTAGCGAATTACGATTTAAAATCTAGGGGTTTGAATACCTCAGGAAACAAATTAAATAAATTATTCACGTTATGCTTTGTACATATAATTAACTTAAAATCTAATTTAACTATAAGAACAAAAAAATTAATGGTGTATTGGGTAGGTAATTAAAACATGAACTATTTGTGACTTTTTTAACAGCGCTTCATTCTTTAGAAAAATTAATAAATGACCAATACTACATATATTGATCTCGGACCAAATAATTTTCTAAAATTTACTAAATTATTTTTATTTCGCATGAAGTACACATTGTTAGTACCACTTGTTTCAATTTAACGTGATATATTAATAATTTGACCACATTTTTCATATAGAAAATATATTATGTCGTGTTTCAATTATGAACAAATAATATTTTATTAATTAAGCAAAAACTTATCGATAATTTTAGAAATCATATTTAACCAGTGTACTTCACGTGAAATGCAAATAATTTTGCGATATAAAACATATATTTTTATATTCGAGATCAGCATATCATTTAGTATCTGTCATTTATTTATTTTTCCTGAGGTATTTACACATCCTGCTAAATATCCAGTCACAATTGACTGCGGCTAACAGTCGTTTTATTCTGGCGCGTGTTTGAATGAATTCTAGAGTGAACTTTTTGAATAAATAAATTTAGTTGAAATTACCTAGTACACTATTAATTTTGAGTATTTTTTTAATAAATTAAATTATGACTTAATATTATTTACATAGCATAAAGTTAATAAATATAAAAGGTGTTCATTATAAAACTGGTCTTAAACTTTTAATATGAAAAATCAGTTTTTCATTCCACAAAATTATCCAAATTACTGTACAGAAATATATTACAAATAAATGTTGTGAGCAACTAAATTTTGCATATAAATTAGGAATCAGATTTAATTTATAACATTTTGACTGCAAAAATGCAAGTTTCATTGAAATTGTCACAATTATATGACATTGTAACGGTAAAAAATGTGTTTTACAATTTTGGATTTATAATAGATATTTTTTTAAAGTATGAAACAATGTTCTCATGAGGAAACTCTTTAAATCATAAAATGGTTCTACTTTGGGCAAATTCGCAAAACATAAACTTTTAAAGTTAAATTTTTCTTTCATAAAAATTTAACTTTAAAATTATCTTCATTACTGTACGTTCAGTCGAAGTCATATGTTAAAAACATAAACTGTTTGGATAGTTAAAATGTCGTATAATTGTTTGTAAATTTGTTTATATTCCATGGCCATTCTTATAACGTTTAATTCTCTAAAACATTTATTTGAAGCAATTTTGTCTAAAATAATTTTGGAACCTATTTCCCATATTAAATATATTATAAATTTGAAAAGTACGTCTAACATGTTTTAAAAACTCTATATGTTACAATAACAGTAGGCACTGTAAAAAAATGCAAGCTACGGTAATTGTTTACAATCAGTATTTATTTAATTTGTATTTCATTATTATTAGTAATTATTGCGCTACACAATGAATAAGCTAATCGAATATGTATTTATCGTTAGATAGTTTTAAACAATATATCTGACTTTAAACTTCAAAAATAGAACTTAGGTAAATCTTATGTTTAAAATGTAAAATACGAGTATCGGGAGGAACTTCAGCATGGCACACGTTATTCACGATTAGTCTACTCAAGATGCTAAATAATATGTCTTGATATATACAACCTTATTTAACGTTGATATTGACTTGTTCCAGGTTCGGTGGCGCTGCAGTTTTCGAGCGTAGCGCTGATCTACCCGCGGCGCTCCGAGGTGACGGTGGACGCAGCCACGGATTTGACGCTGGGCTGCCGCGGCGCCGAGCCGATGAACTGGACGTTCCGCGACGCAGACAACGACCCAGTGAGGCTCACCTACGGTTTCTATTTACATTGTAGCAGCATACACAATACTCTTGTATTTTTTGTATAATAACTAGCCATTTCTAATGCAATGAAACCTTGTTAAATTACACAACACATACACATACCTACATCTAAATAAATACTAGAGATCAAAGTTTGATTTGTACACCCATATAACATGTTTTTAGTGATTAACCGTAATAAAAACTATTAGATTCCATTAGCCTCAAGAACACGTTAATGTTTGTGTAAAAAGCTAAAATGTATCTAACTTCCTATTGAAGAGAAAGTAAGAACTATTTTATTTTGAATGGTAAAGTATAACATATATTATAAGTCTTCAAAAAATATTGCATCATCATCGATATTTCAGAAAAATAAAAGACTAATAATAAAATGCAAAGACTACTTTATTCTTCATAATTAGTTGACAACGGTATACTACATTTTGAAACTACGATTATTAACAAAATATGTAATGAAACCTAATTCGTATATGTATTTCATATAAATGCTTAGATATTTTTTGGAATATTACCATAATGAAAAAAGTAGATTTACATAACTCTGAAAATTTGAGATATAAAAGAAGTTTACAATTCTTCTCTTGCCAAGAACCGTGAAATGATTTTATCTCAGGGAAGGCTCAAAATACATATTTAAAAAATATTATTCGTTAGTCGTCTTTTTTAACGTAAAATCATGTAGAAAGTGACAGATATTTCAACTATCTTTAAAATGTTGAAACAAAAGTAAAAAATAATATAAAAAAAGAAAACACTGCATTTTCATTGGTTTAATTTTTTTATAATATTTTTATTAATTGATCTACTTGGCGATCACTTACAAAGCTACAGAAAATTTTAACATTTGTTAAAATAATTTTTAATTTTTACCTTCGTAAAATCAATCTATAATCAACATGCAAATTAATGACGTTTACAACATGCAGTGAAAGCATTTTTTTTCACTCTTTTGATTGATACATTTCGGCTTCCCTGTCATGCATCAAAGTTCAAAATCATAAAAAAATATTGTTTTCAATACTAGTTGTACAAATACGCATTGAAAATGAAATATACTGTGTACATAATGTTTTAACTACTTACATGCAATTATTTAAAAAAAAAATGCTATAATTATATATTACATGGAATGATATTTATTTTTTTCATTTAGAATTTTAAGAATGCATAAATCCTTTTATTGCATAAAAAATTATAGTCATTAATATAAGTTATTGAGGGCGTTTTAATTTCTTTTTTCTGAAATTCGCAAAAATAATTGAACAAACAATTTTCATGCCATTGGATTGATAGGTTTCAGTAATGAATACAAATTAATAAACATTAAAATTAATTTATTTTAATTAAAATTTTGTAACAGTTCCTTCAATGTTTAATATTTAAGTCTATTGATTTGTCAAGGTGCCGGTCCTATTTTGTTTCGTGGTCAATACATAGATCTAATTTCGCTACAAACAGCGATATCCATGAAGATAGCCCTCGGTCTGCTCATTTACTGACGAAGTAACGATACCGCAGTTGAAGTTCTAAAACGCAGTGGCGGCACTAGGCTCTGAAATCTAGGGGGGCCAGTAGGGACCAGGAAGAAAATTAGGAGGCATATATTTTTTATCATTTTAATAATAAATAACAATGTTGTCAATGTTAAATTTATTTTGTACCAAACAAATATAAATATAATATAGAGTAGAATCTCTTATAGCGTGCTCTCCTACAACACCCCAACTAAATTTACGACTCACATCAGTCTATTACAACACGTCAAAAATCTCACATGTTACAAGTGAAATAACACAAAATCGGAGCTTCTTACTGTAACGTGCTATAATACAGTCGAGCGTCTCCTACTGCACGAATCTTTTACAACACGAAACGAGTTAGCGCGTGCTGTAGAAGATTCTACTGTATAAATAATAAACGAAAACAAGCATATTATTTAAAAATAAAACAAAAAATGTTCTCTAATATAATTAAAAGAAAATATGATAAATACAAAACACAGCAGTGATTTAGTTATACTCATTTAATCCTTAGGCTTTTATTTAACCTTGCAAATTTGTCTACAACTTCATTAAGGTCTATTAATTTTGAAATGTCTTTTTCTACACTTAATATACTAATGTTGTTTAATCTTTCATTTGTCATTCTTGTTCTTAAATAACTTCTAATTCTTTTTAAAGAGGAAAATGATCTTTCACAAGAAGCTGTTGATACAGGCATTAATATATAATTTTTTACAAAATTATAAATGCATTCAAATGCTTGCTTATATTGTTCTACGAATGGCAGAAACATCATGAGAGATTTAATATTTTTATTTTCGTCCCTACACAAAAGTTTCTTATCTGGCGTTATTTCTGAGTCTAAAGAATCACAACTTATGTTATAATGTTCTGCTAATTTAGCTAAATAAATATTGAGGAATAAATCATCTGTGCGGTCAACAGTTTGTAATGATTTTAAAATAGTATCATTTTTTGTAAATTTTTTTTTAATTCAATTATAATTTTATCTAGTATAGGGATGTATAACTTAAGTTTGACAACATCTTTCTCATTTTTTACTTCTATGTCTACAGAATCATCTATTTCACAATCACTATAAACTCTTGTAACCGTTTTGGAATAGATTTCTTTCTTATTGGTTTGTCAAAAAAGTTTGTTTTATTTAAACCAAGAGACAAAAAAATATTATTTGCAGATTTCTATATAAAATTCCATTCACTATCATTGTTTCGTAAGTTTTGAAATTAATTAATTGTTTCTTGAACTAAATTTAAACCTTTTACATAATTCATATCAGAGGATTGGAAATATTTAGATACAGTTGTAACTAATTTTAAAGTTTTTATAAAAATAAGCAGTGAAACAATAAATTCTTTATCAATTTGTGAAAGTAAACCTTATGTTTCACATATTCTATCCTTTTTTACATCAGTTTTAGAAATAAGATTGTTTAATGTTACAAAAATAGATTCAATTGTTTCTAAAACAGTCTCGCATGCTCTGAACTGAGCAGTCCATTGCGTGTGACATATCCTTTTTAATTCTGGAGCCTGTTTTGTTGGATAAATTTGTCCTTGCGTATTTAAAAATAGAGGATGAACTGTATAGTTTGACATAAATGTATATAATTTTTCAAGATTAGAAAAAAAAATAGCCGACTTTTTTAAATGTTTGCAACAATCAACAACAACTAAATTTAATTTATGGTTAAAGCAATGAATATATACTGTTTGGGGAAAAATACTTTTAATATGATTTTGCACGCCACCTAAATGACCACTCATTACAGCAGCACCATCGTATTCTTGTGTTATAAAATTGCTTAATGAAATATGATTTTCATCTAATATTGTTTTTATATAATTTGCAAAACTAGCAGCATCTAGTATACCGTTTGCACTTTTAAACCCTAAAAACCTCACCTGATTTGCATGTTGATGCAAGTACCGGACTATAACAGTTATTTGTTCAACTTTACTCAAGACTTTTGTTTCGTCAGACATTATTGCAAAAAATTTTGATTTTCTTTACATCGTCTGAATTTTTATTTACGTACAATGGTCGCCATAATGGAAATTAATAAATTTTGGATATCATGATGTAGGTATTTAGCATTCTTTGAACTATCCTGTAACTATGTTTGTACAATGGTGTCATGTTTACTTATCAATAACATTAATTCTCTTAAATTACCTTTATTTATACTTAAAACACTTTCATCACGACCACATTGAGCAATATCTTGCGTACATGTAAATATTAAACACTCACATAAAGTTTTGATGTAGTGTATGTTTTCTTTAATTTCATTTTGGTATTGATCATTCACCATTTGTTCAATATTTGTTTTCTGTTTCTTTAATTTCATATAATTTGCATATTTTATAATAAACATTTTATGTTGTTGTGCTTTATCATGTTTTACTAGTCCTTTACTTGAATCAAGTGCATTCTTCCAGTTGCGAAACCCTTCATTCACAAAAATGTTTGCTTGATTTACACCATGGAAAAATCGACAGTATAAACAAAAAACACTGTCTTTTAAAATACTATACTCCAACCATGTACATTTTTTAAACCACGTTGATTTAAAGCTGCTCATTATTTCACCTTGTTTAACTTTTGGATACTGCGAAAGTATCGGCTGACGTGGTCCTTCTTCAGGAGTCTGCGACAAGTTGCTAGGTCCAGAAACAGTAAGAATTGTTTGTTCTGGTTCAGGTCTCACTGTTGGAGTATGTACGCCAGTTTCATTATCATTACTTATATCATCCTCACTAGTTTTATTTTCACAAGAACTAGACTCACTATCACTTTCGTCAGTAGCACTTAAGTTACAAGATGTCACCATTTCATTCATTTTTAATATATTTTCTAAATTACAGCTTGTACTGCCGATACTGGTCGAAGGCAGGAAAGTATCAGTTTTTTATTAGTGCGCTTCATATTTATTTTTACTTTACTCTTTGACCACAAAATAACGAATGAGCATTGAGATTTTCATCACTCGTATAAATACTTGAAAAACTATGCACGTGGACGTGTAAAGAACAATCTTAACAAGTAATTACAAGTTCATTGCGTCGCTATCGGACTCGCACAATTAATTTGATAAGTTGGGACAATTTCGGCAGTGCGTTTATACCAATAATAATCATGGTTAAATGCAGATAGAGATTTTTAGATACATGTGCATTGATGCAAAAAAAATTATGCTGTATAACAATGTATTTTTGTGTTTCTTTCAGTGTTTCTGTCTTTTTTAAATGTTAAGATGTTAAAAGCAATATTACTAGTATTACTAATATTTTTAGATTGACACTAAAAGTCGGGAGGGCCAACCAGGGGGCTACTGAAAATTTTAGGGGGCCAGCGCCCTCCAGGACCCTCGGCTAGCGCCGCCAGTGTCTAAAAGAAACACAACACACAACTATGTAAATGGAAGTTAAATGTTATATGCAATAATTGACATTGCGTTTAAACATTCGATTTGCTTTTATTTAACCAGTCTACTCCGAGCTACCACAGCGAACAGTCGTGTCTATCTGCTGCTCGCGCGCTCTTGTCGACAACGGTCTAATCAAGCGTAAATAAACTTGTTATACTAGATAAATAAATTAAGTGCAATCGGTGAATAGTGCTAAAAAACGTTAAACAAAAGGGCCCCCCTTATGGGGGAACCCCTACGGCATACTATTAAAATAAGAAGAAACATGCCATCACGACAGCTATCAGCTGAACAAATACCAACATTTTCAACACCACCAAACACAACAGCACAAACAACAACACTAAACACAATATTACAAAGTGAAACAAACCAATCTACGACAACTCAAACACTGATCAACGAAAGAGGAACATCTGATCCTGATAGTGACAACGAAGAATTTAGAACCCCCAAAAAGAGAGGAGCATCATCACAATTATCAAATACGCTTAAAAAATACCAATGTATAATTCCCACCAAAAATAGATATGAACAACTAACAAATGAGGTAAGTGACCCAAACACCTTAGATGAAAATAATAAACAAAAAATACCACCAATTTACGTACACGAAGTAAACGACTTCAAAGCTATCACTAATGATCCAATCCTATTTAATATCTATATGGCAGATCTACCAACTCCAAATATGACATCACTGGCGATGTATGCAGATGACACTGCAGTAATCACACAAAATAAAAACTTAATTAAAGCTGTCGAAGATCTTCAAGCTGCTGTAGACCACATATGCACCTGGTTCAACAAATGGAAATTGTCTATAAACGCATCAAAATGCGAAACCAAAATATTCAGCCTCAAAAGAAATACCGAATCAAGAAACATCATTATTAATAACACTGAAATAAGTTGGAACGCAAAGAATACATCAGTAAAATACCTAGGAATGCGATTGGACAACAAACTCACATGGAAGCAACATATAGAAGCCAAAGTGAAAGAAGGCAAGCAAAGACTTGGAATACTATACCCGATAATCAATAGAAAAACCAAATTAAAACCAGAATACGTGAAACTCATATATACATCCATAATAAGACCTGTAGTGACTTACGCATGCCCAATCTGGAGCACCGCTGCCAAAACGCTCATTAATAAAATTCAGACACTTCAAAACAAAATATTACGCATTGGCCTAAATGCACCATGGTTCATTAGAAACTCGCAATTACACCGAGAAATGGGACTCAACACCATAGAAGAGAACATCAAAAAAATTACAAAGAAATTTCTAAACTATATGAACAAATGCCCAGGCGCACAGCATTATCAACTAGGCAGAAGAACCAAGAACACAAGACTAAAGAAAAGACTTCCCCAGTCGTCACCGAGTCACCAAGTGAAAAACACGTGTTTACTTAGTACCGACTAAACTACCAAAAATAGCAGAAAAAGCGAGAAAACCTCCCAGATGTACTCAGGTAAGGTAGAGCTCAAAACTCTACTATATCTATACACCTCTAAACCTATTTCACAAAATATAAATCCCATAACCCTTACTTAAATTAAGTCACACCAATCTCAACCCCCATCATATCCATCTACTAGCCAGTAGAACAACTAAACAACCTATCTAACCACCGCTGACTACAGCGGTCGGTAACAAACATTAACCAACCGAACCAAACCAAACCAAACATGCTACCGTCAAACTCCCAAACCACCAGTACTAGCAAAGGCACAAACCAAAATCAAACGTTCGCAAATGCCGCGCGCAAACCAGTTACAGAGACCTTTCCCGACAAAGACCAAGCAATACTCATGAACTCAATAGAAGGAATCAAAATCAAAGAATACATTACCTGCATAGGAAACTTGATAGGACCTAAAAACGTTTTATTTGCCTCGAGAATCTCCAATAACAGAGTCTGCATTTACGTACAGTCAAAAGAAATGGTAGAAAACATAATAAAAAATCACAAAACAGTAATAATTGATAACAGTGAAATAAACATACGCCGATTAATTACCCCATCAAAAAGATTAATATTATCAAACGTATGTCCATCAATTCCCCACAACATCATAGAAGAACATCTTAAACAAATCGGCCTAAAAACAGTCTCTCCTGCAAACTTCCTCCGAGTAGGAATGCAAGACACAGATTATGCACACGTATTAAGCTTCAGAAGGCAAATATATATATATATATATATATATATATATATATTGCCCGACGAAAAGCAGAACACACCAGAAAGCACAATAATAAAATACGAAAACATAGACTACAGAATATTTATAACTGAAGATAGTGTCACCTGCTTTATTTGTAAAAAGACAGGACACAATAGCAATCAATGCGACAATAATAAAAAAAAACGAACCAACCATACTACCAGTAAACCCAAATCTATCAAAAAGAACTGCATCACAAATAACATCCGACACAACAAAACCAATCCTTAAAAGACCTAGAAATACAAGTCCAGGAGACCACACACCAGACAAACTAGATAAAGCACTAGAAACAATAAAAAACGAAATGATAGCAAACGAAAAAATGTACATATTAAACTATGATGACTTCAAAGAATTTCTCGAAAACTCACCCGCTAATCCAAATCCATTAAGCATCGCAAGGGAATACACACCAGACACACTGAAATTAATAGACACCATACATGCACAATATCCCAAAACCACTGACAGAGCGTTAAAAGCAAAATTCTCCAAACTTATAACCAAACTAAGGAAACAACTTAAAACTGAAGCAACCACAGCAATATTCTCAAGCCAAGAATCACTACTGATGGAAACTAGCAGAGAATCCTTGTCATAATGATACTACAATGGAATTGCAACGGCCTGTACTCCCACATAGGCGAAATTCAAAAACTAATATCAGAACTCACTCCTAAAATAATCTGCATACAAGAAACTCGACTGAAACACACACAAAACGCCACACTAAGAGGATACAAAACATTCAGAAAAGACAGATACAACCCAAACAATGCAAGTGGAGGAGTGGCCATATTCACACAAAATGAAATCCACGCAACAGAAATCCAAATAAACACAACACTGGAAGCCATCGCAGTAGAAACATCCATCCCAACAAAAATAACAATATGCAATATATACCTTCCACCTAATCTAAACTTCGACGAACAAGAAATAAGACAGCTCTTGAACCAATTACCACCACCATTTATATTACTCGGAGACTTCAATAGCCACAATAATACCTGGGGATGTAACAATACAAACAGAAGCGGCAGACTCATAGAAAACATCATAGATAAAGACGACCTGGTATTATTAAATGACGGAACACACACACATTTCTGCAGCCGATCCGGGAATTTCTCTGCCATCGACCTAACAATATGTCAACCACAAATAGCTCACAAATTCACATGGAACACTTTGGATAGCCTTTACAGCAGTGACCATTTTCCCATCAGCATATCCACCGGCACAGACAACCAAACAACACTCCACCCCGCATACGCAAAATGGAACTTGGAAAATGCAGACTGGAATCTATACTCCACACTAGTAGCCCCAGGCACAGATATAACGGAGAACGAGAACATAAACGACATCGTAGACAACTTTGAGCAGCACTTAATAAACGCAGCAAACACATCAATAGGAATTAGAAAAATAAGAAACCACAAAAAAACTGTCGCATGGTGGAACAAGAAGTGCGAGGATGCTATAAAACAAAATAAAACGATGCTATACAAATATCGAAAAAATAAAACAATTGAAAATCTAATAAACCTCAAACGATCGCAAGCAATACTAAGGAGAACCATACTCCAAAGCAAAAAAGACTCATGGGAAAAATTTGTAACAACCATCACAACAAACACACCGCCACAAACTATATGGAACAAAATAAGAAAAATAACCGGAGGCAAAACAATCCAACAAACAGCAATGATAAAAACAGGCCCACACACCACCACAAACCCACAAGACATAGCTAATATCTTAGCGGACACCTTTGAACAAAACTCAGCCAACTCATCATACACACCAGAATTTCTGAAAAAGAAAACAGAAGCAGAAAATCAACAAACAAACATAGAAGATAGAACAGAACTACCAATAAATACTCCTTTCACAAAAACCGAACTAAAACACGTATTAAACAACATAAAAGGAAAAAGCAGCCCCGGACCAGACGGCATCCCTTACCAAATGCTAATATACCTAAACGAAGAGGCACTAACACACCTATTAAAAATATATAACCATATCTGGGAACACAACAAATACCCCGATAAGTGGAGAGAGGTAGTTACAACAAAGATAAAACAAACCCTACGAACTACAGACCAATATCGCTATCCAACTGCATGAGCAAAATCTTGCAAAAAATGGTCAACCGCAGACTAACCTGGTTCCTAGAATCAAACAAAATACTAGTAAACGAACAATGTGGTTTCAGAGAAGGACGCTCCACCATGGACCAAATCATAGCGCTAGAAACAGAAATACAAACCGCCTACAAAAACAAGCAACACCTTATCGCCGTATTCTTTGACATACAAAAAGCATATGAGAGCACGTGGAAACACTACATCATAGAAACGCTAAAAGAATACAAACTAAATGGACACATTATCAAATATCTAATAAACTTTACGAGCAACAGAATATTTAGGGTCAAAACTAATGGATGCCTGTCAGAAGAAAAAACACAGACAAATGGAGTACCACAGGGCGAGATACTAAGCGTCACTCTGTTCCTAATAGCTATGAATAAAATAAAACAACACATAAAAAACAATACCCAAATATCACTATTCGCAGATGACCTAATCATTTATCATAAAGGAAAAAATACGAACACCATAAAAGAAAAACTGCAAAACACAATAAATAACCTAGAACAATGGGCATTCTCCACAGGCTTCCGCTTCTCCGAGGAAAAAACACAAGCGATACACT
The DNA here is from genome assembly GCA_947425015.1 of Pterostichus niger. Taxonomy (NCBI): domain Eukaryota; kingdom Metazoa; phylum Arthropoda; class Insecta; order Coleoptera; family Carabidae; genus Pterostichus; species Pterostichus niger. The sequence goes on along the minus strand of OX380334.1, from coordinate 35,127,653 downwards.
TTTGCAAATTAAGAAAACCCCACCAACACCCAACGTTAACAATCAACAATAGAAATAGAAATTACGTAAACACAGTAAAATTCCTAGGGGTAACACTAGACACCAAACTCACCTGGGTACCACACATATTAAAATTAAAAAAGGAATGCAAGCAAAAACTAAATATTATAAAAGCCATCAGCCATACAAAATGGGGTGCACACAGGACAACAATCATCAACATATACAAAGCCCTCATCAGATAAAAAATGGACTACACATGCGCAATCTACTCAACAGCAAGACCATCTAAACTAAAATTATTAGATCCGAAACATAACACTGCACTCAGAATAGCCACAGGAGCATTCCGGACAAGCCCAGTGGACAGCATACTGGCAGAAGCAGGAGAACCACCCCTAGAATACAGAAGACAACAGCTAATCTTGAAGTACGCAATTAAACTCACAAGCAACCCCAACAACCCAGCATTCAATAAAATATTTAAAAATAACACAGAAATCAAACCAAACACCCCACTACAAAAAAACATGAACTACTACCTACACGAAACCCAAATATTCATACCCCAAACAGAACAACTATCACACCATGAATATCCTCCTTGGCAAATAAAACTACCCAAAATCGACACATCCCTGTCAAAATATCCCAAATCCCAAACACCACCAGAGCTCTACCGAAACCATTTCAAGAACATCAAAGACGAACATCAACAATACCATTTCATATACACGGATGGATCCAAACAGAACAACAAGACTGGCGCCAGTATAGTCACCGAAGATCTCATACACAAATTTCAACTGCCACCCGTATGCAGCGTATTCACCGCCGAAACATACAGCCTGATGAAAGCAACCGAGGTCATCAAACAACAAACGACGAACAAATATGCAATCTGCACTGACTCAATCAGCGTAATACAAAGTTTGACAGACCCATACACAAAAAACACGCAAATACAAAAAATCCAGGGCAACATACATGAAGCTAAGAACAACAACGGCACAGAAATAATAATCATATGGATCCCGTCACACATAAAGATACATGGAAACGAAAAAGCCGACCAAGCCGCAAAAGAAGCAACTACAACTGGAGAACGCCAGAACATCCCAATCCCAGTGCAAGACCTAAAAGCTGTAGTAAAACAGAAAACAAGAGCAAAATGGCAAGCAGTATGGCGAGAAAAGGACAACAACAAACTAAGACGTATAAAAGAAGATGTACAACAATGGACAGTACCCGAAGAAAGAAAAACACAGACCGTGGTAACAAGACTGCGAATAGGACACACACGCCTCGCACACATTCACCTACTACAAAAAACACAACCCAACACATGCGATATATGTAACACACCACTAACAGTAGAACACATCATCATTGAATGGAACAAATACACCCTTCAAAGACAACAATTTAACATACCAATAACACTAAAAGACGCTCTAACAAACAACACAAACAACACCACAAAAGTTATAAATTTTTTAAAACTCACGAACATATTTAATAGTATATAAGTAACATATTTAATAGTACATTGTAACGCAACTTTCGTTGTGCTACAATAATCAACCTTACGCTCCCTGGGGGATGAGCCCGGGTTGGACGGTTGAACCGCGGCTAAACTCAGTGAAGATGGGAGTGAGTCGGAGAAGGGGTGATAAATCACAAATGAATTGGGCGCCAGCCGGCCTGAGCCGCGACCGGTTCAACAAAAGTACTACGGCCGACAAAGTACGGGATACTTCCCAGGACAGGACTACGAGAGGTTTCAAATACTTCAAATAACAAAAGGAGAATGCGGAAAATTAATAATATATTAACGCAATTAACGAGCAAGTTACACAGGACACAATAGTCGTTGCTACACGATAGCTGGATCGTAAATCCACTTAAGATCAAAACGCGTCAAAGCGGATACTAGCATAAACGGAGGCGGGGCGCTGCGTTTCGCCGTAGCGACTAGGATCGCGGTACAGTCAACACCTAAATGGCGCTGAAGTGAACTGACGTATTCCGACGTATGACGGTCCGCTGGCCAGCGAAGGCGTTTTACGCGGCGCGTCTGACTGAACGTGACTACCGAACTGTAGACCCTAATGGCTATTGCGTCGTACGAGCGACACACCTCGTAAGTGACAACAACGTCACGACAAATGATTCTACAAAATACTCTTAACTGGATTTTCACAAAGATACTGTAACTACTCTTAAATATCTTGCTCAACAATAACTTAAATAATCTCGTGAGCAGAAGGCACACAAGCCAAGGTATAACAATACGGTACATAAATCGAAAGTATGACAACATATGACTACAAGAAAAATAATGAATAAATAAAACAAATGATTGTGGCTTAGCTGTATGGCGTCCAGGCGTGAACGGGACAGGTGGCAGCAGTGACACAACTCGGTCTGCCAACCGGATGTCCAGAATCGTCACTTCCCAAGATGGCGGACAAGCACGTGAAATGGGAACGTCACGCAGCGTCACTTCCGCTACACGTGGCTTCTTTTCCAAACTGCTGGGCTTTACTCCCTTGGCAACAATTAACAGGAACTCCTCCAATGCAACGCCAACGAGCTAGTGCGCTCACATCAGCTTCGATGCCAGGAACACGGGCACACAGCATAAACCCACAATGGCACGGACAGCTGACCAGCCACAAAAATACGTAAACACGTACAACGTACAACAAAACGTACATAAAACGAACTGGCTGTCGTCAAACATAAAACGAAAACGAAAAGACGTAGAAATGAACGTAGACGTAGAAAAAAAAAAAGCCTAAAACAAACGACTGCAATTAGGGCCATGTGCGAGGGAAAGCTATTAACAGGCTAACTTTACTTGACTAAAGGCAGATTCACTAACAAATGAACAGACACCTTTACCTGTGTTCGTGGGCGGCTTTCAAGTGGCAGAAAATATGTGATCTTTCCTACTGGGAACCAAATCCGGAACAACTCCGACGAATAATGCAGTAACCTAAACTGCAATATTCCCTAAATGGTACTATTTCCCAAATCCCCACACGGGTATTTCGCAAACAAAACAGGTTTGCCGAAATATACATGAAATAGCCCATCTTCCAATATTCAAAACTCACATTTCCGCAACAGACGTCGTTCGAAAAGACAAAACAAAAACTGACTGCGTTCGAAATCGAACCTGTGAAATTCTGCCAAGAAAAGAGAGCGCTGCGCGAAGACAAAGACAGCCTCCGCCTAAATTCGAATGGTGCCGGTAAAAAGGCGCGCCTAGCCGACAATAATATCGGCAGAGCTACTTCGCGGCAAACGGCCACTAATTGTCTGACAGCTAAACAAACAAAGTGATAACCTACAAAATACAATGAAGCCGAGAGAAACTGAATCTAAGTTTTGCTATAAACTGGAATACTAAAAGAAGGAAATCTAACTGATGCTAAGTATTATCAAAATTTATCGGTCAATAATTAATCGATAATTAAATTTCAGGTGCTGATACACAATAAACAATAAACCGAGTGAAATTCGAAGGAAGGCTCAAAATGAAACGTAACAATTCTCCCCCTACTTGTCCAGGAAATTTTCCCAAAAATTTCCGATAAGGAAACTCTACAAAGGACGCGAACCCACGAAAAATGCAGCTACTATGTAAAAATATATTTTAAAAAATTGTCTGAATTTAATTAACTACCAATCGAATAATTCTCGGAATTCTATGTGTCGGGAAGACAGCTTTGTTCGTTCTCCATGTTAGCCTCCAACGTACGAGAACTCAATGACAACCAAATGTAACTAAAACTAAAATTAATTTAAATACTAGTTGCAGAATACTGTCCAAACCTAAAATTTAATTTCCTAACTCAGAGCCAATTTTCAAAAACAAGCAGGTAAAACAAAAAAATCACAAAAACGAGCCAAACATGAAAACGACAACAACAAAATCGAGCCTCTTCTGCTCGTGCCTCTCAAAATTCTCAGGCCTATTTTTCTCGAGGCCTATTTTTCTCGAGGCCCCACGTTGGGCGCCAAATTTGTAACGCAACTTTCGTTGTGCTACAATAATCAACCTTACGCTCCCTGGGGGATGAGCCCGGGTTGGACGGTTGAACCGCGGCTAAACTCAGTGAAGATGGGAGTGAGTCGGAGAAGGGGTGATAAATCACAAATGAATTGGGCGCCAGCCGGCCTGAGCCGCGACCGGTTCAACAAAAGTACTACGGCCGACAAAGTACGGGATACTTCCCAGGACAGGACTACGAGAGGTTTCAAATACTTCAAATAACAAAAGGAGAATGCGGAAAATTAATAATATATTAACGCAATTAACGAGCAAGTTACACAGGACACAATAGTCGTTGCTACACGATAGCTGGATCGTAAATCCACTTAAGATCAAAACGCGTCAAAGCGGATACTAGCATAAACGGAGGCGGGGCGCTGCGTTTCGCCGTAGCGACTAGGATCGCGGTACAGTCAACACCTAAATGGCGCTGAAGTGAACTGACGTATTCCGACGTATGACGGTCCGCTGGCCAGCGAAGGCGTTTTACGCGGCGCGTCTGACTGAACGTGACTACCGAACTGTAGACCCTAATGGCTATTGCGTCGTACGAGCGACACACCTCGTAAGTGACAACAACGTCACGACAAATGATTCTACAAAATACTCTTAACTGGATTTTCACAAAGATACTGTAACTACTCTTAAATATCTTGCTCAACAATAACTTAAATAATCTCGTGAGCAGAAGGCACACAAGCCAAGGTATAACAATACGGTACATAAATCGAAAGTATGACAACATATGACTACAAGAAAAATAATGAATAAATAAAACAAATGATTGTGGCTTAGCTGTATGGCGTCCAGGCGTGAACGGGACAGGTGGCAGCAGTGACACAACTCGGTCTGCCAACCGGATGTCCAGAATCGTCACTTCCCAAGATGGCGGACAAGCACGTGAAATGGGAACGTCACGCAGCGTCACTTCCGCTACACGTGGCTTCTTTTCCAAACTGCTGGGCTTTACTCCCTTGGCAACAATTAACAGGAACTCCTCCAATGCAACGCCAACGAGCTAGTGCGCTCACATCAGCTTCGATGCCAGGAACACGGGCACACAGCATAAACCCACAATGGCACGGACAGCTGACCAGCCACAAAAATACGTAAACACGTACAACGTACAACAAAACGTACATAAAACGAACTGGCTGTCGTCAAACATAAAACGAAAACGAAAAGACGTAGAAATGAACGTAGACGTAGAAAAAAAAAAAGCCTAAAACAAACGACTGCAATTAGGGCCATGTGCGAGGGAAAGCTATTAACAGGCTAACTTTACTTGACTAAAGGCAGATTCACTAACAAATGAACAGACACCTTTACCTGTGTTCGTGGGCGGCTTTCAAGTGGCAGAAAATATGTGATCTTTCCTACTGGGAACCAAATCCGGAACAACTCCGACGAATAATGCAGTAACCTAAACTGCAATATTCCCTAAATGGTACTATTTCCCAAATCCCCACACGGGTATTTCGCAAACAAAACAGGTTTGCCGAAATATACATGAAATAGCCCATCTTCCAATATTCAAAACTCACATTTCCGCAACAGACGTCGTTCGAAAAGACAAAACAAAAACTGACTGCGTTCGAAATCGAACCTGTGAAATTCTGCCAAGAAAAGAGAGCGCTGCGCGAAGACAAAGACAGCCTCCGCCTAAATTCGAATGGTGCCGGTAAAAAGGCGCGCCTAGCCGACAATAATATCGGCAGAGCTACTTCGCGGCAAACGGCCACTAATTGTCTGACAGCTAAACAAACAAAGTGATAACCTACAAAATACAATGAAGCCGAGAGAAACTGAATCTAAGTTTTGCTATAAACTGGAATACTAAAAGAAGGAAATCTAACTGATGCTAAGTATTATCAAAATTTATCGGTCAATAATTAATCGATAATTAAATTTCAGGTGCTGATACACAATAAACAATAAACCGAGTGAAATTCGAAGGAAGGCTCAAAATGAAACGTAACAACATAAATAACAACCATGTAAAAACCACTGTACCAAGGTATTAGTGGCCCAAGCGCCGAAGTACCTTTAAAAAACTCAAATAAAAAAAAAAAGACTTCCACAAGATCTACTACTATCATCAGGAGAAGAAACAACCAATAGCGACATCTGAGAAGCTCTAAACCCCTATTGCCACACCTACGCAGTAGAATTAAATATGTATCACTAACCATAGCTAACACAAACACTGCCACAGGAGGGTGTAACTCATCGACTCCACTAATGCCATTCAATGCTACCGAAATATGCACATGTACATCAATACCATGTATAACATTTATATTTGTTGGTCTGGTAAATAAATGATTAAAAAAATAAATAAAAAAAAAGCTTTTATTTATATAAACTAAGTTTAAAATTAGTTTGTGGAGCGCCCATAAATAACAAATCTTTTTCAGTTAGATTCACATTTTGCTTTTACAGCCCTACCTACTGGCAAATATTTTAAATACTCCTCCAAATTTTATTTCACTTTCTATTATGTCCCATTGATAGGCGCTAGTCTTTAAGTATTATCTAAGGCAAATTATAATTTTATCTACAAAACCATGATGATTATTATAAGATTTTATTATATTGTTCACTTCTGGTTCCAATTCAAGTTTCTTTATGTATCTACAGTTTCTACTGTGTTCTTATCCACTTATATTTGTAAGAACTGTTTTCTTGTCGAAATGTCATGTGAACAGTTTGCTGTAGAAGCAACCCTTAACGTAGCTGTCATATACCTGAGGGCTTTTTATTTCTCGATTTGAAGTAATGTGGTTGTCATTTTTCGATGTTTTGGTTTAAAATAAACCGCATATTTCTGGTCTGGACTGTAATACAGGTTGAACTAGTTTGTTATTAATTTATGTTACGCTGTACAACAGGAACTTAATCCCAATTACAGTACAGGCTCCGGATTTAACGAGACGCAGTGTGGTAGTTCATATAATTTGTAACTTGATTGCGATTTGAACTCGGGATCTTCGGATTCTAATTCCGTAACGCCATCCACACCACCGTACTACCGGACAATTTTGATTAGTACTTGTTTGTTAGCAGAGTAATGGGCATTCAGTAACTTTTTGTTATTGCTTTGTTGGTTTTTTTACTTAAAATTAATATCTGTAGGTGCACACAAACTTGATTTTCTTTTGTTGGTAAATATGGATCATAAGCAGGGCAATTAAAAATATGCTCTAAAAGTACTGTTTCAAGCGCTTGAGATATGGTCTATAATTATAAATATATACTCTATAAAAATGACAATATACTCTAAAGTATCTAGAAAAAGTTAATAACAGTGTTAAATAAAATCAATGAAAAACTGTTGAATCCCATTTATGTATTTAATAGTTCAAAGTAATTCTTTTTCTAAATAAGAAAAGCGGAAATAGACACCAAATCTTTAAAAATCGCTATTTTTAATGGCGTTTTTTTTTTAAATATTGACTATAAGACAGTCGACGTGAATATACATGTTTCAAACTTGTTCACATAGTAAATAAATTTCGTATGGAAGACAAGGCACTTGCGTTACTTTTGGAAACATTTGCATGGTCTGATCTGCTTTTACTATGTATGGAGCAGCACTTCATATCATGCATCGGTTTTTAATGTTTTCTTTATTATGGACTCCGCTTAAAAATCTATTTTGTCGTGGAACACCAAGGCTTAATTCAAGATTTCAAATTAGAAAGTGCATCAACTTCGAGTGTTAAATTAAAAATTGTCATAAAGTGCTTTCATGTACGGAGAGAAGGAAAAAAATATTTTATTTTGTTAATGTACCACAATACTATTATAATAATTTAATTGGAATTGTTCTATATCTATACAAAAGAATGACAATAAAATAATATTGAATACAATTACAAAAGATGAAGAAGAATTTTATAAGATGCGAGAGAATTTTTAAAATTGAAAAAAGTATTTAAATTTGTTCCATTTATTATGGCTTTATTTGGCAGCAAATATGAAGTTGATATTATTACCGCAAAGGCTGAAAATGAGAGTTTACTTAACTATACAAATTATTACGTGTCCTTAAACCTAATCTTTTTATACAACACAGTTTCAACACGTTTAGTTAGCAACTAACACATTTATTTATATGTTGTATTATTTCATAATATTGTAACGTTTATTACAATTTCGGGTTCGGTGAAGTTTATTATTAAATAAAACACGAGTAATGAAAACACTAACAAAATATTTATTTAAAACGAAACTAATGTAGTACAACTACTAAGACATATATTTATATTCAACACGTATTTATATTCACAACAAAGTATTTAGCAACGACTTGCACTGTTCACACTTCGAATACAGAATGCCTCTTCCCGGCCGAAACTCTCCTTTATATGCTGCAACAATGTATTCGAGAATATTCGAGAGTTTCTGGCACACGGTAGAAGCATGACGCAGAGCGAACAGGTACGGACCTGTCTATTGCGTCTGAGACAGCGGTGAATCGTGCAGCAGACGTGTCGACTGTTCCAGACGGAACAGGGCCGTACTCGCTACAATATATAAATGTACTTAATAATGGTCTATATTTTTACAGTATTTCAACACTTCTAAGAAAAACATAATTAATATCTACAATGACAAAGAAGCAGATTATAAACACGAGATTATATTGACTGTGTTTAACGTTTCTGGTGAGAATGTAGGCTTCTACTATTGCCACGGAACAGAGGTGAACTTCGACACCTCCAGGAGATCTGCCAGGATATACGTCTTCGTTCATGGTTCGTACCTAACTTATATTAAACATTCTTCCTGTACAATTGTATGTTCTATTCCTGGTTGAAACAGAAACACTTTTAATGTAAATTTATGATCTCAAACTAGGAAATAATATTTTTCTAAAGATATTCTCCCTAGCGGTTTCATTAAGAGAAACATTACAATTGTAACAGTAGCTAGATATTTTACTGGATAGAGCCAGTCATATCACAGTGAAAATATTCAATAGTGAAAATGGTGACGTAAATATAATAATTTGTGTAGCTTGTGCGCAAGTGACAGTGTGTGTCACAATAGTGAAGAGACTGCAGACTGAGGTGTGTCAAATGCACGTGAAATGTATAATTATTTTTTCCACGACCGGAAGTACTCGTATATAACAAAAATAAATCCTATATACTATTTTGATAAGTGAAATACACACACACACATATATATACCTAAATATATATATATATATATATATATATATATATATATATATATATATATATATATATATATATATATATATATATATATATATATATATATATATATACGAGATATGGTCCTCACAGCCCTTCTCTTCCCTTATTTGGTGCTCACAGCCCTGCATGTGGCAGCTTTCATTTCAATGAAAATAGTTCAGTCCATCGGGTGCTGGTGTCTTCTACGACATATATCCACTTATATCCATCTTCCGTTTTTTTAGTGCATAATAGGTCAATTACCAGAACCTCAAAGCGTCTATTTCGTACGTGGTTAAAGCGAACCCTAAGGTTGTAAATTGCTTGTTTTTTCCTTCAATATTTAATCCACACCATGATACTCGTACAATATTTATCTACGGAACTTGTGACTTGGGAACGACTTGTTGAGCTTCTTCTTCATCGTTATTTGCTGAAAATTAATTAAAATGCCGTCAAGCACAGATAATCGCCGAGCATCAATAACATCCTGAGTGGATTCAAGTGAAGTTATAATTTTTGCCTGGTCTGAATCGGCTATCTGCAGCTTGCGTGTTTTTTTCAAAGTTAGTTGTAGGCATGTCTAATGTGGGAACACTTACATCTACAGAATCATCGTCGTGGGTAAGATGTGAGAGCGTATCGGTAATAGTGTTACACCGTTCTGGAGAGCCCATCAAGCCAGTATTCCACTAGGTGATTTAAAAGACATTAACCACCGTAAAGGTTAGTTATTGCTAAGTACTTTAACTTGGACTTCTTCTAAATACCCACGAAACTTATCTATGACCCATAGCACAGCGAAAACCTCTCGTTTTGTGGTGGTAGGGTTTATTTCCGCTGCATTTAACAAACTAGGTGCGTAGTCCACTGGTCGTTCATTCAAGGCCTCCCCCTGGAATAATTGCTATTCCCAGTGCGTACCTACTCGAATATTATATTATTTTCAATTAATATGGTTTTTATATGATTTGCAAAATTAACCCTAAAAAGCTCTCTTTAATTATTTGTTAATTTTTACGTAGATCTTTTGTTTCTTTAGATAGAAGTGCAAAAAATGTTGATTCCCTTATTGTTCCGCATTTGTTTTTCGTACTTTAGAGCCCATAATAGAAATTAATAAATTTTTAATATCAAGATGTATGTATTTAAAATTCTTTGGATTACTATGTAATTTTTAAACAATATTATTAATATTATGTTTACTTATCAATAACATTAATTCTCGTTCGTTACCTTTATTTAAATTTAGAACACTTTCATCATGTTCACGATGACCTATATCTTGTGTACATGTAAATAAAAAACACTCACATAATGTCATAATATAAACTCTGTTTCTTCAATTTCGGTTTGTTATTTTTCATTTAACATTTGTTCAACATTTACAGTTTTTTTTGTATTTTATATAATTAATATACTTTACAGTACATATTTTATGTTGTTTTAAGTTCTTGATTGGAATCAAAGGCATTCTCCCAATTGCGAAACCCTTCATTTACAAAACTGATTACTTGATCAACATTATGAGAAAACCTGCAGTATAAACACTGTCTTTTAATACGCTATTCTCCACTCACGCAAATGATTTAAACCACACTGGTTTGGAACTTCTCATTCTGCCAAATTGTTTTAGTCGTGGATATAGAGATAATATCAGATGGCGTCGTTCTTTTCTAGAAATCCTAGGTCCAGGGGAAGCAAATTTATTTTCTTCTCGTTGTTTTATAATACCAATGCATCATGTATATCAGTTTCAACATTACTTATCTCATCTTCGCTTGTGTTATTTTGACTCGTACTACTATCATTTTCTTCATTAGCGCTGATCTTAGAAGATATCTCACTTATACAGGCTGTACTATTTGATGGTAATTCTGTTATATAAGTTTCTCTTTGTTCGCAATGAAAATAAATTTTAATATATTTGTATTTCGCTACATATTTTTTAGGCACAACTTCTCTCTTCTAACATAATAACATAAATAAACATTGATATTATTTCAGTGTTGTCAAATTTAACTCATTCTCTACCACTAAACTACTACTAAAATCAAAACATGTATATAATTTTTAAAAAAAGTATTTACATACGAGTACATATAAATTAAATTCAATACATACGTTAGCATAAGAGTAGTAGTTTTGGCATCTGAAATTGAAAATATATGTAATTGTTTGAAACAAAAAATAGTTTAATAAACAAATTACCTTGATAGAAGATGTAACCTTATTAGAATAATGTACAAGTCCAATATTACATTTTAAAGATATTGTCAGGTTAGAAAATTGTTGACAAGGATCCAGTTCACAAATCGGGCAACATCCAATCATACTCAAAGACGATATAAATTGGCCGATGATATGTGGCGAAATAAAACAAACAACAAGACGAAAGTGAAATGCAGGTTTTGGCTTGGCCATCAAATCAAGGGTTATTTTTTGTGTAAATAAATGTTAGAACAAAATTAAGGTTTAAATTCAAATATAGTATTTCACCACATTTTACACTAGAAACACCAGGTATCCCAACACGTACCAAATGTATTTTCTTGTCATTAAATACGCACCCAATTCCATCGGATTTAGTAGAAATTCTACTGGTTTGGCAACACTGATTATATTTACTTGTATTACTTACCTACACCATGAGGACATGTTTGAGCATGCTTCCCCATGAATTTGGAGAATGATTTTGCAAATCTTTACAAGTTTAGTTTTTAGCTTTCCCGCTGTAAGGAAAATCAAACATCTGATTTCAGCGATTGTTGAAAATATTTATATTATTCTACAAATAATATAAAATATAAAACGTTGATAACAACATGATGAAATTTAAATTAAAATCTATGAAACTAAAAAACATTAACAAATAAAAGACAAGGGATAGTCTGCGGGGAGGTCTACTGGTTCCTCTTGGCCAGCCTGTTAGCGCCGCCACTGCCATCAAGTTGTGTATAAATTGACGAATTCTATGTTAAAATATTAAATGAATTTCATGAAATTTTAACATAATTAAAATATGTTTTTTTTAGATGACAATTATTTAGCTATAAACACTTCTAAAATAAACACATATGTGGTAACGTCATGGTACAGGTTTGTTCCATGCAGACCTACTGCTCCAGATATAAACATCACTCTCGCTTGTGGTGATACCGGAGTGCAAAGCAGAATGTCAGTAAATCCAGGCAACTACACTATAGAACAGCAACTTGAGGATTATGTGGTAAGTAACATGTGAATTAAAACAATATTTTGAAATTATTGAATATCGTCATAGTTTTAAAAACGTGTGTGCAGGGTTTTTATCCATACTATGGATATATACTGGAATTTGAAAACTATGGTTGCCCAATTATTGTGATTGTGTTTTCAGAAGAAACAATAAAATTTCTACTATACGACTGTTACCTAATTGAATTAGGTTTGTTTATCGAAAATCGGAATTCTCAATAGTATCTAGCTCCCATTAACAAAGAAGTAGAATATACATAGCAAGTACATAGCAATGAGCATAGTAACAGTAGTATAAGAATAAGTGTTAACAGAATAACATTTAAAAAATACATGTAATTAGAATAAAGTTCAAATAATGTCTCAAGTAATAATAATAATCATAATAAAATTGATTTAAATAATACGAGTAATACATGTCGGAAATTTTTGTAAATTATATTCAGGAAGTAATATATTATTGACAAATTTGACATATAATAGTGGAAAAATATTCGTTGCAGAATTCGTTCTATGGATATTAACAAAAAAAAATTATTTAGCTAATAGTATGAGACAGAACACGAAAAAAAAATCTGAACAATCTATTACATTAGAACCCTATATCTAACAAAGCGCGTCTATTTTCCAACGACATTATATGAAGATCAAAAACCAAGAAACCTATAATTCATGTATCGGTAAAATTTTCTCTGAATACTCTCAATACGATTAATATAAATTGAATATTGTGGAGACCAAGAGATAATCGAAAATGCTAGTTGAATTCTTGCAAGTAAAAAATATAGTTAACAAAGTGTAAGATTTTTAAAATTTTGTACGATTCTCACGGGAAATCTGCGCATTTTGTATGACTTTTTCACAATGTTACCTACATGTATATCTAGTACTTATTTTTTGTCAAATGTAACACCAAGTTTTTTTACAAAGTCGACTGTAGTGATATTCGTGCCAGTAGTTTAAAAGTATTTTCAAATATATTTCTGTTTCTTGTGACACTGATATAACATTTAGCGGTATTAATGCTTAAGTTTATAACTTTTGTAGGTGCATCAAAACTAAATTCAGATTTAAAAGCAATACTATCTTCATTAGATGTTATTTTAATTTTTTTTTTAAATCCGCTGCATATAATAGAAAATTATATGTAGGTCAAAACTCTAATTCTCCACATAATTGAGGACGTCAGAAGAGATGGTGACAGTAACTGATTTGAATCCATTGATTAAAAAACACTGGGTTCTACTCGATAATTCAGTAAATTACCATGAATACCGACTTTAGCTAGTATATGTAGTAATATATTTTGTCAAAAGCTTTGCTAAAGTTAATATAAATAAAATCCACTTGGCATCTATCATCCACTGCACGTAGGATGTAAATTGAGTATGTTAACATATTAGTTTTTAAAATCAATGTTTGGATTCTATGTTTAAATATGTGTTTAAGTGCATCGGTAATAAGATCCGAATATAATTGAATGAGTAACTCAATAAATTTTTATTATTATGGACGTTTCGCTAGGCGAATCTGCCATCATCAGCTAAAATCAAAACATATACATAAAAACGATTCAAAGGTTAATTAATTTCCATACAATCATCGGCTCAAAACAAAAGATATAGTACAGCAAAATACCATACCATGGAACCATCAATGCTGGGCTCAAGACAATATTTTTGGAATCCAATATAGCGGTAGCAAACTCCGACAGTCATTGTACTAAACATTAGTTTTTTAAGTTGAAAGATTAATTCCAAATAATTAATCACATAATCTGATATACAAGGTAAATTGTGACACCTGCCAGAAGGTATAAATAGGAGAAACCGGCAAATCACTAAACAAAAGGATATACCAACACAATAACCATGCGACGATGTTAAATCCTTGGCACAGTGGTATCACTAGACATGTGTAAGAGACTGGACATAAAATCAATTATACTGATGTGACCATCTTAGACGAAGAACCTAACAAATTTAAGAGACTGGCTTTAGAAACTCTACACATCGACAGCTATAAAAACAACAACTTGAAGAATCAAACAGATATCAATGAAGCTTTAAATTCACGGGTCCGGTACTGGACACCATATCGAATTGGAAGCAGGTGATCATGTGACTTCCAGTCGGTCAGCCATTATTTCATTTTGATGGATGACTGTGACATATGTTTTGAGATGAAATTATTTGAATTATTTATTCTGTTGTTTTGTATAGCATCTTGGTGCTTTATATTTATTTATCTATTTATTGTTAATTCAAATATTCTAATAGGTTAGCTAATTAATTTATTGTATGGAAATTAATTAACCTTTGAATATTGATTTATGTATAGGTTTTGATTTTAGTTGAAGATGGCAGGTATGTCTGCCGAAACGTCCGTAATGATAAAAATATATAGAGTTACGCATTCAATTATATTCCAACCTTTTTACCGATTCACTTAAACACTTAATGTATTAGTGTCATCTATTCTACCCGGCATAAAAACAAGTTGCTCCAGTATAAAATTTTGCTAAATACAATAAGATATTATATACAAATTCTTCAAATATTTTCTCAAAAATAAAAAGCTTTAATATAGGCTTATAATTTTCTATTAAACTTGTTACACCGCTTTCGAATACCGGTACAAAATGTACTTGTCTCCAAATAGGGGGACAATGTTCAATCTGTTAATGATTGATTAAATATGCATGTTAACGAATAATTTAACGTACTCAAAACAATTTCGTATAAAAACTGATAGAGTTTCAACAGACCCTGCGCTTTTGTTAATATCTAAACATGACATAATATCAAAAACCTCTTGGGAATTGAACTGAACATATCTGATATTATTATTAGCCGTATCTGAGTCAAAAAAGTAATGCTATTAGAGTTAATGATATTAAAAGATGAACATTTGTATTAGAATAATATTATTAAAACAGTTTTTGGTTCAAGTTTTGTCAATTTAATGATTTCGTCGGATAGGTATAATAAATGTGTACCTTCGTCAGGACACAAAGTAATAAGTAACAAATCGTACCTGTATACAAGCAACTAAGAAACGAGTGAACAAGTAATTATAATGTCTTGATCTGCGGGAACCATTTTTTTCTCAATTCACAGCTTCATATTTGTTCATGTTATTTTTGTTCTTGTAAATTTCAATAGCTTCTCTGATTAAGCGACCATTCATATATTTAAGCCTGGCAACGATTTTTGTATCTCAAATTTAATTTTGCGTGGAAATTGTATTGCATGCTGAGCAATCAAAGATTTAACAGGGTAATTTATTCTAATGGGGCGCTTATGTGTGCTAACTCTTGTTAAAATTGTTTTCTGATCGTATGTACAGGGAAGTTTTCACCCATATTATGGATTCACACTCAAAGATCAATCCGCTGCAAGATTCTTTATCGATGTTTGTGAATGTATCTTTAGAAGAAATAATAAAATATCTACCATACGACTGTTACCTCATGCTAGGAGTAAGTAATAATTCGTATTCGTATTTTTATTATTTATTTAGGTGTACTTTGTCTTATATTATTTACTTGCACTTTACGCTTAATGCGTACTGCTCAACTAAATTGTACCTGCTAAGATTCTTTTGAGTCATTTAATATAACTAGGATCGACATCGAGTAGCAAATATATGAATTAAATTAATTAAGTCAGTAATGTAGGTACAAAATTAAAGTAGTTCATGATTATTTGTGCGAGCTACAGAAGCATTAAAAGTCAGGTGAATTTAAAATTTTAATAAATTAATTTAGTTGATATTAATTGAACAGCTAAACTTCATTTTTCAGTTCTTTAGAAGGCTGAAGTCGTAAAGAGCAGTGAAGTCGTTAGAGGCACAAATC
Source organism: Pterostichus niger (assembly GCA_947425015.1). Lineage (NCBI taxonomy): Eukaryota > Metazoa > Arthropoda > Insecta > Coleoptera > Carabidae > Pterostichus > Pterostichus niger. Next base: position 35,111,287 of record OX380334.1, on the reverse strand, counting down.
TTAATTTCGTAAGAATTCAGACTGATTTATAAATAAAACAAAAAAATCTCTTAGGTAGTACGATATTGCCAATTCTTCACTAATAGTATTTAAGTGCGTCCTGTTAAAAATAAAAAAGATACATTTTCTACAAGCACAAAGATAATCGTATTTGCTCATTATGTGGTTATTATTACAACGCAAGTATAGGATATTGCACACATATTTGTATATCTCACGGTTAGCATTGGTAACGTGAGATGCTAATTTAGAGTTATCAGTGAAATTGTGAAATAAGTACAAACTTATAATTAATATATAAATTAAGACAGCAACAATTTCGTAGTCTTAGAATACGCATAGGATACAACTTACATCGAATGCCCATTTCTCACTTGTAGGAATTGTAGCATTTGTCTTCAGCTCGTGCTACAAACTTTCACACTCGTGCGAAATAAGTACCATTCCACGTTTGTTGTACAATTTATAGTATATTCCAATAAAAACTGCGATGCGGTCACCATTTTATCACGGTTATAGTTTTACCATTACCATGGTACAGAACCGGAACATGTCAGTGTGGGTATAAACTAAAAAGGTAACCTGGCAACCGTGGCTCGTGTTTGGAATACACTATAATGTCAACTGAGCCCTGGACAGTTCATTGTTTACTCTGGTACCGGGTTTGAAATGCTATCTCTTGCTTCCCTAAATGAACGAAATCAATTTAAAATTAGACATAGATATCTTAGGTGAAGTTTTAAATTTTGTTTTGTAGAATTAAAATTTTTGGATTTTGACAGTTCAACTAATTCTTATTTTACGTGTAATTAATTAATTAATTATTAATATTACCATGAAACACTTATGTAAAATCCAAATAATATGAGTTCTATATGCATTGAAAATAGTACGTATATTGATACATAATTATATTTGCGCATAATTATTAATAGCGTAGTTATATTTTTCTTGACAGAAAACATTTTCCTTGTACGTAATTTTGAGGGAAATATGAAATCTACATGAAGAAGAAAGTAAGAAGTAAAAATAGAACTCTGAACGCAAAAATTAAACGAAAACAAACTTATCAGTCATTTTAAATTATGCAATTTGAAGAGATTTTCCTAACAATCATTTGGTTTATTGTTTCTACGATCACTACTGTAAATGAGCATTATTGTACAATCCACATACTATGTAAACTTGTCCCTATGATCATACACATGACTGTCTGTTAGAAGAAATTTACACAGTATTTATGATAATCCAAGTTTATAAGTAATAAAACATTTATTTTTATTGATTGGGTATGAATATGATCATAAAAAAGGATAATACAAAAATTGGATTGAAAAGCAATTATGTACTCGCAACATCACGCACTCGCCACTATGCAGTTCTTGTGTAATACTCGTATGTTTATTACACCTATTGTGATGTAAACATTCAAATACCATCATATTCCCAAATGCATATACTGATCAGGAACTATTCATAAAATGAATTTATAATACATAGGTACAGTGGCGGCTCGCAAATGATTTTAGTGGCAGGGCTGAAAAACATTAGAATAAAAAATCACTAGAAGTTGAAAAAACCGTATTTTTATTGACATATTTATTTAAACATATTTATCATCATAACTATTATACATATAGTAATAAAACACAAGTATATACAAGCTAAAATACGTAGTGCGGACTGCAATGTTTGCAGCCCACGATACAAATACATATCACAAAAATGTATATCACGGGTTACTCCCACCTGCACAATACCCTGACTATGCGGTGTTACTCGGTCTGCCCTGACTGCAGCCCTGATGAGGACGCAATCACACTGACTCATACCTAGTATCTACAATTCAAAAATAAATATACTACGAACGGAAAATATATGTTTTTGTAAAATAATTGTATAGTAATGTAATAACATATAATAATTTTAAAATGTTTTCATTTTGGTGGGAGGGCTGCAGCCCTGCAGCCCGTATGGACGAGCCGCCACTGCATAGATGTATTACATAATAATATTAAAATGTTACTCAGAACAAAAAATCTAATATTTTATTAATTGAATTTAAGTTAAAATGAACAAATCAACAATATTTTGCATTAAAATGTTCTACGTTATGAACACGAGGGCAACTCTGTAACAATATTTTGTTATATATGTCTATTATTTTATTAGTTACTTAGTCTTTGTGTTATTGCTAAATTTATATTTCGGCATGTATCTAGAGACCTATGCATTTATTTGGAAAAACATATACATGGTCAAACTATCCTACTGCTGTGACAACTTTTATCTAATTTAACCGATCCCTTAGCTCTTACGGTTCTTGGGATACGAATACATTCACACCTTAAAAGGAACAGAGCCTGTATAGGATTGTAAGAACTAAAAACGAATTAAAAAGATATGACAGGAAGGACGTGTTGGCCTGTGCTTGTTTTTTACATTTGTCAAATATTTCATAGTATAGTCGAGAGTCTATATCTTGTAATGTAGAAACGCGCTCTATAGGTCAGCAATTTTAGGTATTGCCCTGTTTAATTATGACACATCCACATCTATCTATTCTGACTTCAATGCAAATTTTAATTATTCACTCATTTTATTTTAGTTGATTATTTTCATTATGAAGAATTGATTACTGAAGGTCCAGACACAGTCGATGTGGGGGGCGATCTACAACTGCAATGTTTATTTTTACTTGATCGCAATTTGCCACATAATACATATATGCCTTATTGGGAGTTTCTTATAAGCGTAAGTATAAGTAATTTTTTATATCTAATCTGTAAATAAAAAGTAAAAGAAAAGAACTGAAAGACACATGAGTTATTTATAAACATAGAACATGCAGGTTGTGCAGTCAGACGGAAATAACCAAGAATTTTAAATGAACATTAAAGTGTATGCCGGCATTTTCGGGAAAGGCAAAACATGCATTGCTCTATTGTATACTGTAGCGTTTTCCTTGTATTTGTCAAATGTAAAATCACATCATTAGTAAAATAGGTACATTATTGAATATACAACATAAATATAATACATGCCATCTTCTTAAAGAGCCTATAGCACCTAAGGACACCACTTTGGTGATAAAATATTTGTAATATCCATGAACAATTTTAAAGAATTGAATAGAGGTGATTATAAATTATTATTAATTAGAATTCGACGTTATAGACTATTTTTCTTTTCATGCAATTGAAACTAGTATAATATTAAATTCCTTAATAAATTATACACGACTAATTCATAATTTTATATATTCTTTATTTTTTAATAAATAACAACAATAATAACTATAATAAATTTTCAAATGTAATACCCCGAGAGCTTGAAAATTATCGGGTATTTCGCGATTGTTTCGTTGCGTAGCAACGATTGAGATAAGTTTTGCTTAAAAAAATCCCGAGCGCGAATATTTTTGAGCAAAACTTATCTCAATCGTTGCTACGCAGGGAAGCAAGAAATACCCGATTAATTTTCAAGCTCGAGGGGTATTCGGCTGATTATTTTTGAGGATTCTGTATAGCGCATAGGTTACAACTGTCAGAAAAATGATTGTTTATCGCCTAGCAACCTAGCCGGGAAATTATCGAAAAATTATCGATATAATTTAGACCTAGTTGTACCACGTGATGTTAAATGCCACGCTCTTATTGGTCGAAATTGGGGTTGAAAAAATAATCAAATATATCACTCTTAATAATAATATTAATAATTAAATATAAATTAACCAACTTTTATCTGTCAAACTGAAACAATATGACAGTTTGAATGGCATTCTTTGAATTGTAAATTTTATTTTTAATAAGTAAATTATTAATAATTTTGAACTCATTAGATGCAGTTTTGCATTCTGAGCATTTTTTACACTTATGTTATAAAATTAATAGGCCAGAAATCACCAGCATATGAACAATTTACCATGAAGTAGACACTCGGTATAAGTTAAGAAGGTGTCACGTAAATTCTTTTAATATTTGCTCACTAAGTCATATTTAAAGATGAAATTGTTTTCTTATGGTTAATTTACAGCAAAGCAGACTTTGATATTACAACTAAGATTTGCACATATTTTATGAAAATTAATCGCCTTAGTAGTAAGTCGTCATCGTGTCCAGGTAGTTGCAGTATATAGACCAAATTGTTTTACAAGTTTTATTGTTATAGTAATTGTGGAAGTAATACTCGTGTATTAGGTAAATAGTATATTTATTATAACAGACTTGAGAATACACACACTGACAGTTATATTATAATTCTACTTCTTATTTTTTACTTCAAAACCTTTGTATCTATGGTTACTTAAATATTAAATATTCATTGTTTACAACACGCCCCCTCAATGAAAATTTAAATATCTAAATAACCTCGTTTTACATATTAAAATTTAACTTCAAACGCATTTTCTTTAATGCTGCATTGCCAAGAGGCTTTGTAAAACCATCTGCTAATTGATCACTAGAACAAATGTATTTTATATCGATAATACCAGACGCAATTTTATCTCTAATAAAATGATATTTAGTATCCACATGTTTGAGTCGTCTATGATTTTCAGGATTTTTAGCAAGCCTTATCGCCGACTGATTATCTTCAAATATTGTCGTTGGGTCCTGAATAGAAAATTTTAAATCATTTAGAATACTTCTGATCCAATAAGCTTCACTTATACCAGCACTTAGTGCAACATATTCAGCTTCTGTGGAACTTAGTGCAACTGTCTGCTGTTTACAAGAATTCCATGAAACTGTTGATCCAAAAACTTGAAAAACATAACCTGACGTTGATTTTCGTTCACTGTGTTCGGCTGCCCAATCCGCATCGATATATCCTTGAAGAATTGGTGTCTTAGAATTTCTTTTATAGACAAGTTTTATGTCAATTGTTCCCTTTACATATCTCAGAATTCGCTTGAGACACTTCCATAATTCTTCATTAGGCTTACTTTGAAATCTACTGAGAATGTTAACTGAGATACAAAGATCAGGACGTGATCCCAGTACTGCATACATCAAACTTCCAACTAGTTTTCTGCATGAAGATTCCCATTTTTCATCAACATCTTTTGACGATATACCTTTAAAATTCATATCTAACGGTATATTTACTGGTTTGCAATCATTCATTTTATAACGATTAAGTATTGAAAGAAGATATGCCTTTTGGTCTATTTCTAATATTCCTTCTTCTTTCTTGTAGACTATGTGTAATCCAAGGTAGTTTTTTACATTTCCTAAATCTGTCATTTTAAAATGTTCATTTAATTCTCTTTTAAGATGACTCATTTGTTGTTTTGATGTTCCGAAAATGAGAAGATCGTCTACATACAATACCACATACAATTTCTGTTCCTTTTCTATTTTGACATAAAGACAATAATCAGTTTTAGATCTCTCAAAACCATAACTGTTCATAAAATTGTTAAATTTATCATTCCAGTATCGTGGGGATTTTTTTAATCCATACAAGGACTTATTGAGTTTCAGTACCTTTTCATCACTTGCATCCATCCCTTCTGGTTTCAACATGAATACTTCTTCGTGAATGTCACCGTTCAAGAATGCGCTTTTGACATCCATCTGTTGTATGTACATATTTAACTGGTTTGCCACTGCTAACAGAACACGTACAGTTGCAAGTTTTGCTACCGGAGCATAAATTTCAGAGAAATCAAACTCTTCTTTCTGTTGAAAACCTTTTGCGACTAATCGGGCTTTATATTCTGTTGGTTCTCCTTTTTCATTTCTTTTTATTCTGAACACCCATTTTGATTCAATTACTGGTTTATTTACAGGTAAGTTTACTTCATACCATGTATTGTTTTCTTCTAATGCGTTTAGTTCTTTTTCAATAGCCTTTTTCCACAAATGATGTTCTTGACAATTAATGACTTCTTTATAAGTTAAGCAATCTTCGATATTATCAGCAAAATTACAGGTGTTTGGAAATTTTCCTGGTTTTCTTAATGAATTTCGGTTTCGAAAATTGTAACGTTGATTTCTTTCTTGAAGTTTATTAACTTTTTCACCTTCGTCTCCTTCAAGTTGATTTTCATCTTCTTCATCTTCTTTATCATCTTCTTCAGCTACTATTTCATCTTTTTCTGCGTTGTCGTTGTCTTCTTCAGCTGTGTCTTCTTTTTCTGTGTCATCGTCGTCTTCTTCAGCTACTTCTATTCTTTCCATTTCTTCCTCTCTTAAATTCTTGTTATTTTCTTCCCTTGGTTCTTTTCCAGGTATTGTTTCTTCATAAGCTTCTTCATTTTTCTTCAAATTATATTTATTTTTTATTTCTCTCTGTTCAACATTAGTCACCGGTTTAAAAATGACATCACGAGCAATCACTACTTTTTGCTCATGTGGAAGAAATATTCTGAATGCTTTGCTATTTTCTTCATAGCCTACAAATATACCTTTTTTACTTTTTGTATCCCATTTTTGACGTTTTTCCTTTGGAATATGCATAAAAACTTCTGACCCAAAAATTTGTAAATTCTTTATTTCTGGTTTTCTGCCATACCAAAGTTCATATGGAGTTTTATTATTTATTGAGCTTGTTCCGCTACAATTTAATACATGAATAGCAGTGTTGACTGCTTCAGCCCAATAATATTTTTCCATGTTTTTAGCTAACATCATTGTTCTTGCAGCTTCGACAACAGTTCTCATCTCTCGTTCTACTTTACCATTTTGTTCTGGTGTGTATGGGACTGTCTTTTGATGTCTGATACCAAAATTTTCAAACAATTTTTTTAGATCGTCGTTTACAAATTCTCCACCATTATCAGTACGAATTATTTGAACTTTATTTTTAGTTTGATTTTCGGCACTTACTAGGAACTGCTTAAGTTTGTTGAAAACTTCTGACTTGTTCTTTAGAAAATACACAGTCCTGTAATGCGAATAATCATCTTTTATCAGTAAAAAATATGTTGATCCACCAATGCTTGTTCTTTCCATGGGACCACATAAATCTGCATGTATTAGTTCACACGAATGTGATGTTTTAGAAGAACTTGATTCGAAAGGAAGTCGACATTGTTTACCCATTTTACATTTCTCGCAAAAATTATTATTGTTATCTGTAAAATTGATGTTAAAATTTTTAAGAATCTTTTTGACGTGATTGATATGCTGATGTGCAAGTTTTTCATGCCAAACCATTAGAGAATTGTTCGCACTCATTGTCGAATTTGCTAGTTCATAATTCAATTTTATATCCATAACATATACTTTGCCTTGACGATTTTCTTGAGCACATACTCTTGCATTTTTAATTAATTTACATGTAAAAGAGTCTCCTACTATATTATAACCCTTTTCAAGAGCAACTCCAACAGAGAAAAGATTAATTTTTAATTTTGGAACAAATAACACATCCTTTAGAACAGATGATATCCATTTAGATTTGACTTTTATTAGAACATGGATGTCACCTACTCCTTCAGCTTTCAACAATGTCCCGTCGCCAATTTTTACTAATCTGTCAGTTTTTGTTATTGAATGAAACCATTCCTTGGATCCAGTCATGTGGTCGCTGGCCCCACTGTCTAAATACCAACTGTTTTCTTCTAATTCTGAATCTGACAGCATCGCCATACTTACAAAAGCGTTTTTGAAATCAAACTTCTTAAAATTATTTCTATGTTGTTCGATATGTGAATCATTATTTTGCTTTTGAATTCGAAAACGACAATTTTTGATAAAATGTCCAGGCTTTCTACAAAAATGACATAATAGAGGATTACTACAATTTTTATTTCTAAAACATTGTTGCGAATAATGTCCGTTCTTGCCGCAAATTGAACATTTCTTATTAGTTTTCTGTCTGGCTGTCAACGCAAAATTTTCATCATTATTTACAGGTGTTTTATTTACAACTTTCATTCTCTCTTCTTCAATTAATAAGCGTGACAATAAATCGTTCAAATTTTGATTTAGTACAGGAACTGATTCCCATGCTGAAATGAAATGTTTGAATTGTTCTGGCAATGACATTAATATTTTTGTCATGAGCATTTGATCTGAAATATTTTCGCCCGCTTGCTTCAGTTGATTTACTATTTCTTCTAATTTTGAAACATGTACTGATATTCCTTGTCCTTCGTATTTGTAATTGAAAAATTTATGTTGAAGCATATGAAGACTGACTTCTGTTTTCTGTTCATATACAGCCAATAGTTTGTTCCATATTTGAAAAGCTGTCTCGCAAGTAAGAATGTGATTCATTGGTGCTTCTTCCATTCTGGTTACAATTATTTCTTTGGCTTTATTGTCTCTTCCAATCCACTCTTCAACTTGTTTCTTCTGTACAGTTTCATCAGCCTCATCTACATTTTTAAGTTTTGTGTCCTTTTCTATTAAGTCTGTTAATTTCTTAGCAGCCAGCACAATTTTAATTTGAAACTTCCAAAGGCTCCAGTTAGATTTGCCTTTTAATTTAATTATGCTTGATTCCATTATTCAGACAATAATAAATACTGTCTAGTCACAAAATTTAAATACTGACCTATTTACCACTCTGGGCCCATAACCTATTGTTATAGTAATTGTGGAAGTAATACTCGTGTATTAGGTAAATAGTATATTTATTATAACAGACTTGAGAATACACACACTGACAGTTATATTATAATTCTACTTCTTATTTTTTACTTCAAAACCTTTGTATCTATGGTTACTTAAATATTAAATATTCATTGTTTACGTGCTTATTTTGATAATTTCGAGTATATGTTGTTTGTAAGTGACGTGTATGTGTTTATAAGATAATAAATATATGTATCGTTACAAGTGGCTCCCAACGTGAGACCGAAGTTATAAAATACAGTAAAGTGTTTATGCAAGTAAAACGTACCGGTGACTGGTAGCCATACTCTGGTATTCAAAAGAATTGTGCGTACTCTGGTATTCAAAAGAATTGTGCGTACTCTGGTATTCAAAAGAATTGGGCGTGCTCTGGTATTCAAAAGAATTGTGCGTACTATAGTGTTCAAAAGAGTTTGTACTCGGAACGGTAAAAACATTGTCAACAAATCAAAGGTTTTAAAGTTTATACAAAATGCCGAAAAAGGAAAATGAATCACAACAAAACGTTGTTTTGACGGATGAACAATTTCGTTCACTCTTATCGGAAATAAGAGGACAGACTCCTTCAGAAATAAGCAACGTTTCTTCAGGTGCTGTAAATATGGGCGGTAATTTTTTAAAATGTAGTGCGCGTTTCATCGGTGATGCGTTTATTGATGCCGTACAATCATATAAAGAATGTGCAAACGTATCAGAAGAGAATGCTTTTCGTGGGCTACTAATGTTGTTCGAAGGATACGCAGCTACGTGGTGACAAGGAATAAAAGCAAACATTACAAATTAGGATAACGCAATTGAAACGTTAAAGGATGTGTATTCAAGAAAATTGCCTCCACATTTGGTATACAGGAAAATATTCGAACCAGAACAGACGATCGATGAGTCAATTGAAGGATTTGTGTGCAGCATACGTGCTTTGCTTGCACAACTGCCATATACGCTTCAAGAAGAAGCTCAGCTTGATATGGTTTATGGCTTATTGAACCGGAAAGTCAGAAAAAGGATAGCAAGAACTGATTTTACAACGTTTAAAGAAATGGTAACCTTGGCACGTAGTATTCAACAAGCTGTACAAGAAACAAATAATGCTCATATGCCACAAGATGAAAAGAAATTCAGTACCGAAAAACCTAAAGAAATAAAACCAAAGTGTGCTTATTGTAAAGCATATAGACACAGCAAAGAAGACTGCAGGAAGCTAAACAAGAGGGAAGACAAGACAATACGTACTCAAGGAACGAATAAATCAACTTTAGTATGTTTCGGGTGTGGCACTCCTGGCTACATTCGTGAAAAATGTCCAACGTGCTCCCAGAGATGGAACACAAATACAGAAGCAGATTGTAATGCCGTGTTGTTTTATAGTGTCTCAGCATATAGTTCTGGCTAGAGGAAAAGACCTCTGCTGCCAATTACAATAGCAGGTGCTCAAGGTGTGGCTTTTGCAGACTCCGGAGCTCAAGTAAACCTGGCTGGTGACACATTGTTAGACTTGTTAAAGGAAACAAAACATGAGTTTACAGAATCTAAAATGAAGATATCATTCGCAGATGGACGTTCACACGGGGATCAAGTTCTGGAAACTGAAACAGATTTGTGGATAAAAGACCGAGTTTTCAGGACTACGTTTATTGTTATGCCCGGTGTAGAAGGAAATCATACTCTGCTTGGAACACAGTTCTTAGAATTAGCTAAGATAGTAATCAACTTCTGGTATGGTATTTTTCTGATAAACCAAAGGAAAAATATAATTTTGTCAACGAAGACGTGCTGCCATAGAACAATCCACAGCTTTTAGAAATAAATGAGGAAGCATTACGGGCTGATGAGAGTCAGGAGTTGCCTCCAATGGAGAAACAAGAACTGAATGCGGTTTTACATGCTTACGAAGACGTTTTTTAACAAGGGGGAGACCCTACTACATTTGCAATGCATGAAATCAAGACAGGCGATCATAAACCAATCTCCACACCCCCATATCCAGTCCATGGACCACGGAAGGAGTTTCTGAATAAAGAACTTGACCGGCTCCTTGCGGAAGAAATAATCGAGGAGTGTGAATCGTCTTGGGCAAGTCCTGTAGTTCTCGTACCAAAAAAAAGGCCAATATAGACTTTGTGTTGACTATAGGAATCTAAATGCAGTTACACAGGCAGATACATATCCCATGCAACGCATTGAGGATCTACTACACTCAGCAAAGAATACCCGCTATATGTCAACCATTGACTTGCAGTCAGGATACTGGCAAGTGCCTGTAAAGGATTATGATAAGAATAAAATTTGTTTTACTACCCAATTCGGTACTTTCCGTTCGTTACGTATGCGTTTCGGCTTACGGAATGCCCCAGCCACCTTTATAATAATAATAATAATGAGAAAGATGGATCGCTTCCGTGCTGGATTACAAGACAAAACAGTATTCTCGATGATATTTTGGTGCTGTCAGACACTTTTGAGGAACACATTAAAGATCTCGGTGCGGTATGTGATAGATTGAGACTATTTAACCTTCGTGCGCGTCACGAAAAGTGTGTTTTCGTAAGACGTTCTCTTAAATATTTGGATCACGTAATTACTCCAGATGGTATAGGTCCAGACCCGGACAAAATCGCTGCAATTAGAGACATGACATTACCGAGGTGTGTTAAACATGTGAAAAGTTTCGTACAAACGTGTTCGTGGTTTCGGAAATTCGTACCCGGGTTCTCAGAGATTGTTAGACCGTTAACCGATCTTCTAAAGAAAAACAAAATTCGGAATGGAAGAAAAGGAAGCATTTGAATTACTCAAAAACAAATTAGTTAGTGCTCCAGTGTTGCAACAAGCTGACCCGTCCAAGCCGTACATGCTACGAACAGATGCAAGTAGTTTTGCTCTTGGAGCAGTTCTACTCCAGGGGGAGGAACACTTAGAGAAACCAATAGAGTATGCAAGTCGTCTCCTAAACCCCGCGGAAAGGAATTACTCTACTGTTGAACGAGAAGCATTGGCTGTAGTATGGGCGACAAAGAAATGTCGTTGCTATGTAGAAGGTGCAGACATTACCATAGCTACAGATCATCAACCGCTCCATTGGTTGTTTCACATAAAAATACCTGTTGGTCGTCTAGCAAGGTGGGCAATGCATATTCAAGGATTGAACATGAAGTTTAAATATGCTCCTGGTAGAATTAATGTGGTTGCAGATACCCTGTCTAGACCATTTGGCCAAGAAAGCAACACACAAAACATAGCCTCTGTTAGTGTCGAAATGCCAACTTTAACGGCCAAAGAACTCCGTTCAAAAAAATTGGCTGACGTGGATTTAAAGAAAATTCTAGAAGCCCTAGAAGGTGAGGATCCAATTGAGTTAGGACGATGGTTGAACGAGGTTACTGTACTACAAATGGTGTTCTTTATTTACTCGACGATGATCGTGAAGAACCACGTCTAGTTATTCCTAAGGATATGAGACTAGAACTCATAAAACTCTATCATGATGCACCAACTGCAGGTCACTACGGTGTAGAACGAACGTGTCGTAAACTCGCTTCAAAGTACTATTTCACGGGTATGAGAAGATACGTTACGGACTACATTAAATCCTGCTTAGATTGTCAACGTTATAAGATAAGTAACATGAAATCTTCTGGCTTAGTGCAGACACCGGTACCTGCACAAAGATTTGAAACGCTCGCAATAGACAGGTTTGGTCCGTTGCCAGAAACGTCAACAAATAATCGATGGATCTTTATAATTGAAGATACTACATCTAAATGGGTGGAGTTATTTTCTTTACAAGTTGCCAGTGCGGAAAATTGTGCTCGAGTATTAATTGCCGAAGTGTTCTTACGTTATAGAACACCAAGGTTTACAAACCCAAGGATCTTGTTGAAGACCCATATATTGAGTTCAGCTCACAACCGAATCTCATCCAAACTCGTGCCGAAGAGAGATGGTCCTTACGAGATTCTCAAACCTGTTTCTTCCACTACTTATATCCTGCTTGACCCTCATAGTAAAACTCGTCTAGGAAAATTTCATGTTTCAGATATGACACCTTTCATTGAGCGAACCGAAGATATTCCGTTGGCTCTAAAACCCAAATTGCAACGTGGTCGTCCGCGAAAAGTGCTGTCTTTCACGCAAGGTCACCAAGTGGAAGCCAGAAGGGGAGAAGTCAGCAATACTATTTAATAATCAAAAGCTAATTATTTATTTCAGTTTAGATATATCGTTGCTATTATTTATTATTAATACAGGAGAACTATCTTTTTCTTACATATATTCTATAGTTCTTAACCCAAACCTATTTGAAGTTGTAACGAGTGGTTCACAAAAACACTCGCCAGATGGCGTACGGTATCGCTTCTTGCCCGCATGAGACCGTCGGAGACAGTGAACATGGTAGTAAGTCGTCATCGTGTCCAGGCAGTTGCAGTATATAGACGAAATTGTTTTAGAAGTTTTACGTGCTTATTTTGTTAATTTCGGGTATATGTTGTTTGTAAGTGACGTGTATGTGTTTATAAGATAATAAATATATGTATCGTTACAAAGTTTTTTTCTTTGGCAACGTTTTTTGTGTGACGCAGAAGAAGTTTATTTTTGGGGCTAAGGTGGTCGTTAATGTATACATTTCGTGATGTAGTGAAATTGAGTTCATTTGTATTTAATTTTTCTGTAGGAATCGATGAAAGCTTCCTTTTTAAGACGAGATATAAATCTTACTTTCATATTCTTCGGTTTATTAGCATCGTGTAGGTATGAAGCTACGCGATGAAGAGCATCAATAACTTGCTCCGCAATCGGACAATCTATTTTCACACCGACGTTCTTCGTGATTTGAATCAAATTCTCATTAGCTACTTCTGGTATACCTTGTATTTCGACATTGTTTAAACGAGATCTTTGTTCGAAATAATCCATTTTATGTGTTAATGATTCACATTCCTTTTTAATTGGTTCAATTAATTTTATTTTATCACTACAGTTATTTAAAATTAGTTCAAAGTTGACGATTTTTTTAGAGCAAAACTCCACCGAATATTTAATATTACTTAGTGTATCTAAAATAGTTAACAGCGATGGTTCCTGTACTGCATTGGGGTTGTATCTCACAGGAGATGAAGGTGGTTCAGATGTAGAAGCCGTTTTACAGTCATTGCAAATCCAATTTAAATTTTTTAAAGTAGGGTATACATTTTTTTCTGCATTCGTTATATTGATGCAGTTGAAGTGATAACTTCTTTGATAGGTGCAAGATATCCCCTTAGTGTTTCTGCTTACAGCTGTTTTGCATTGATGACAAGGTGAAATCATGGTGACCTTGAAATAAATAACGAAATAAAGAGTAGATCTGAAAATCCCCAGGTAATGAATGGACGATTGCATTCACTGAACTCACGCGTACAAGTTTAAAATTGTCAATTACGAGCTAAGTCAGATTTGATGATTTTTACTGAGACACTGTCAGTTATAAATAGATTTACTTTTAATTTACGCGAACTAGATATGTGACTGAGTAACCCAGATATTCACTAATGTTTAAGTACTCTCTATATAGTTAGTATCAACAGATACTAGGAGTTTAAAATGAGAGAAAACCACTGAAACACTGGATTTAGCTAACACACTTCTAAAGCGCGTGCGACTTGTTCAACGATTTCTGCAGTCCAACCATAACGATATTTAAATTTGATATAACTTAATAATGTTATTGTTAAAATGATGAACTTCATTGAATTAACGGAGATTCATATTGTTTATAAAATTTTAAGATATTGTATATATAATAATAATTCTGACCAGTGACATAGTATTTGTTAAGTTAGGGTAGAGTCTCCAGCAACCCATTTTCGAAAGAAAATCAATATAAATTTGAAAGAGTAACATTTAATGTTGGATGTAAACTAACCGATTCAAATCAATTAATTCATAAGCTTATCATTAATTTTAAACCGATGAAAATTTGGAAATTATTCATAACGATATTAACGTCGCGGGATAGGTATGTTATTTCATTTCTAAGCCGACTGATGGCAGCACAGTATAAAATTTGTGCATGTGTGAGTATACGCGTCCTTCTATTAGTGCAGCCAATCAGAACAAAGCATCCCCCACTAACTGTTACGTTACATGTGCATGTGTATCAACAATAAAAACGTCTCTATTGCTTCTCAGGTGCATTGTCGGTATGGATAATGGGATGCCGGATAATATTATGGACAATATTATTAGTTTCGTATAAAAAAGAAAAATAAATACGATAATTAAACATTTATTTACAATTAATAGTGTTATTTTATTATTTATTCTTGTTCTATGAAATAATTAGATTTTGATAGCAATACATAAACTTGAAGTGATAATTAACGCTAAGAAATTTGGATTTTTGAAAATTTCGTTAGTACTTGATTTATGAGACATTTTTTTATTATTTAATAAAGTATATATACATTTCTACAAATTTATTAAGAACCTTTCCTTTAAATATTTTAAATTTGATAAACGAACATAGAGATTAGAAATATGTGTGTGTTCATTCATTTGTATGGAGGTCATTTCTAAATAGGTTCTCTACATTTAAACCCCTTCTGAATACGTCTTAAAACTATTTCTGGAAGAACGCACTTCTTGTAAAAATTAATAAGCTGTTCTTTCATACGCTCTTCCCAAAATAAATCATTTCTTTCAATGTTTAGAATATAAACAGGCGTTTCCTGATCAACAAATATGATTAAGTAGCAGATATCTTTTCTACAGATATGTAATTGACCTTGGATCTGAAATGAAATTCATAATTTTCAGAAAAATAATTTAAAGATGCAATATTAATTCCTATTACTTGATAATAATAATTATGTTTCAATATTAAATTCATGTTAGCGTTTTTGAATTCCAGACAAAAATTGGAATTTTTACAGGCCTCTTCTAACAAAATTCTCTTATCGTGTAGGGAACCGAAACACTTCACTTCAACGATAGCATTTTCATTAATTACTAAACCTGAATATTATAAGATAAAATACAATATATTTATTAATGAAATTAGGAATGTATATGTAACATTTACCATCGGGGCTTGCTGCTAGATATTCATGGTCTTCATCTATAAATAAACCCGAAGGAATAACCTTTTTATTAGTTTGGTTTTCAAACATGCGAATAGCAATATATTCATTATCCAAACCGTATTTCATATATTTGGTGGTAATATGATTGTTATATAAACAATCTCGTACCAAAACATGGCAAGATGTTGTGGAGCGTCTTTCAAAATTTCATTTGTTAATTTATCTTGCCAATAGTCGCCTAAGTATTTTTCAGTTTTTTCAAATGTTGTATACGACATCATGGGTATATCCATGGTGTTCAGTAACATTTTGGTATTTGTAAATGTACTGCCGGAAGTATAAGTACCCCATACAACACTTTCGTGTAAAACAGAAATGGGTCTTGTCGGAACTTCGGTAGATTTTTTTAAAACTTTATTGCACGACGTCCATTTAAAATATATAATGCTAATTAAACCATGACGTGTTTCATGATGTACATAAAGACGACCGCCTGTGCAAATATTGTCATGAGATTTTTGAAGTTGAAGAGCCCAATTTAAAACATATCTCAATTCAACAATTCTGTTGCCACTTATAATAGATCTGCTGTCAAAGTTGGTAGATTTATCTATTTCGAAGACTAATTTGTGATTTTCAATTTCTGTTATACTATCTTCGGAAAGAAAACTAATATCTCTAAATGAATAAAAAAATCATGTACCTTTTAAAATTATTATTAATGTATAATGCTTACGATAATTCATTCCCAATTTTTGATGGATCGGTAGTATTAACTGTATCACAAATTTCCATTGTACTTGCAGTACATCTGTGTAATAAAAATAAAATTGAAATAATTACAAGTGGCCTCTACTACATATAAATTTATCATTTTACTAATTTAAACGCGAAACCTCTCGCTGAGTATATACTCGTAGGATCAAAAAGACGTTTGCGATAATAATATTAATGAATAATTAATTATTGTATAATTTTATCTAATAAATAATTCGTGTTCCAAATGTTTTTAAACAATAAAATAAGGCAAAATAGGGGCCGTTTTAAATCTTGAACAAAATTTGGGTTTCATTGTTGAAAGTTGTATTTATAATCGCGCCAACAGTGCTCGCCGCTTAGCGCTCACATAACAAAAATGCCTTGTATTGTTGAAATTCATATAATTAAATCGTCACTATAGGAAGGTAGAAAAAATTAAATAAAGAAATATGTGACAAATTTACTTACACATTATTTTCTTCTATTGATAATTTATAATTTTGATTATCCAAACATTTTTTCCGAGCTTCATTTCTAAAATGGATTGCAGTTGCAGTTTTTAGTGATAATCATGTAATATCTAGCATATTTTTATTTTGCTTTACCTTTCAAAATTGACTTTACGTGCTGTTTTAGCTCTTCTATTTCTTTTTCATTGCCCAAACTGGAATCCCATATTTTTAATATTCAAATAGATATTTGAACAAAATCAAATAATACTCGTATTATCCTTATCCGTAATTCGGTATAAGGTGATATAAATTTATGACGGAATAAATTATCGATTTGATTTAATATCACAACGTTGTAAACCTTAAAATTCGTATTTCACCTAGTTCCTCTTATAAACCAATTCAAATAACTGAGCACCGCCTCTAACTCCGCCTAATATTCTACTGACATGTCAGTGACAGCTCAAATGTCATGCGGTACGTGGTGACGAAAGTGTGAACTACATTCTCCTATCTCAATGCATTGAAAGATTATTTCAGAGCACTCATACGCTGTATTTTTCATTAAAAAAAAATACAAAAAATATATGTGATTCTTGAATCAAAGATCTATGTAGTGAATATAATTTTTTTTCTATATATAAACGGACAATATATAATAATTTTTTTTTTAAATTACAAAATTAACATTGATCTATTGTTTGCTTATTTTCTCAAAAAAAAAAATTCATGAAATTTTATATATCTAGCTATCTTAACAATTATCTACTGATTCCAGTGATATAATCATTTTAGGATAAAACTGCTTCATACGTAATTCTAGTGCTCTGAAATTGAAAATAATAACTTCAGAATTTAATTCATTCAACTTTTTTTTCCTCGTTTGTAATATAATATAAAAGTTTTGAAAATATATTATTAAAATCAGCTAGTGTTCTTTATTTTGTGATATATTTTTTGGATTTTATATATATTCACAATTCTGAGAAAAAAATTAAGAACATAGTGCTATATTACAATTTTGCCAAGCGCGCAGCCTTAATAAAAATTTTTTGTAATAGTTAATCACAAAATCTATTATTAATTTTTAAATTCAATAAATATATCATCACGGCTTTTACCCATTTCTGGGCCTGTTACTCTACCGTCATATATTCATATTTAAAAATCTTATATTTTTAAAAGTAAATAAACCGTCAAAATACAAAACTAAAAATCAGGTCTCGAAATATATAATAATAATAATCCTGTTCCGGTTCGTGAAACTATTAAAAATGTTGTTCCGGTCTCCAAAAAATATTAAGAAAATTATCTTCAAACTGAAACGCTTTTTCTTAGCCATGTTTTTTGGTCGCACCAAAATTTTCAATTGGTATACCAGTTCATGAAAACCATTTATTGTTATATATTCTATGTAACACATAAGTAACGATCGGAGAGAAAAGCAATGAATGAATCGTTACTAATATCACTAAGCCAGGTTTCAGCTAACCTAACAGAATGTTATAGATAAGTCATCATATTTAATCCTTGAATATTCTAACAATATAAATTGAGATTTTCGATAACGTTACTGGACTGTCTTGAGTTCAGGTTTTTATTAATTATATTCTGCTTTAGATTTTCGATCAACTAATTCGCATCTAAGTCTCTTGTAGTACTAAAACTGTAACGAAGTTTATTATTATTATGTTTTAGCTTTTAATTAAATTGTAGCTAATAATTAGCCTTTAAAGAATAGTTTGAGAAAATGTAACTAACTACTTAAAACAAAACATTATTAGATATATATCATTTTAACATGGTAAGAAAATTCAAAATATTTATAAAATATTCAAGACGGCAGTGATCAGCCACACACTTGCCCTCCAGTGTCAACGTCAGGTAACTGAATCGTCGCTCGTTACAAATATGTGTTGACTTGGGATGTCGCTTGTTGTCAGAGTTAGGTGGTGTTACCATATCAAGTGAATTCAGTAAAAATGCTGGCTACTGTCGATCGATACTAATAGATTGCTGTTTATTATTATTAATATTTTGAAATATTATCAGTTCTGGATGGATGAAAACTTTGCGTGAAGAACGATATTTAATCTTAATAGGCTGCAATCGGTTATTTCCTTTTAGTTTGTGAACGAAAATTAACAGTTTCATTAAGAAAATCTGATAGTAATTTTATTGGTTCACCATACACTATTTCTGTTACAATAGTTTTCTGTTCTGGAACTAAGTAAAATCTGAGGTCAAGAAGAATTAGGGGTAATTTTTCAGTCCAATTAGTTAATTTAGATCTTAATTCTGATTTAAGTACTCGGCGCCATCTTTCAATTTTGCTATTTGCTGTCGGATGATATTCTGTAGTTTCAATATGATCAATACCAAGAGGATGTGTGAAACTTTTAAAAAGCTTGAAATCCAACTGTCTGCCCCGATCAGAAGAACCAAATCGAGCGATCCAATTAGACAAAATTACTTGAGCTGCAGTTATAGTTATCAAAATTAACTTGAACCGGAATAGCTTCTGGCCAGCGTGAAAATCTGTCGATCATTGTGACTAGATAAGTACAATTGCAAGAAGGAACTTCGTTCAACTGTTTTGTACGAATCATTTGCAAGTAGAATTCCGTGAATGTATTGTTGAAATGTTTGTACCACATTACGAAATCCATAGAGCATTTTAACAAATTCAAGCAAGCCAAAAGGTGTTTTGGATACTGTTTTTGGAATAACTGAAGATTCAATTGGTATATGATAAAATGCTTTAACTAAATCAATTTTAAAGAAAATAGTTTTACCTATATCATACGCAAAAACTCTAACTTAAACACTGCAAGTTTATTAGGAGATAATCGTCTAGTTTTAGAGGTAACAGGTGAATTGTTGGTAATAATTGAATGGAAAATACAAGTAGTTAAAAGAAAATGTGGGTTATCAGATAATACATTTGGATTTTTTTTTTATAAGTTCGTTATAGTTATTGCTTATTTTAGGTTATATGAGATGTATCAATTATTACCAACAAAATAATTTCAATTTTGGAAAGCTTTTCATTTCATCAAATTCGTTTGTTAATTGAGGAATGACATTTTCAAGAAAATCAATTCTAGAATAAAAAGATGTTTCAGGCTAATAAATAAGGGTTGTTTCACACACAAATTGATTTGGGCATGTAATTTTGTTTGCCATGGTAGCAACAATTGTGCGCGAATTTTAAGGAAAGCGTTGTAAGAATATAGTTTAAAGAAATTTATCGGTAACTTGTTTATCAGCAAGATGTCGCATTTCACAAAGTATTACAGACGGCTCCTTGTAACTAAATTCAAGTGCAACTGGATGTTTCTTAGATCTTCGTTCAGAATATGGAGTTGCTGTTAAAGTGGGACTTGAAATAAAATCACTAATTAATGCTGCAAGTTCGGAATCGACGGATCCTAAAACATATTGATATTTTATGTCTTTTGAAATAATTCCAGCAGTTATGAATTGTGACTTAATTTGGAGGAACCAAATTCAAACACTTTTCCTCCAGTAAGGGGGAAATTTGATACTGACTCACGATATATCTCTTCTTGAAAACGGATTAATTTCTTCAGAGACTGACGTAATTATAAGTTCGTTACGTCGATCACTTTGGAACGTCGAAATCACCAATTTACCTTTTAATCAAATTGTAGCTAATAATTAGTCTTAAATAAATTTTTATAATTTTATTTTTTAAAGAATCATTTGACAGAATATAATTAACTACTTAAAACAAAACATTATTATCTACCATTTTAACATGGTAGCAAAATTCAAAATATTTATAAAATATTCAAGAGGTCAGCGATCAGCCACGATGTAAATATGAATTAGTTCTGGAATAGTACGAGCTAGAGATGAAAAACTATCGGTAATTTCAACTATCGATTGTTCGATAGTGCTATCAGTAAACTATCGATATATCGATAGTACTATCGATAGTCAATTAAATTACTAAACGATAGTTTTAGTTACTAAACGATAGTTTTAGTTACTGAACGATAGTTTTAATTACTAAACGATAGTTACTAAACGATAGTTACTAAACGATAGTTACTAAACGATAGTTAGTAAACGATAGTTACTAAACGATAGTTACTAAACAATAGTTACTAAACGATAGTTACTAAATGATAGTTACTAAACGATAATTACTAAACGATACTATCGATAGTTTTTTTCTTTTAATTACTTATCGATAGTATTTTTTTTACAAAAGTATAAATATTTTTTTTTTCAAAATTCTAAATTTTGCCTATACAGAGATTAAAATCATTTATTAAATTTGTAACATTTTTGAGAGAGAGGTAAAATAAAATTTATAATTTTTTAAATGTTAGTCTTATCCCCTAAAATTTTAAACTGTTGATATTGCTCTATATTAAGGGATATATGCTAAATAATTTCTATGAATATGGTTTTGTTACAGTTAATATTACCCGCTCTAAGGTATGTAAAATGGGAGAAATAGAAAATAAGGAAATATACAATAAATGTCAAAAATTTATTTTTTTTAAATTTAGGCTTAATAACAAGATTTCAGAAGTTACAAATGTGAAAAATAAAAATCCAATGCAAATATGTACTTCTATCCCTAGGTATATATCATTTCTTACATTAATTTATATATTTGTCGAGATCGAGATATTAGAAAAACTAATTGCAATTCTTAACACCTTTTATATTAATTTAAATAAATAAAATAAATAAATATATCATCACGCCTTTTACCCATCACTGGGTGTGGCACTCTGCCTAAACAGATCTCGGTAAGTGATATATTTTTTCGCGTGAAGTGCGGTTACCAGCCGTCAAATCACGGCCTCCAAAGATATTAGTGGAGGAGGAGCCACAGGGGTAGATTTTTTAAATTGGTGAAAAGTGTTTGTCGGCTGTGGGGATCGAACCAGGGTTCTCAAGATCCACAGGCCGACTCGATACCACTGAGCCACCTACCCCATATTAATTTAGATCAAATAAAAAAGAAATGTGGTGTTGTGTTAGTATTTTTGGAGTTGTGATGCATACTGAATGAGTGGTAAGCGGAGACTGTCCTGGTTAGAAGGAAAAAATGGTGGATTTTGGGGTGAACAAAGAAGTTTGGAATGTAGGTACTTGAAATACAGATGTTGTTAGGTTCGGAGAAAGCGGGCGAGGGTACAATTGCAGGTAGTGGAGAAACATGAAAATTGTACAGAATGTTGCTTAGAAACTACAGAAAATGAACGAATATATACCGAGTGTTTTGCTAAGACTATTACAGAATATATACAAGGTGTGTGATTATTTGTGTATGTGTGGTGATGTATTGGCCGCCACATGACCCAATAATATTCACTACAGCACAAACTACAATGAACATCAGAGAACAATTGAATTTAAATTATCTCGTACCTGTTACCCTATAATAAATTTCTTAGAAATCTCACTTTGTCTTTCATCCCTTTAATGTCTTTCGACAACCAATCGATTTACAGCTGACATTTGTGTACAGTTACTGTGCAATAACGATATTGAATATAATTTGAATTATATCATTTAAATGTAGATGAAATCTTGACAAGTCATACTTAACACATAAGCTACCACGTGGTCCACAAAAAACGCACGTATTCGAATTGCTTCGGGAACATAAGGTAATTTGCTTGTCATTACTCACAGTCCAGCCCTTGTTATTTATTATTTATTTATTTTAATTTTTAAATTATTTTATTTGAAAGATAGTTACTAAACGATAGTTACTATATGATAATTACTAAAAGATAGTTACTAAACGATAATTACTAAACGATAGTTACTAAACGATAGTTACTAAACGATAGTTACTAAACGATAGTTACTAAACGATAATTACTAAACGATAGTTACTAAACGATAGTTACTAAACGATAGTTACTAAACGATAGTTACTAAACGATAATTACTAAACGATACTATCGATAGTTTTATTCTATTAATTACTTATCGATAGTACTTTATTTTTTAAAACTATCGATGTATCGATAGTACTATCGATAGTTTTTTCATCTCTAGACGAGCTTTTGTTGTCATTGCGAATTAATTAGTTAGTATTATTTGGGTAAATGTGCCTTGTTGTTATTGGCAGATTTAGAACCAATTTGAAAAGATTTAATATTTTAAATATTTACATCGCAAGCAATTTTATGAACTGTCAGACTTTTAGTAAATATATTCTTGTTGACAGATGCATGAACTCTCGAAATAATAATATATCGAGCATGATTTTTACGCTGGTCGATTTATTTATAAGTGAGTGCAACTTTAACTTGCAAAATTAGAACTTGTAGGTCAAGAACTATTTATTTGAGTCATTACAGTACATTTTAATCGACTGTGTGCTGGTACATGTAAGGTGCTAGCGTTAACAGAAGTGAAGAGATGAATCGTCACATTTTACAGCTTTGCATTACTTACTTTTTTAATTTTACAGTTCGGCAGGATTAAGGAGTACAGATTTTGCAGATAGCCACATATTAGCTCTGTCGTTGATAGTTGTAAAAGTGCAAAGTAGTGTAATGCAGAGCAGTGTAGGAAGAAACAATATACACTAGTGCATCAGATTTTTTATAAATAATAAAGTGGAACTTAGTTGACTTATATACGTAACACTATTTACAATTAAAAAGACTCGTATAGTCTGGACATGATTGGAAAATTCGTGTAGTCAGATGAAATACGAAGTTTAAATAACGATCGCACTGCACATGAAATAATTCATATAGTTACTTTCTTTTCAGTGAAGTTGGACTCATAAAAAATTCGATCTAAAATGCACAATGGGAGCAACAAACTAAAACAGCGGAATAAACATGTTTTTGTAAAAATTACAGTAACTTTCTATAAATGTAGCGGTCGTATTTATCTGGAAAAACAGCAAATAAGTCACAGCATTCAATTAATGTTGTTACTCTCTTCAACAGTCAATAACGTGTTGCCATCTGTGTGAAACCGCTGTCCACGAGATCATAGAGTTGAAACCACTAGATTCCCACTAAACATTTTTCTCAAAAAGGATCTTTTTCTAAAAAAGAGTTTTTTTCTCAAAAAAATTAGCTTCTTCACAAAATAGAGGCGTGACTCAATTTTATTATTGCAATACTACCTATTATAAATAAAAACAATTTTTATTATAATTATTGTTTTTTTTTAAATAGGGACGTGGTCTAATTTTATGCTATTTTATTAGCGCAAATACTACTTATATAATACATATACCGGGTATATAATTGAATTATGTAACATAGGAAATACAATGGATTAGTTTAATATGACAATTGTTGCTTCCCTAATTAAATTACACCAAAAGTGTAAATATTAAAAAATGTTAAGTATTAAAAACTGCATTTAGTGAGTATCTACTTGTTGCTCGATTGTTTTTTATACAAGAGTAAAAGCCTAGACTTCACTACACGCGAGTCCCAAACGGGAAAAACTCGCACGCGGTATAATCAGTGCACTAGCCTCCATTGAGCGGGGCGAGTCCGCGCTGAATTGTTACATCCAGCGTGGGACTCGCATTGACTCGCTCACTGAGCGAGTTTTTCAGATCCCGCTTTCTCCCACCACTACAAAAACCATTGCATACTGTGAGGTGGACGCTGCAACCCGTCTATTATTTATAGTTATTCAAACCTTAATCAAACCGCTAGTTTTTCTTCTATAGATATGGCTTTCCTAAATTTTGTGTCCATTTTTTTGATGCTGTCTTTTATATGATCGCGTATAAAATTAAATTATTCGCGGTTCATTCGACAAAAATTAAAAAATTGTTTGTTGTCTAATTTTGGCAATAATTTTATATAGTGTCCGTAAAGTCCTCTTTCTTTATTAATGTTGCTCACCCACCATTTATGTTTTCTTTTAAGATTTAATAAAATTAAATTACTTTCAAATTCATCACCGGAATCACTTGATTCTGAATCCAACAACAGTAAATTATTGAGATCCATTTTGCTGCAGTCAATGGTACATACTAAGCTACTAAGGGATCTCGCTTCAAATGGAGTCGCACGCCTCGTGCGGGGCGGAATTTCTATTCGTTCCTATTCTATGACAACCTTGCGCCTAGTGGAGTCTTAGCTTTCAAGCAAACAAAAAATGGTTTTTTTAAAGAAAATTTAGGATTGAGTGTGCTGTGGATGAAAACGACACAAAATAAATTTTATTATTATTGTTTTGAATAAAATATAACAATACTCCTTTATGTATAATTTATTATTAATTTCGGTTGAGCAATTTAATTAATTTATTTAATGAACTTTTCATATTGAAGCTATAAACTTTATAAAAGCCATTTTTCGTTTGCTTGCTATTCTTGCATTAAAAGAAAACAATCGAGCAACAAATAGATAATCATTAGATGCATTTTTTAATACTTCACATTTTTATATTTACACTTTTGGTCTAATTTAATTAGGGAAGCAACAATCATCATAATAAAAAATACCATTATACCATTGAATTCCTGTGTTACATACTTCAATTGTAGAATTGTGTAAACTCGGTATGTATATTGTAATGTTTATTACAATCTCGGGTTCGGTGAAGTTCAATAAAACACGAACAATGATAAAAGTAACAAAATATTTATTTATAACCAAAATAATGTAGTACCACTATTACCGTACTCGTTACAATATATTACAAATTTAATATGTTCGACAGAAATAAAAAGAATTATTATTATAAATATAAAACTTAATTACAATATAGTCATATCATAATAAAAAAAAACATATAATTTGTATCTAAAGAAATAACTTATGTCAAGTAAATAATCAATCTCAGGGGTTTGTGTTGTCGAATAATTAAATGGCCCTATATTACAAAATAAATTAATTTAAATGTGAAAAAAAATCTGATAAACCTCCAGAAGAACCACTAACCACTAAAAGCCAAATTTCACCGTTAAACATCACGCAAAACTCACTAGATTTAGTGGAAAATCCACTAACTTGGGAACACTGGTCACTAAATTTTGATTGAACCTTTCTCTAATAATCCTTTTGACCGAGTGGTGATTTTTTTATATTACATAGGAAATACAATAAGAAAACATTCTTACAGTAGCAACTGGTCGAGGCATATGAATCCTAGACCATAAATGTAAATAAAATAGTTGTTTAGATTTAAAATTTGCATCGAATGTCTATAATTTTTTTATTACATTTTCATTTTTACACAAGATATGAAGAAACTAAATTTAACATCTTTAAGGTGGCTCAGTGGTATCAAATAGACCTGTGGATCTTGAGAACGCTGGTTCGATCCCAACAGCCGACATACAATTTTCCCCAAATTAAATCTACCTCTGTGGCACTGCGTCCACTAATATCTGTGGCAACCGTGATTTAACGGCTGGTAACCGCACTTCACGTGAAGAAATGTATCACTTACCGAGATCAGCTACGGCAGATTGCCACACCCAGAAATGGGTTAAAGGCGTAAAGATATATTTATTTTATTTAAGAAAAAATAGAGTGCCATGGAAAATAAAGCAATAAACAAAAATTGTTGTCGTTAGTTTACTTAACAATAAATGTATCTTAATAATGAAGGTAATAATAACTTAAATATTATTATAAATAATTTTTCACGTAATTGTCTTATAATGAACAAATTATTAATATTTTAAACTGAAATTAAATGTTCAAATAAGTCGCCATTGACAGCTATATACTTAGCCACAAAAAAATCATCCAGAAGACCGTGCTAGTCAATGAATTGTCCTTCCATGACCAATTCAGGATTTAGGAAAATATTGGTTCAGGTACTTCTGTCATGTTGGATTCAAATTATATTTTCATTTTGACCACTGTCTTTCTAATCCGGTCCAGTTCGCTTTTGTGTGAGTTCTAAATACATACTGGAAATTGAGTAGGCTTCAATAAAAAAAGGACCAATAACATGTGTGATTCAAGAATACCTGCCACATATTAACAATTTGAGGATATTGAGTGTGTGTTGTAACTAGTAAATGTGGATTCTCTCTACTCAAATATCTGTAATTTAGCACATTATTTTAATACTCGAAAATCAACACTAATTATTAGAATGAGGACTATATTTTCTCAACTATCAAATATTTTAATTAATTGTTTATTGTTCAATATCCCATGGCGCTTTAACTTTTCTTGAAGAAGTAATATTTCCTTTTTTTGTTTCTCGTTTCAAAATAAGATTTAGTAAATATAATTATACTAACCTCACACAAAAATTTATTCTAAACACCTGTTCCATTTAAACTTTTAGTCTAAAATTTATAGAGCACAAACTGTCGCTACTTAATAAATTGCATTGTATTTCTTATGTGACATAAAAAAGTCACCATTCGGTATGATACAAAACAAAAACATAACTATACATCTTTTGATCTATCTATATCTAACAATTTATTGTCTTAATCATTAGAATTTACTTCATTATAAAATTATTACAGGGAAATACACATAAGGAACATCTTCAAGTAATTAAATTTAAAACCTACGCATATATTATTAATACTATAAAAATGCACAATATTTCTAAAGAAGATGAAGGAAATTACCAGTGTCAGATAGATAGTTACCTGACAACTTTCGAGTCACTTCGATTAGTTTATGTTAACGGTAAGCGATACCGAGTCGAAATGAAGGAATGTGAATTGTTTAATAACACGTATCAAAAACTAATATGTTATTTGCCTTGCAGACAAGAAAAGTAATCTTAGTGCTCCTCGGATCTACTCTCCAACTGGAGGCGAAATTCAGATAAACGCCGGAGCAAACATAACACTTCGTTGTGCTGGCTCCCGGACTCTCACGTGGGCAGGACCCCTGCCTGTCACGTGGACAGGACACAGCCACACTCGCTATCAGGTATGTGTTGACTACGTGATACATATGTAATTTAAATGTGCTTTTACTTACCAATAACATTTTTATACGAGTATCATTTATAAATACTACATGCAGAGATTATAAAATAAGAAAAGTAAATGTATTTTATTTCAATTTCTAGGCTCGTATTTTTATTTGTTTCTCCGTCGATTATAGCGCCATCTGCGCCGGATACCAAAAAATGTTTCAGACAAAAGTGTCATATTCTTTTAACGTTGAAACCAAATCTGTATTGAAAATTGGGGGTTCTCATTTAAAATTTTTAAATTGCCGCAATCCGCTCCCGTAGGAAGGGGCGGGGGAGTCGAGTATGGTATCACTGAATAGCTCTTTTAAAATTATTACGTTTCTTCCTAGTTTTTAGTGTTTAAACGTTTTTTTAAATGCGCTAAAATCTAAAATTTTATCGATTCGGTACGAATAATAGGGCAAATTTAATGCAAAAAAGTTGAACTTTTTGAATATGTGGTAAAAAAACAACCTGCGATCACAATTGCGTTATGTGCACGTTTGTAAAGTTGATACTTTTGTCGTATTTGTTTTTTTGTACTAAACTTTCGGTTGTAGCTAAAGCATTTCCGGCTATATTGAATTGGCACATACGTAATTGTAAAGTAGGGACTTCAACCTTTCATTTAAGTCCGAATACGTTGAATACAGCTAATCTTCAACCAAGGTACTTGATCTTGAAAATCACGTTTTTGGGATTTTGCAAAGTGTTGCGTTTTTTTTGCGTAGTATATAATGTAACGAGTACGGCCCTGTTCCCTTTAGAACAGTTGATACGACGTAGTCTGCCGCGCGTTTAGCGCTGTCTCATACGTAATACTGTAACGAGTTCGATCCTATTCTCTCTGAAGCATTGATATATGACGATAGCGCGCGTTTTAGCGCTGCGTCATTAGCATTGTGTTGAAATAATCCTACAATGTGTCCGTGATATGCTTCTACAATGTTCCAGAAGTTCTTGAATATTGTAGAAGAAATTATTTGAATATAAAAAGGAGAATTTGGGCAGACAATATGGGCATTCACGATTGAAGTGTGAACAGTGCAAGTCGTTGCTTAGTACTTTCATGTGAATTTAAATACGTGTTGTAAATAAATTTATGTCTTAGTAGTTATACTACATTATTATGTTTTAAATAAATATTTTGTTAGTGTTTTAATTGTTCGTGTTTTATATATATATATATATATATATATATATATATATATATATATATATATATATATATATATATATATATACAGGGTGGTGAATCGAATTTCGCACCATAGCGTTTTCAATGCTATTTTTCACATGTTCCATTATTGGCTTCCCTAATTATTTTATGCAAAAAAGCTTCAAATAAAAGTTTTAGGGCATAAATTTCTGCATCTAAATCAATAAACATAATTTCTATTACATGCTTTGTAACGACAGAAATTAAATATTAAAATGTCGAAAGTTGTGTTGAAAATACAGACTGCCATGGAATTGAACAAAAAATAAATAAATGCTTGGCGTTTTAACGTCAACGATTGACAGATAAAACGGCCAACGTTGTCGTTTTGACAGATAAAACGGTAAGCATTTATTTATTTTTTGTTCAATTTCATGGCTGTCTGTATTTTAAACAAAACTTTCGACATTTTAATATTTAATTTCTGTCGTTACAAAGCATGTAATAGAAATTATGTTTATTGATTTAGATGCAGAAATTTATGCCCTAAAACTTTTACTTGAAGCGTTTTTGCATAAAATAATTAGGGAAGCCAATAATTGAATATTTGAAAAAAAGCATTGAAAACGCTATGGTGCGCAATTTGATTCACCATCCTGTATATATATATATATATAATATATATATATATATATATATATATATATATATATATATATATATATATATATATATATATATATATATATATATATATATATATGTAATTT